>JARQZJ010000130.1:1595000-1952500 GCA_030704895.1 Henosepilachna vigintioctopunctata | reverse complement strand
ATACGTAAGAAGAAGATCTATTTCTGTCCAATACACACATTATACAACAAATGGTTCAGTGAGTCAAACCTGTTAACTTTCAGTTAGGAATCAGTATTATTCATGCTAAACAAACTAATAATTTTGATCGTCGGTTTGTGTTGCCATATCCATATAACTCTTTTCGTATCTATATTCGTCTTATAGACAGCTATTGTCATACAATCTGTGAAACGTTTCCCTTGAATTGATGGAATCTGGCATCTTACTATACTATTCAATAGTGTTGGCGTTTACTTGATGTAGATCCATTATAATTGAATATAAACTAATATTCGAACACTTTAACTTTTCAGTTAAAGTGTTGAAGTGTAACTATTCTGTTAGCATCTGAAGAAGTCCTTTGTAACGACGAAACGCGTCATGCTATGTAGTCAATAAAGTGTAATTCATAAGTTCAAGTGTTTGAATTTTAGATTATATTCAACCTTAGTATACGTAGAGCCAATGTTGGGTACATTACCCATAGTGGTAGATGAAAAGAAGCAGAAATGGCAGAAGTTCCAAGAGCGAACACCAAAAGTCACCCTAGTGTCTATGGGACACTATCATCTGGAGAAAAATATCAATATATTGAAAACTGACAGTAAAAGCGCATTCTATAGAATGTGAGTAAAATCAGTGTAACATAACATAACATAGTGGTAACATATGGTATAGAAATAGGATCACAAACCACGAAACCTGCTAGGAATTACCGCAATGCAAGTGTACTATCGAGATTTAGCAAAGAAATGAGTAAATTTGAGAAATACTGTTATCATTTCGATTTAGTCGTAGATCTGCAAAAAAGAACGGACATTAAGAATTGTCGGAAGCTCAAAACAAAATAGTCTGAAAGATGTCTGAAACGATGTTTGCAAGTTGTATGCCTTTGCCCCAAGCCTAGACAGATAGAGAATAGTAGAGTACATTTTCCTAATATATAGAGGGAAAAAATGGGTGTTTGTCACACAAGTTCAACCACCTTCCATAACATTCTTATTTCTGGTGCTGTTAAAGATCTCTCAAACGTTAAATGGAATTCCCATTATTTTATGAGTTTTATTTCAAGTTCTCATCGATATTGTGAAAATAAAAATTCCTTTGATTATAATAATGACAAAATACATCAATAACTGTAAGTTCATAATTCCTCATTTCCCTAACCTGCTTACATAGCTCTGTAACAACGATCCGCTCTTCACCCGAAACATCAATAAAATAAGCATAAATAATATAACTGATGATTGAATTTGCTTACTTCTTGGTGAGACATGAATAATATTCATTTCAATTAGACAATGTTTGAGCAAGTGTTTAATATGAATTAATAAGCATTGCTACCTAGTTTGTCAAACACGGAGGAAGTTGGAAAATGAAAACCAACGTAAAAAAATAATCAAAATTACTGAACGGCTGATAAGATGTGTCCTGAAAACTAGTTTTGGTTAGCCAATTCAACTACACAAAGTGTTATCAAAATTGATTCTTTGACCAAATTATATCTGAGAAGAAGTCTAACCTTTCGATATATGCAGAGATAACCGATGTCAGTACAGGGTTCGAATATACTGTTCACTAGTAATGTCCGAAATTATGATATAATATCAATGCTAATGTAGATTTGAAAAAAAATTGATCCGGGTTAGTCAGCCATTTTCAAGTCTTTTTGGAACGGTTGCCAAGAGGTTTCTTAAAACTATTTTTACGAGTTTTTGGAACTGTTATAGAAACTATCAATTATCCAGTGGTTCTAGAAATAGAGCTGCCGCAGAACATGATACACTCATTTATATAATAATTTCAGTTAACGAAAACTCTGAGTTTCATTTGCGCATTCTCCATATTATTGAATTGAATGAAGGAGTTTGCGCGTTTTCTATGCATTTTGGTTGCTCACGATTTTCATAGAGCGGAACAATTATTTAATTCGATTCGAAACAGTCCAAAGCTCATCCGTTCGAATTCATATACGCTATCAATGTAGTAGTATCATCAGAAAATTGTATATTTGTTTCACATCTCAGCAACTAACGAGTTTGATGCAATTGGCATATTCGGAGTTAACCGAGTGTTGTATTGAGAAACGGGTTCAAGTAAAAGAGATACAAATCTATTTTAATAATATGTTTTTCCTCCTAAAGCCTCACTCCTATTTGAATGAATGTCTTTGGAAGCTCCGTATAGTATCGTGGTATTTTAATAGATGAAATCTTTATTGATATTGAGGAAATATATAGGTAAAGGCGAGTTTACACGCCGCGCACCAACCTCGCATCCGACGCCTTAAACTCGCCTGGCAATGAACTCATCCTCGCCTCACTGTATAGACGACAGGCGTCCACTCGGTTAGAGTCCTTTGATGCGCAACCAAAAACCGACTGACGACGGCTCACCCCGAGTGGCTTTTAGGGGGGAAGCAAGGTGTTTACATTGAGCGAGGGACCGGAAGTGAGGCTGGTGCGCGCCGTCTAAACCCGCCTTAATACTGTACAAACCAAGGTGGAAAGTTTACGGTCCAATATGAAGAGGAGTGACTTGAAAAATATTACGCTCAAGAGGTTGCCTGTCACAATAAACGAGTTTGATGGGAAAAAATTCACGCAAACTATACCAACTACATAGAGAGCATTTAAAGATCTATCCGATCTATTACCTTGAAACACAAAAGGTATTTGTACCACTTCAAGCTAGAAGCAAAATAGAGGCTGAAGAAGAGTTTGAACATGTCAGGCTTTTATATATAAAATACTCGATCAAATTCACATTTTGGAGAATCAGTAACCTTATTCCGTGGACGCTAATCAACAAGTCACAGAAGTTACTTGTGGAATGGTGTCCAGTGTCTTGTGAAAAGTGACTAATGGAGCTTTGCAGATGTTCTACTAGTCCAAAATGATGAAATAAATTCGGGTAAAAACAAAATTGTGCGTTGCAGTAGAGCAGAATATGAAAAAAATTAATGCACTTTCAACTTAAACACCTGAATCTTCTATATCGGGAAGTTTACTTTTCACCAACTCAAGCCGAGAGGTGAACAATTCGAAACAAGATTTATATAAATTTCCACAGAAATTTGATTTATCGCGGTCTTCGGACTTGCACATTTACATATGAAAATCTAGAAAATAATTCATTGAAACCTCATATTTTCCAACAGTCTTGGCAGTAACAAAATTGAGTAAAAGCTTCATTCAAAAGTGTCATAAAAAATGATATTATTTGTACAATTTGGTAAATTACCAAGTAAAATCAGTCGTATTTAACTTGCTTTTTGAACTATGCTTTCGAAATATATTTTACCAATTATTATGTAAGGCAATTATCATTATAAAAAGCATTTTATATTGTTAATCAAAAACACAATGGTGTTTCGTATAATAAACTCTTCTTAAAAGTTACGAGATCATAGCTGAATATGTGCCGCTCGCTGAAAACTGGTCCTATTTGGTCGTTTATAAGTTTCACTACTTCGATGTTAGTCCATCATGAATCATTCGAAGATGTTATGCTTGAAATCTATGCAGTTTGAAGGAAATGTTGAAACGCTTTTCTTCTTTGTAATCGGATGTATCTGATAGTGTTAAAATACCGGTTCAAACTGCTGACCAATAACTGTGATTCCGTGCCTGTTAGTTCTATTCAGTTGCAACACATTATAGATGTTATTTTAAATGATTATATTGATTGTTGATTTTGAGTGAATGTTTCTGACAGTATTTTGAGTTATATCTTCGAAGAATTCATGAGAATGATATGCAATTTTTTCGTCAATTAGGGAAAATATCTTAATTTTTCAGTTTAATCGATTTCATTGAAATTTTCCTTAATTTCTCCTTAGGTTGATTATGAATCAGTTTTTTGAAACAAATTAATTGCCAGACTCAAAAAAAAACTTGAAAGCAACATTATTAGGTTTAGGAAATGAAAGAAATTACTGACCACTCGAAGAAAACGAATATTTCATTCGGAAAAATCTTTTATTATACTTTTGGTCCATTTGTCTCTGAAATATCAGAAGAATTATCCATTCGTTTTGGATAGTACTCAGAAGAGAACTAGTTCAAAAGGATTCACTATATTTGCCAATACTCCTCCAACACTCAATGCCAAGTAGTTAGACTAATCAGCTGACATATCCTTCATATAAGCCTTCGTATAAGATGATTAATTACTAGCTCATCTAGCGAACATACCGATTTCACGGTTTATTGTCATCTCTTTCTCGTTCTGGTGATTTTAATTTGGAAGGAATTGTTATGTGGTTAATAACGTGGTTATATAGTTAATAAAGAACTACCAGTTTGTTCCTCAAATATATCAAAAATGTCATCAACCCATCTTCTTCCTAATCCTGGTTCCATCCAATGTCGGATATAGGTCATGGCATGTTTTGCCATTCTCCTCCATCTTTTGAGTATTTTCATCCATTGTCTTTTCGCCACCTCTCTCAGATTGTCTATTCGTGATTTGTGTCTCATACCTCTCTGTGTCTCTCATGGACTTCAAAATGTGATTATGTGTATCCATCTTTCCGAATCTTCTCTCTACATAACCAATTTAGAGCCACGACAAGCTCGCCACTCATTTTACAACATCTGTTGTCCTGGTTTTGTCTAGTAACTGACCGTTCTGCATTCTATCTCTAAAAGGGATGCCCAACATGATTCTTCCCACCACTCATTGTATGGCATGTTTTGCCATTTTCCTCCATCTTTCGAGTATTTTCAACCATTGTCTTTTCGCCACCTCTCTCACATTGTCGATTCATGATTTGTGTCTCATACCTCTCTGTGTGTCTCATGGCCTCCAAAATGTGATTATGTGTATTCATCTTTCCGAATCTTGTCTCTCTACATAATCAATTTGAAGCCACGTCAAGCTCGCCACTCGTTTTACAACATCTGTTTTCCTGGTTTTGTCTAGTAACTGACCGTTCTGTATTCTATCTCTAAAAGTGATGCCCAACATGATTCTTCCCAGCGCTCATTGTGTAACTCTAAAAGTAGCTCTTTCGCTACTTCTCTTCTTATGGCCATAGTTTTCAAGCCGAATATGATTAAGGATTGTATGCAAATATCATAAGCTTCTCTTTTTAGATGTAAACTCTTTTATCCTCAAGGATCTGAATCAAAGTTCTCAACCCCATCCATGCGAAGTGAATTCTACATTTAATTTTTGCCTTTAATTGTGTTTTCCCAGTTTGATTTCAGGTACGAGATGTACCGATGTGGTCAGATTTTCGTTCTGCTCATTAGGTATGATGTTTTAATGAAGCCTTCTTCTTTCCCAATTGTGGATTTACGAGTGAATAACTTGGGAACAAATACTTTTGTTTCTTTCAATTTCATCATTGGGTTCTACGTGGAAAGTTGCTTTGTCTTAGATGGTCTTCATGATAGTAGAGTATCTCGAATCCAATCTGGCGTAAATCAACGCTGCTATGAATGGCCATTTTCCAATACTATCGAAACCCTTGTGAGAATCCTCAAATGCCAGATGTATGGGGTATTATATTCGATTGTTTTTTCGATTACCGTTTCAATTGTTTGTAGATGATCGATAGTACTGAATCACTTTCGGATCCTTGCTTGCTCCACTGGTTGGAACGAACCTAAGATGCCGATTGGTTATCAACATTTATTCTTAACAAATATTTCCACCGCAAGTTTTTCTTACTATTATACCATTGTGTGTTCTGTGTAGAAGGAACAGTTCTCAAGTATTTCGATACAGCGGGACGTTAATCGGTATTTTTTCATGTTATTTTGAATCGTATCACATTACTAGCCTCGTTGAATTGAAATATAGGAGCCATCGGCAATAATAATTTGAATTTGAATTAACAAATATTCTCGTTCTTCTCTTCGTTCCATCAGTGAATGAGTTGTATGGTAAATTTGTCATTATATTAGGCGTGCGATTATTCTGGCTACCTGGGGGTTTTCGACAATGTTTGTTAATCTAGATATTTCCTAGTCTAGTTTCTCCAACTCATTTCTGCGCCATTCAATTCATTTGAATCTTCTGCTTTTTCATTAAAGGTACCTTCAATTCTTTGTCATGTGCTACATAGCTTCAATATTATGAATTACATACAGGGTGTCCAAAAAAAGTATCGGGTACTTGTAAGTTCAATAAAACAAAAACTTCTTGTAAATAGAAAGAAATTCATTATTGATAATTCTAATATTGAATGGAAAATTATTTGAAAAAGATCATGTTATCATGGTGACCGTAACGTTGCTGGCACTCTTCTAATCGAACACAAAGATTACAGATGGCACGCTGACAGATAGCTCTGGATATTGCTGCATTTCTGACCTCATGTTTTGCTTCAGCTGTTCAAGGTTTGTTGGTTTGTTCTCGTTAACCTTACTTTTTAGGTATCCCCATAAGAAATAGTCAAGCGGGCTAAGGTGTGGGCTTCTGGAAGGCCAGTTGATGGTACCACTACGCGAAATCACTTTATTCGGGAATAACTCATTGACGACTTCCATCGTTGCATTCGATGTATGGCAAGTGACCTCATCTTGTTGAAACCATGTTTTTGAGTTGATACCATCAAACTGATTTTTTTTTTGATGATTTTTCTTATGTTCAGCGCTTGTCTTCGCTTACGGATGTATAACGACGGATTTTGACGAACCGACGCCTTCAGTTCTGCGATCGTTTTCTTGTCGCGAACTGAACGTAGGAAACACGAGTTATGGATTTTTATCGTCGCACCTTTATTTTCGAACGTATGTATCCATTTTTTAATGCTATCGTCACTTGGTGCGTGGCGTGTAAGGTATTCTACACGATACATACGTTGAGCAGTCACAACTTAGTTAACATTACGATAATACTCTTCTACGCAAAAAGTCGAGTACCACTCCATCGCGACTAAAACTCGTAACGTCCATGGCGGACGTTACGAACCCCTACCCGCTCCTTGCCAGCACTCCGTTTCAAATATCGCATTGGACACCCTGTACAATGATGATTTGATAATACGAGTATATGTACTCGTGAAAACAGCCGAAGATAATATTTAGATTAGGTATGTGTAGCAATCATATAATAGCCCATAATGGAATATGGAACATACTCAAAATCCTTGAGTATGCTCCATTTACCAAAACTCTCTCAGTACTTCCAAGGTTGAAATTCTGGACGTTGCACTCTATAATTTCTTCATACTTAAAAATAGTAAGCACCGTTTCGAAATAATTGAACTATGAAAAACAGTTTGAACATTCGTACGAATAGAACCACAGAGTTGAGACTTTTTCGATCTTCCTCGGCAATTAGTAAAAATCGTTCAACTGTAGCAGTAACGTTGCATGCAACGGCCATCAAGTCTACATCCGGTAAAAATGCTGTACCCTCATCGACAGACGAGAGACGTCCGCCTAACCGGACAAGGTGCGTATAACAGCATCCGGACCGAAGACTGTTATTCTATTAATGTATTCATCTCTCAATTTTATAATGAACTTGTAGTTGAACTCTATTGATATGAATTTGAAATGGACCTGCATTTGCCTTTATTGTTCTTTGGAACTGAAATATGTTAAATTAATATGATTAAATATGAATGGGCAGAAAGAGCGGCAGTATACATTTTAAATTTGATCAGGTTTTGAAAATTGTATTTTGAATTTGTATGCTCTCGGAACTAGTACGTCGATTTCAGTTCATCTTTGCAAGAACCGAAATATTAGTTCGTTCATTTGAAATGAACTACTAATGAGTAATAGTACTTTTTTAAAATGATGATTGATGAGGCCGATACTTGGAGAAAATTTTTATCCAAGATGAAACAATATTCAGGATTTTCTCATAATTTAATACAAATACGCATGACGACGTTCCGAAGTAGGTACTACTTCTTTATCAAATGCTGAATTAATACTACTAACAATACTTTTTAAAATCATATTTTGGTACATCGTAGTTAGCGCAAATAACAATTAATTTAATATATATATATATATATATATATATATATATATATATATATATATATATATATATATATATATATATATATATATATATATATATATATATATATATATATATATATATATATATATATATATATGTATATATATATATATATATATATATATATATATATATATCTATATATATTAAATTAATTGTTATTTGCATATACATATTAATATATATATATATATATATATATATATATATATATATATATATATATATATATATATTTAAATTGATTTATTGCGTGTTTAAGATGAAAAACTCTATTTTCGTTGACGTTTCGTTGTATATCACTTCAATTCTCAGATGTTAACAAAATGCAACTATTTTCACATAATGAATTGATTAATTCCTATTACCTACTTCACTTAATTGTGGATTTCTTAATATATTTTTGATTATAAATCTTAAATTTTATCCATAAGTTTTCAATTAAAGATCAAGGAACAGACAATTCACTCAATTATTCATCTTCTATATGTTTTTTTACATGAAAACATAAAATTTTCTGATTTCTTCCAATTCAAGAAAACTTCAACCTCATCATACAAAACTTTTCGTACCTTCAGTACTCAAACATTAACACAATAATGAAAAAAAAACAGCTTTTTCCCAATCTCATATTTATGTAGGATGAAGGTCAATACAAGAAAATGAACACTAGAACATTCATTCGAAACATTCAAATTAACCAAAAGAATGTTTTAGTAGAGCCAGATATGTGACCGTGTACGATGTGATGTCTCCATTATTCTTCAAGGGATTAATAAAGATGCCTGGAGATTGAAATCGTTGCCTCACTTCGATGGACGTGGTGCGACTGACGAGTTCTTTGCAGAACGAAACATATGTCTCGCACTTCCATCGGGTGTGGCATCGATTTCAATATTTCTCTAACATTTATCCATTGAAGGATAATGGAGACATCACATCGTACACTTTCACATATCTAGCTCTACTATAACATTCTTTTGGTTAATTTGAATTTTTCGAATGAATTTTCTAGAGTTCATTTTTTTAAATAATTCATGCGGTGCCATAAGCACAAAAACTTAATTATTTTTCCTGAATATAAACTTAAATTCAAATACTTGAACTTATGATTTACACTTCATTGACTTTATTGACTACATAGCAACTGCTATGTAGTCAATAAAGTGTAAATCATAATTTCAAGTGTTTGAATTTAACTTTATATTCAATTATAATGGATTTACATCAAGTAAACGCCAACACTATTAAATAATTATTATTGCCCTGATACTGATAATCAATATCTGAAAATACAGAAAAACTGATTTGATTTTTTTAAAGAATAAGTTTGACGTTTCGATATTTATAGTAATTCATAAAATTCAATTATTCATAAGTTACGACAAAGTTGTGATATACAACGAAACGTCAACGAAAATAGAGTTTTTCATCTTAAACACGCAATAAATCAATTTAAATATATATATATATATATATATATATATATATATATATATATATATATATATATATATATATATATATATATATATATATATATATATATATATATATATATATCTATATATATATCTATATATATTAAATTAATTGTTATTTGCATATACATATTAATATATATATATATATATATATATATATATATATATATATATATATATATATATATATATATATATATATATATAAATTGATTTATTGCGTGTTTAAGATGAAAAACTCTATTTTCGTTGACGTTTCGTTGTATATCACAACTTTGTCGTAACTAATGAATAATTGAATTTTATGAATTACTATAAATATCGAAACGTCAAACTTATTCTTTAAAAAAATCAAATCAGTTTTTCTGTATTTTCAGATATTGATTATCAGTATCAGGGCAATAATAATTATTTAATAGTGTTGGCGTTTACTTGATGTAAATCCATTATAATTGAATATAAAGTTAAATTCAAACACTTGAAATTATGATTTACACTTTATTGACTACATAGCATTTGCTATGTAGTCAATAAAGTCAATGAAGTGTAAATCATAAGTTCAAGTATTTGAATTTAAGTTTATATTCAGGAAAAATAATTAAGTTTTTGTGCTTATGGCACTGCATGAAATATTTAAAAAAATTAACTCTAGAACATTCATTCGAAAAATTCAAATTAACCAAAAGAATGTTATAGTAGAGCTAGATATGTGAAAGTGTACGATGTGATGTCTCCATTATCCTTCAATGGATAAATGTTAGAGAAATATTGAAATCGATGCCACACCTGATGGAAGTGCAAGACAAATATGTTTCGTTCTGCAAGGAACTCGTCAGTAGCACCACGTCCATCGAAGTGAGGCAACGATTTCAATCTCCAAGCATCTTTATTTATCCCTTGAAGAATAATGGACACATCATATCGTACACGATCACATCTCTATCAAACATATCAACTCTACTATAACATTCTCTTGGTTAATTTGAATTTATCGAATTAATGTTCTAGTGTTCATTTTCTTGTATTGACCTTCATCCTACATAAATATGAGATTGGGAAAAAGCTGTTTTTTTTTTCATTATTGTGTTAATGTTTCAGTACTGAAGGTACGAAAAATTGTGTATTTTGAGGTTGAAGTTTTCTTGAATTGGAAGAAATCAGAAAATTTTATGTTTTCATGTAAAAAAACATATAGAAGATGAATAATTGAGTGAATTGTCTGTTCCTTGATCTTTAATTGAAAACTTATGGATAAAATTTAAGATTTATAATCAAAAATATATTAAGAAATCCACAATTAACTGAAGTAGGTAATAAGAATTAATCAATTCATTATGTGAAAATAGTTGCATTTTGTTAACATCTGAGAATTGAAAAAATTGAGAGCATCTGGGAATTGAAATCAAATCAGAATACTTATTCTGATATAGGGGACAAGTCAATAAAACACAATACATTTAGATGAATGAACAAAGTAAAGATATTCGAAAAATTCGTAAATGCCAAAGCTTATTTGATAACACTATTTTGTGTTCTATATATACATTACAAATTTATCTTGAAATGCAATTGCGATATTTTTCAATGCTAACGCTCTTTTTTCTGATTTAGCAACTCCAGGCCGAGGTTTCTTCGATCCAGAACGGGTACACCGAACACTGCATCTGATTCTCCCAGTTCTTTGGATGGTCGACATCGAAGTCGTCCTTCCACTACAAACAGTCCTCTACGCCGTGTAGCTCATGCATCTTCCCTTGGTTACGAATCCGATGATTCTGTTGTCAAACTGGATAGAGCTACTCATGCGTTCATTAAAAATGATATCATCAGCGTTAAAACAATGTTGTTGAAGTTGAGGAGAGTATTGAACGAGGTGGGTAAAAATTTAATCGTTTGTTATAATTTTTTCGTTTTTGCTGTTAAAATAACACCTGAAGCCTCAGAAGAAAGTTGATATTTCAAAAGCTTCTACGCAATAATATTGAATAAAATGTGCTGATCACTTGTCTGACGTTAAGTATTCTAATCGATATGGAGGTTTGCTCGGGAGCGAAATATGTATATGGAATTTCACCATAATATAGATCTGGCGATATCACGTGGAGATACTTGAAGTTGAAAATAAGATGAATGATACAGCAAATATGGCGGAGTTGTAAATCGGTCGGTTCGTTTCATACAAGATTTTTATTATAACAAGTTCTTAAGAAGACCTTTAAATGTCCTCTACGTTCTACGACATCCAGTCAATCCGAGAACTGAAGACTTGATATGTTGTATGTTTCAATTAGTTGATGAATTAAGTAGGTTCAGTTTATAAATTTTTGTTTGATAACGAGATGCGTGAGCATCTAAGCGGTCACTTGATTAAATATAACACTGGTGAACATCAAATTTACTGTCTTAGATCTGCGACTTGTTTTGACTAAATTTTAGTCTCTACATTCAAAAATGTTATGAATTTTTCTCTATCGCGTCAAGTTTTCAAAATACAGGATGCCCTCTCTTTACCCCAAAACTCATACAAAATGGGCATACAGAGGAAAATAAAGTGGATACTAACCGAACATATTAGAATATATGATTCATACAAAGGTCATTATAATATTCAAAGTTAGTTGTGTTTATTCAAAAAATAAAAGAAGATATTAGGGTTACTTTACCTAGAATGTTCAATCCTCGCTTGGTGCTTGAACAGGAGTCAGCCATCATTCTGACATCCCATCAACCTTGATACCTTGTCTCCATGGCTTTCAAACCTTGGTAAATTCGTTCACCCTGTTCATCACTAACAGCGCCAAGATTTTCTGAAGAGTTAGAAAGATGGTTATGTAAGAAATGCAATTGGATACTCATGTTACAGCCAAGCTTTTTCAAGCTTTCTGAGAGTTGTTGGACAATTTCGATGTAATTCTGGGCTGCTCTTGTGTTTCCAAGAAAGTCCTTGACAATGCTTTTGAATGCCAATCTAGCATTCTTTTCAGGTTCGGTCATTACGTTCTTCTTTAATAGTTGCCGAATCTGTGGCCCATCAAAGACACGAGCCTTTATCTTCTCATGTGACAAGCTAGGAAATGCCGAAATGATGTACTCAAAACAGTCCCTTTCAGTTGTCATAGCTTTAACAAATCGCTTCATGAGACCTAGTTTTATATGTAAAGGCAGAAATATAATGTTTTTCTGTCGACAAGTGGCTGATTCAGAATGTTCGGATCACCAGGTATCAGGTCAGATATTGGCGGCCACTTTGACTGCACCTTATGCTTCTCACGATTTCTGCTGTCCCACATACATAAAAAACAGGGATACTTGGTATATTCGCGTTGCTGGCCAAGAAGGAAACTAATCATTTTAAGGTCAACACCTTAAGAAGTCAATGACTGTTTTATGTATTCGTATTGTTCATGCAAAGAAACTGATTGACCTATTGGGACTCAACCACATAAATTTTCATTGTGGGGGAGAACACACTTCAAGCTACGTTTTGAGCTATCCTTAAACAATCACCATTCAGTTGCGTTATAGTCTGAAATTCCCAAATCGCTCATTAAACCAGCTATGTTATGGCAATACACAAATCCGATCGAAAGTAGGTAACTTTAGCTCCTTCTTATAACAAGTTTTTCTTGTACAGTCTTGATATTAGAAATTCTGACGCCTTTTTGGATAGTCCAAAATCTCATACCAAGTCATTTAACTCATGCTGATTGAATCCTTCACGAACAGAATCATCGTCAACTTTAAAATCTTTGTCGCTGGAGTCACTTAGTTGTTCGAATCATCTTCTTGTATTTCTAAAAGGTTGTTCTTGAAAAATTTCCGCCGAAAAGAGTGCAGTAGGTCTGTCTGCAATTGATGTGATAGAGAAAAACTGATCAAAGGTTTGGAATCAGCATGTCAATTTACCTCTAATATAGTCTAAAAATCTTAGTCAACAAAAATTATGCTATAAATTGTTCCCCAGTGTAATTATCGTCAAATGTCATGGAAATGTCACGACCTGACAAAATCTTAAATACATGCGCATTTAAGATCAAGGAGCTGTCTTCCAGTACCTTTTCGAATGTAATCATTTTAGTCAACTCGAAATAATATTTTTCTTGCAACCAAAGAAAACAGCGTCTGCATATCTTTGAGACACTTGACAAATGTCAGCTCGTAAATTAATTGCGATTGAGAATTAATAAGAATTGAGAAGAAGTAACCATCATGCTGTCCTGATTTATTCCTTATAGAGAAATTGTTAGACAAAATGTTCCGGTTTGTTCAAATTATTGCGACAAGCGTGAAATATTCATTTTGACAACTTTATTTCTTGAAAGTTATTTCTATCCTTCTAAAATCATTAACTTCCGTTTGAGGCTCCATACATATTGTGTGTATGTTAAATGCATGAGCACTTGAGAAATATTTTGTATAATTAGTTATGTTTTTGTATTCGATATGTTTCGTTATAAGTACAGGATATATATTTCGTTCTCTGAATACTCATACAAGAATATTAATTAGGATCACGACTAATGTGATATTTGTTACTACCTTCGAGTTACTTTTTAAGTGAGTTATTTATTCACTTTATTTTCATGTAATCGAGATTCATGGTTTTATTTTACTTTATTGTATTTTCAAGTATTGTAGTATTCTTTTTGAATAAATATTGATAATAATACTAATAATCATCCAATTTTTGTTACTCAGTTTGATTACGGCCCTTCTTATTTTCGAGTTGTTCATTTTTCATGGAGAACATGGTCGGAATGTTTTTTTATGAGTTTATTGGGTGATATTTTTCCCTGAATGATTACTGTAATTGCATTTTGTTTATATTTCGAAAACGGACGAAGTATCAAAATTAATTTCGACTTTTGTTTTGTCTTAATACATTTTATTTTACTAATTATGTTTCATTTTGCTTTCATGTTTTATTTTGCATGATTTTTTCTGTTTGCATGTTTGTGGTCCAATGCAGCAAACCAATGAAGATATATTGTCGATGGTAAGTTTATAATGCTATTATTTAGGATAACCGATGTGATTTGAGATTTTGAAACTCATTCGTGTATTCATTATTTATTAATCAATATCCGCTTGACATGAATTAGTTTCACACTTTGAAATACTTGTCGAAATTCAATCAAATTTTATAGTCATTTGTAGTCATGATGTGCATGTGTGTTGACAGCTCTTAAGTACAATACTGCCTTCTTTGTGATTCATATGAGAGTCAAAGATTTTCAACCAAATTTTCACTTGTCCTAACTACAGTTCGAAATATATTTATCTTAACGGAATAAAATGTTCAGGAAAATTCAATTGAGTATTGAGAATTGCAAAATTACAAAGCCTGAAATCTGCTCCTTCAACTTCCATTTTGGAAATTGTTTATTGGATATATTTTTGAGCATTTCAAAACAATCCTCAGAACTACGTAACCGGAAAGCTATACATTTTCGCTTTCGTGATTCTTAGAATGATGGAAAATCTAAAATTGGCTCATTCCGAAAGTAAGGCACAGTGTTTGCGAAACTTTATTGCTGATTTATATCACGATAAGTTTTATTATTCCGTGACATCGTAAACGTACCCATAAAGGCCTCCATTCGTTATGAGATTTGCTTGATGTATTGCGCAGCCCCAACTTATTCGTTGATCGACAATAATAATAATTTATATATGTACTAATATATTACACACCAACAGTAGAGGAAATAGCATCAACAATATTAGTTTTACAAATGGGAATAATTGATAAAAATAAATTCCCGATAAACACTTTATCGAACCTTTCAGTGTCATAAACCGCATAAAACCTCCATCGAGGCTGGTTGAAAGACGGTACGGAAAATAAATAATGGCATGTTCTTCTAGTATTGTTAGAATTTCTAATCTCGTTCTTGTGTCATTCTCAGTAGATGTTGTCGATTATTA
Source organism: Henosepilachna vigintioctopunctata (assembly GCA_030704895.1). Taxonomy (NCBI): domain Eukaryota; kingdom Metazoa; phylum Arthropoda; class Insecta; order Coleoptera; family Coccinellidae; genus Henosepilachna; species Henosepilachna vigintioctopunctata. The sequence goes on along the minus strand of JARQZJ010000130.1, from coordinate 1,937,072 downwards.
TGGCTCATATAATTCTATTTGCTGCAGCCCGAAATAGATCTATTGATTTCATTCCTGTCCACTGTGTTAAATTTCGCACTCGCGATATTCGGTTTCTTCCAGCACCACATCTACAAAGAGTGTACATAGAGCGTCGGTCAAAGTTCAAGCTTCCACCCCGTATGTTAGAATTGAGAAAACGTATCATCTAAGAACTCTGATTATATTTATATCGCACAGCACGCTTCTCATGCAATTGAAAGCTATTCTAGATTTCTCAATTCGGATCTTGATTTCATTTATTTATTTTTTAAAATAAATTCCTCAGATTTCAATGATATTTCTACACGAAGTTCTTATGGCAAGTTTCCGGAGAACATACGATCCACCAATGAATGATGATGACATATAGTCGCCGATGGATTGGAGTATGGTTCTAGATTAGACTATCTTTTTTCAAAGTATAGTAGTTTGAGTAGAATATTTTTGCGAAAATAATATCATTGCGAATTCTTAGTGATATGATTCTCCGAATAGATTGAAGAGTTGAAGAAGATTTTGGCTATTTCTCACAAAGTTCACCCTCATGTTAAGTACTCAATATTACTATCTTTTTTCAAAGTATAGTAGTTTGAGTAGAATATTACATTCAAAAATGATATTATCATTCCGAATTCTAAGTGATGTAATTCTCCGAATAGATTGAAGAGTTGAAGAAGATTTTGGCTATTTCTCACAAAGTTCACCCTCATGTTAAGTACTCAATATTACTATCTTTTTTCAAAGTATAGTAGTTTGAGTAGAATATTACGCAAAAATGATATTATCATTCCGAATTCTAAGTGATGTAATTCTCCGAATAGATTGAAGAGTTGAAGAAGATTTTGGCTATTTCTCACAAAGTTCACCCTCATGTTAAGTACTCAATATTACTATCTTTTTTCAAAGTATAGTAGTTTGAGTAGAATATTACGCAAAAATGATATTATCATTCCGAATTCTAAGTGATGTAATTCTCCGAATAGATTGAAGAGTTGAAGAAGATTTTGGCTATTTCTCACAAAGTTCACCCTCATGTTAAGTACTCAATATTACTATCTTTTTTCAAAGTATAGTAGTTTGAGTAGAATATTACGCAAAAATGATATTATCATTCCGAATTCTAAGTGATGTAATTCTCCGAATAGATTGAAGAGTTGAAGAAGATTTTGGCTATTTCTCACAAAGTTCACCCTCATGTTAAGTTCACCCTCATGTTAAGTAATATTACTATCTTTTTTCAAAGTATAGTAGTTTGAGTAGAATATTACTGATATTATCATTCCGAATTCTAAGTGATGTAATTCTCCGAATAGATTGAAGAGTTGAAGAAGATTTTGGCTATTTTTCACCAAGTTCACCCTCATGTTAAGTACTCAATATCACTATCTTTTTTCAAAGTATAATAGTTGCGAATATTATGCGAAAATAATAATATCATTCCGAATTCTAAGTGATATGATTCTCCGAATAGATTGAAGAGTTGAAGAAGATTTTGGCTATTTCTCACCAAGGTTACCCTCATGTTAAGTACTCAATACTACTATTTTTTCTCAAAGTATAGTACTTCGAGTAGAATATTATGCGAGTATAATAATATCATTCCAAATTCTAAGTGATTTAATTCTTCGAATAGTTTGAAGATTTTGGCTATTTTTCACCAAGTTCACCCTCATGTTAAGTACTTTTTTCGAAGTATAGTAGTTTGAGTAGAATATTATGGGAATATAATAATATCATTCCAAATTCTAAGTGATTTAATTCTTCGAATAGTTTGAAGATTTGAAGAAGATTTTGGCTATTTTTCACCAAGTTCACCCTCATGTTAAGTACTTTTTTCGAAGTATAGTAGTTTGAGTAGAATATCATGGGAATATAATAATATCATTCCAAATTCTAAGTGATTTAATTCTTCGAATAGTTTGAAGATTTGAAGAAGATTTTGGCTATTTTTCACCAAGTTCACCCTCATGTTAAGTACTCAATATCACTATCTTTTTTCAAAGTATAATAGTTGCGAATATTATGCGAAAATAATAATATCATTCCGAATTCTAAGTGATATGATTCTCCGAATAGATTGAAGAGTTGAAGAAGATTTTGGCTATTTCTCACAAAGTTCACCCTCATGTTGAGTACTCAATATTACTATCTTTTTTCAGAGTATAGTAGTTTGAGTAGAATATTATGCGAAAATAATATTATCATTCCGAATTCTAAGTGATATAATTCTCCGAATAGATTGAAGAGTTGAAGAAGATTTTGGCTATTTCTCACAAAGTTCACCCTCATGTTAAGTACCCAATATTACCATCTTTTTTCAAAGTATAGTATTTTGAGTAGAATATCATGCGAAAATAATAATATATTTCTGAATTCTTAGTGATATAATTCTCAGAATAGATTGAAGGTTTGAAGAAGATTTTGGCTATTTCACACCAAGTTCACTCTCATGGCACTCAATATTACTATCTTTTTTGAAAGTATAGTTGTTAGAGTAGATTGATATGCGAAAATAAACATATTATTTTTTTCACTGGTCAGTACATTATCGGAAATGTCAAGCTTCCATACGAAATACAATAAATAAATTATAAAAAAATCCTGAATTATAGTTTCATCTCAACGCATACACAGTTATTATTAATGCTAACACAAAACAGCACATTGTAAATCTCTTAACCTATGTAAGATTCGTGAGTGAAACGAAGAGTATGTTTTCATATCTTGTGGAGTATTTATTGACATCTCCATTTTTTTAAAAGGAAGCGATATTTAGCCCTACATTAATCGTACAGTAGTAGACATAAAGCTATCTAAGAGTCACATAATTTCTGCGAAAATTATTTTAAATCGATTATCACGAATCATTCGTTGGTAATATTGCCTCATATTAATCTTCGATTTTTTCGTTTTCGCAAATCGAAACTGCGCCATCAACCAAAGCAACTTTTTCATTATTGAAGAACACAAAAGTAAGCAGTAATGTAGTTATAGCTTAACACAGAATCTATTTGGAGTATACACTTTTTGCAGAGTTTATGCTCTGTGAGTATGATATATTGATAAACTGTAATGACTCTGACGTTGGTTCACTGTTGGGAGTAGAATTCTCGCTTAAAGATAGGTGCTTTGGATTTCATTAGACAACTCGAGTGAACCTTGAGTATTCCAACGTTCTAGTGATTTTGTACCATATTCGGTTAACTGGTTTTGGTACATACAGCGTTCTTCGGTCCATTCAGAAAATAAGTGAATATAAATAAAGTTTCATTGAGTACAAAGCAGGGTTTTTTGAATAATTGTTATAATTAGAAGATATGAAATCGGAGGAGTACATGCTAGAGATAAAATGCGTCCACAGCACTTATCCGTGAATTCTTAATAATAATAATATAATGCAAAGCTCAAACACATGAAATATGACTAAAAAAATCATCAGTTTGATTGAATATTTCGACAAGACAACACGAGCCGTCGATTCACTCTTTCAATTGATTCTTCTAATCCGTTATATTAATATTCCTAATATTTTATGTTTTGTCGGTAAGTTGTTGTTGTAATCTGAAACGAAAATATCCCGTTAATAAAACTCGTTTGTATAGATTTTGACATTCAGTAGATCCAGCAGATTAATAACAAATTATTTTATTTTTCAGTCGGAAACTCACAACCCATTCGAAAGTCAATCGAATGGGCATTTCAACGGTTTTAGCTCGGAAGCGAATAGTTGCAGTGAGACTGAAGAAGATTCCGGAAGGTTAGAATTGATGGATCTTCGTCGACAGGTGCTATTCCTTCAAGGTCAGTTAGAGGATAAAGAGAGTACTGTGAAGTCGTTACAGGAACAGATGACCAAGATGTGCGTCGACAACTATTTGTCGAATTCGGCGCCCGCTTCGACGTTGAATACGGAGAAAGAAATGTGCAACGCAGCAACGCAGACCGAAAGGGTAAATGTTCACGTTGTCTTTATTTTCTTTAAGATGGAAAACAATATTTCGTATATTTCTCATTTTTATAATAGGCATGTTTAGTGTTCCCTTATGGGTCTCATGTTTTCTATCTGTTGGAATGTTGTTTCCATCACTCCTACTTCCTGATCATTCTGTAAGATGTGAGGTCTTCATTTAAATCGTTAATCGATTGGGCCGATACTTGGTGAAAATCTAAATACATAATTTGAATAAACTAAGTAGTTTTTCGATTTTCACTATAATTAATTCAAAAACATGGCAATATCCTTTCGCCAACACAGTTGCTCCATCGGATGTTGGTGATAAACAGCAGTTTATCATTAGTTTTATCTAAATTCTTCATTTAGATACGATATTAGTTTTCTTGGGATATGTTCAAGAGAGCTTAGAAGTGTTAGTGAATGTTCTCAATTTTTGTGTCGTAATTTTACTTTTGCTTCGGACATCATTTCGTATATGCCACATATCTACTATTGTTTAATTTTGCCCTTTATTAGTTCGTTTTTGTACAGGCCATCGAATGGCCCCGTGAATTATGCTAGCTTGTTTATATGTCTACGAGTTCTTCATTTCGATATAACTTTATCTTCTTCGAAATAGGTTTCAGGAAAGCTAATTTTCGAGGTGCTTTTCTTTCAGTTATGTTTCTGATTATTTTATTATAACATAGGGTGTTTTTAGCGGTATAGAACTTTAAATTGCAATAAAACAACGATGGATCATTCGATTGACAAGAATTTTTTTTATTCGAATGATAATCTTGTAGCATTACATTTTAAATATGATTTCTGGTATATTAGCGACAGGGCAGGCTCCAATGTAGTCCAATCAGGACGTCCAATTTTCGATAACTTTTTCTTCCAAGACAATAATATTGTCTTCCAAATGGTGAAGCGTTTGTGGTTTATCCGCATAGACCAATGACTTTACATAGCCCCACAGAAAGTGTTCTAGCGGTGTTAAATCACAAGATTTTGGAGGCCAATTCACAGGTCCAAAATGTGAAATTAGGCGGTCACCAAACGTGTCTTCCAATAAATCGATTGTGGCACGAGCTGTGTGACATGTTGCGCCGTCTTGTTGAAACCACAGCTCCTAGACATCATGGTTGTTCAATTCAGGAATGAAAAAAATAGTAATCAGGGCCCTATACCGATCACCATTGACTGTAACCTTCTGGCCATCATCCTTTTTGAAGAAGTACGGACCAATGATTCCATCAGCCCATAAAGCGCACCAAGCAGTCAGTTTTTCTGGATGTAACGGTGTTTTGACATACACTTGAGTATTATCTTCACTCCAAATGCGGCAGTTTTGTTTGTTGACGTAGCCATTTAACCAGAAGTGCGCTTCATCGCTAAACAAAATTCGTGCGATACGTATTCCGCACAGAACCATTATTTTCGAAATAAAATAGCACTATTTGCGAGCGTTGTTCAGGCGTGTGTCTATTCTTGATGAATTGCCAAACCAAACTGAGAATAAATTACTTCTCAGGTATTTAATAAGTCGCCATCTTCAACAGTAATGCCAACTTAAAGTTCTATACCTCTAAAAAAAACACCCGTTATTTTTGTACTGGTATTTCGGTTGGTTCTTGTTCCTCTGAATATTCATTTCTATACAGACCATCATTCAATGGTTTAGCATCATCTTCGTCACATTTATGTGTAAATACTACGTGTCTCAAGGAAACCGTTTTCAGTAAACATCTATCACCCTTCTGATATCTGACTAGACTGGAGGTTCTTCACAACCTGGCTAAGTATAATATAAATCAGTCTATTAGATCTATCTAGATTAACTCGATTTCCCTTCTGCATGGTCATCATAGAAATCAGCTGCGATAAATTCAAGTGGTGCTAACTGTCTTGATTGATATTTTGAAAGTTATATGTTCCTAATTTCAATGGGCTGATATTAGAAGTGAAATGTGAATCCATCTTTTTGCCTAGGTTAAGTAGATTTCCTTCATTATGGTCGCCATTAATGAAATCTGCAATATGTTTCGTTGGTGCTACCTGTATCAAGCTGTATGCATTGATATTTTTGAAGGTGTAAATTCCTACTTTGAATATGTACCTACATTCAGAACTTGCTGATATTATAAATCGCTTTGTGAAGACTTAAACGAACCCCACAATTATAATCTTCTAGTTCGTGTAGGGACTAGTTGAAGTATTCGCTTGGGAAATAATTATAACGTGTCATTATTTTCGTTTTCAAGAATTAAAACCTGTTGAAAACGAAAAATGAAAATATGATGAAAATCACTGAAAGCCATTTTTCACATCTCAAAATATTCTTATAGTTGATTATAGAGTTTTTCAAATCTATGTGTACTCTACTGATATACTCGATTTCAGATTCGTCCTGTGTCTGTTGGTCCATCTTCGAATGGCTCTGAAATTGACTCAACTCCAGGGTCATTAGTCAGGTGAGATAAATTCCTTTAAGCACTTAAAAAATTTTTTTCATTTACGTTGTAATTTTGTGTGAAAATCATGAAAAAAAAGTGATTCAAACCTTGTTCAATTTATGCAGAAAATGACATCGAATGAAATTTTATTTGGAATTGAATATGTTTGCGTTTGCCATTACCTTATTGAATAGGCCAACGTGGCAATATGGAGAACGTGAAAGATGTTGCTTTAAAAGTTTGGTGATCAAAATCCGCTGAAAATAAAAAAGAGGCGGCAGTTGTAACAAGTGAAATTCATAACTTGTGATAAATGAATGTATATGTGTACAACTTTTCTTACGCCGTTTTGCATTAGATGACTGAAGCGGTGAGTGGTAGTCAAAATAAAAAGATCGAGGAAATCAAACATTAAGGTTAGGTATTTGTTAACATAACACCATCGCAATTTCAGTCGATTTGTGTCCGCATCATAAAATTATTCTCGGTCAAAAATGGCAGCTTACCAGCCAAATTTTCGTCATGTGCGGAAAGCTTAAATTTTCTGCTTTAATATGAAGAAATCTGCGGCTAAGGCTCATCGAATGCTCTCAGATACCTATGGTGAGGCAGCTTTTAGTGAAAGAACGTGCTGATTGTGGTTTCAACGACTCAGAACGGTGATTTTGACGTCTAAGACCAGCAGGGCGGTGGAAGAGAGAAGATTTTCGAAGATGCAAAGTTGAACGCATTATTTGATCAAAACTCCTGTCAAATGCAACAAGAATTGTCAGGATCATTGCGAGTGACACAAGAAGCCATTTCAAAACGCCTGAAAGTCATATGAACGATTCAGAAACAAGACTTTTTGGACTTGTTCGCTTGTGAACAGCTGCTTGCAAGGCAAAGACGGAAGGGATTTCTACATCGCATTGTGACTAGGGGTGAAAAATGGGTTAATTACGATAATCATAACCACAAAATATCATGGGGATGTCCCGGCTATTCTTCCACGTATACGGCCAAACCGAATATTCACGGTTCTATGGTCAAGCTCAGTTATTACTCAATTTTATTTGTGGACCAGCTCGGCTTAGTGTATTATGAGTTGTTAAAACCGACTGAAACAATCACATGCGTTCGTTATCGAACGCAATTAATGCGTTTGAGCCGAGCACTGAAAGACAAAAGACCGCAATACAACGAAAGACATGATAAAGTGAAAAAAACGGCGGAAGCAAAGTTGTACACCTGAATATATATATATATATATATATATATATATATATATATATATATATATATATATATATATATATATCATAAAAATATTGTTCATTTTCCATAATGAATGAAGTGTATCTATAAAGGATTATATACAATTTGAACTATTTTGTGGCTGATTTATAATCAGTTCAACTGAAAAAGATTGAAAATATTTTTCCTATTTGTTTCCAGTCTGTATATATAGTAAATTTATCAAGAATTTTGGAAACCTGAAGTGAACGGAATCAAATGTATAGGCTTCTAATTGTCCATTATTGACATAATGTCTGAAATTGATTGAAGAGGGTGTTTCATCCCACTTCAACCATTGAAACTTCCTACATATTATTCAAATATATTGATGTTGATTATATGGTAAGCATGCTATGACAATGCAGTCGGGTCGTGATCGTTAACAATTTGGCCTTATATTTTGATGCTTATAAAATAAAACTTGGAACTTTATTCCAACTAATTATCAAGGGACTTCGTCACAGATTATTCGAATGTTGGATGATTTTGTAATTCGGAATTGCATCAATAATATGACATTCAAAAATTACTTTATTATTTCAACCTGCATGTTTTAACATAATTCTCAATGTACACAAAACACATGCTAATATAACATTTTAAAATTTCTTTCATGCTTTCACAATGGATAGCTTCAGGATTGGGAAGGTAGATTTAGTAGATTTAGTAATGGGTGTTATATTGTTATGCGCGCTGAACTTTATATGTTTTTTGCATTTATTGTTTTCTTGTAATCGTTGTTCGCAATCTCTCCAGCCCGATTATTGATGATTAATATTTGAATTTACGCATTTTCTATTGAATGATGTAAATTATTTCAAGTACAGGAATTCTCCAGATCCCATTTGATAATTATGATTATAGTTCACAGTGTTTTGATACATTTCATATGATCAAAGCTTCGGTATATTTAGCAGCTCACATCATTAACTCATTGATGTAATTGGTTTGTACATCATCATGTATTGTTACCATGAAGTCATCCTAGTACGTATAATATAATTCAAAACACTTGCCTTATTTCAACGAAAGTATTTCAATTCTCTCGACATGTTTTTCCAGCTATTGCAACTCTTTATGATGGCATACTAACCCGAACAATTTCTGTGGAAACTGGACAATTCTTTTGAGTGTTGCGCGAAAGGTCAACTGATAAATACTTCAATATGTAATAAATTCAATGGACGATGAATCAACTCTGCGATAGTTCATGTTTAAATGAGAGGTAATAAGAAATACTTGGGTCATCATATATAGGCCAGACCAGCTTTGAGGTTTTGTAATGATAATAATAATAAGTTCTTTATTCTCAACAGGTATAACACCCAATTACAGAAAATATTAGCAATATTGAATACATAACTAAATAATAACTAAATAATTAGAAAAAAGGTTTAACTATATAATTCAAAAAAAAAAGATTTAACAACGAGCTCAATCTAATCTAAAAGAAAGAGTAACTTATAACTACATTATAGCATTCAATGAAATATTACAAATAACTCAATCTAAATCAAATCATTTCAATCAATTTTCTTTGTTCACATAACTCCTGATAATAAATTCTATGGAGTCAAAGTGAATGTCACAATTATTGGCAGTTCTATTGAATGTAGACTCAATGAACCAAATGGGGGATTGCATTAGGGAGTTGGTCCTCGGAGTCTCTAGGTGAAATAATTCTGTATTACGAGAATTTTGCCTAGGAACACGAAATTTCAAAGCGGACAAGAGAGGAGGACAATCAATACTATTGTGCAGTAATTTGTACAAAAATTTGAGTGATAAAGTTTCTCTCCTGCTCTGCAATGAGATACAACTAAATCGACTCAATAATTCGTTATGATTGACTCCTCTCTGTGAATAAACTTTATCCTCCCTCCAAACTAAGAATTTCAAGAACCTTCTCTGAATAGCCTCAAGATGGCGTTGATGGCAAGTGTAAATGGGATGTCAGATCGTGCTGCCATACTCCAACTTGCTACGGATAAGGGTATTGAATAGTCCTATGAATGTTGAAGAATTATTGAAATATTTGCCATTACGTATAACGAATCCATACATTTTCGCAGCAGATGAAATAATTTGGGTGATGTGTGGGACAAAGCAAAACTTCTGGTCGAAGACTACACCAAGATCTCTCGCCTTATCTGAACAAGAGAGAACCTGACCCTCGATGCTATAATCACGATGAATTCGATCTTTTTTCCTTCTGAAAGAAAATTTTGTGAAGGAAGCCTTTAGCCTAGTTTTGTAACTAGGCTAAAAGAACATTTAAAAAACGGACAATAAGCTTTTCGGGAACATCTAGAGTCGACAGGACATAACATCTCGTTCTGTTTTGAACCAAATATTCTCCATTACTGTGAAAATGTGGAAAAATTAACTACCTGGAAGCCATGGAAATAAATAAATTTCAAAAATCTGATGATCACAATCTTCTGAATGACTAGTTGGACCTAGACCACTCCCCACTGTTGAATTTCTGATAGTTTGGAAATTCCCACTCTACTACCTCAATTCTATGTTCTATGAATACAGGACAAACCAAATTTAGGGTATATTCCGTGGACCGAACTGATCTGTAAATATTTAAAGGATGTCTTTGTAATATTCATTCATTAATTTTTGATAATGCCGGAAGGGGCGATAATAGTTGAGTAGAAAACTGTTCAGTTAGTGATTTTTAGACAACTATTTCTTATTACCTCTCACTTCAAATATGTATATATTCAAGGAACAGAAAACACTTCAAACGTTGCTTGATTAAAAATCGATTGAAAATTAAATCTCTGTTGAAAAAGAATGTGTTCTCAGTAAATGAAATGATAATAACAAAGCCAAAGTTTTACCATTCACCAAAATACTCGTGATAACAAAAAACTGTGCTCTGGTTAAATACATAGTTCCAGTGAATACCTATCGTTCAAGAATATTCAAGAATAATATTAAAAGCGCAGAACTTGTTTGTTCATAGAAATTGATTCGAATCCTTCTCAGTTCCTTGATTGATATATTTTATTTTCCGAAGCGCTCGCAAAGATCACTCTTTAGCATTTTAAAACTTCCAAAAGAAATTGTATTCTTGGATGTTATACTCTCAAGCTTTTAAATGTAGTTTACAGGAGTTTCGGACAAAGAACGAGTTAGTTAAATTTTTAAATATATTAAATATGTTCGAAAAATATCTTTGATGTACTACTCGATGTAGATCCATTATAATTCGATATGAACTTAAATTCAAACACGTTATCTTTATTTTTATATTCATCTTTGTACTACTCGATGTAGATCCATTATAATTCAATATGAATTTAAATTCAAACACGTTATCTTTATTTTTATCTTTATCTTTGTCTTTTATAAACTTTTGATATACACTTTTATAGATAACATAGCATGACTGTTTCGTCGTTACAAACGACTTCTTCAGATACTACCAGAATACTCTTGCAATACTATTCTGTCACTGTCAATAGTACTATTCTAGTAGCATCTGAAGAAGTCATTTGTAACGACGAAACGAGTCATGCTATGTAGTCAATAAAGTGTGAATCATAAGTTCAAGTGTATGAATTTTTGTTTATATTCAATTGATTCAAATAAGTGTTTCTCATGTATCAATGTCCAATGAACTAAATGTTTACTATAAATTATATAATGATTTTGAACGCACGATCAGTTTCGAATGGAACGAAATATAATAGTAGGTAATGAAATTCGACCATCAAAAAGTACAAAATAATGTCCAGATTCAGTACGTGATCTTTTCGTGATATAGCCTTCTATAGCCTTGTTTCATCAAGACGTGGAAATGTACCTTCGTTGCATTTACGAGTATACAGTTACGAACTGCATTTTTTTCAATATTTCCTACAAACTGCAACTAATCTTAAGACAGTGGAACTTAAAAAAAAATCATAGCAAAAATTTTATTTTCAAAGAATCCATATAAAGTCAAAAAGACAAAAAAAAAGTCAAAAGTCTCGCCAAACTTTCTAATTCTCCGATTTTCATATGACAAATACCATTTTGAGTTTTCAACGAACAGTGGTTAACGAACTTCCTCAAATTAGGGTAAATTAATTATTCTGATGTCTCTGGAATATAATTTAAGGGCTACTTTTGATCATGAAAATCGAAACATTCGATATTTTGTACAATTATTTTTATAAATGTGTATACGCCTAAATATTTATTTAGAAGTGAAATTTTTCAATTTGTTCATGTTTTTCTCCGAAATTTACATTTGCTATATTATATTTATATTTATATATAAATATTCGATATTTCTTATAATACCTACCTTATATGAATACCTTAAAAGTATCTTATATTATTTAACTTTATATTTTCTCTCTTCTCTTCATTCTCTCATTCTATTTTTGTCAAAACATTTTTCTTAAAGAAATATTCTCTTTCTTTCACAACTTGTTCTGAAAGAAAAGGAGAAAATTATTCTGTATTGTTTGAAATTGGAAGTTAAGTTTGAAATTTCCATGTTGATATAACTTGTATATTGAATTTCAAATTCAAATCGCCAGAAGGAGGTTGTCGGCTAGATTTGTATATGAAGTTGAAATTCATTCCTTATTTTTATGACGACAAAATCGTCAAATCGTTCACCTTTCATTGAATATATTATAATGATTGGAAATATCCAATCATTATTAGATATTTGGGATATTGGGGTATTGGGATATTTCGGATAATAATCCCAAATTTTCTTTCCGCTGAATGAAAATCCCATCAGAAGTTATCAATATTTCAAGTTTCACAAGTATTGACTTCAGTTTTATCAGGAAAGCGTAGTCCACATTTCACCATCGTGTTGAATGAACCATTATGTTGAATATTACCATGAACATACCGTTATTGTTAAAATGATATTTTAGTATAGGATAGGAGATAAATATATATTTTTGGAATCATTGAATTCACTGAATTTTTCACTAAATTCAGAACAAGAAGAAATCTGCGTCTAGTAATGTGCCTTATGGAACAATGAAACAATTTGTTAATTGAATAGCAAGGCTAGTATTTTGTCACTTTTATCTCACCTGTTTTGATATAATATGCAAATGAAATTATATCTTCGATTGGCAGGCAAAAATTTAGCGACTTATGTGACCGAAATTATTACGCCACTTCATTATGTATTCGTTAATAATTTTTGAAATTTTTCAACGATCAGTACTTGTAATGAACGTTTTTTTTCATGCCTTCCTCAGCAATTCAGGGTAAGATTTTATGATAAATTTTCAGCTGCAACAAATTTCAATGATTATTTTTTTGATCTGATTATCTCTTTATCCAATAAAATATATTCCTTGAAATTGACGTAACATTTGTGATGGCCCCAAAAACAATAATTTTCAGTAAACCTGCTTCAGTTAATTGTTTATCAGTATAGTTTCTCACAATATATCAAGTCCGATATTTGTGTGTAGTGAATTTTTGGAGAATTTTGAATCTAATATTATCATCACCTTCAAAGAATGTTGCTTCTTTATGAGGAAGTTTTGGATAAAGATGAATTGGATTATATCGAAATGAATATACATCCATTGTTTAATATAATATGTGTGTGTTGTGTGTATTCCTTTCCAAAAATTTCAGGACTTTCCTATGGAGATTACTGCGTTTCAGTCAGATATACTCAAAAACAACTCGAAATGAAAATGGCCGGTGTTTGGATCTACCTAAAATATATTGCATCCATTTCCCAAATTTTGATTATTACACGGCATTAGATCAGTTTATATAAAAATAAAAAATAAATATGAATCTCAATTATTTGTTCCTTTTCAAACATTAACTAATTTAACTAATGAATAATTGAATTTTTATGAATTACTTTAGATATCAAAGTGTCAAACTCATTTTTTCAAAAAAATTAAATTAGTTTTTTGTATTTTCACCTATTGATATCAGAGAAATATTTCTGGCTTAGCATTCGCTTCGGAAGTTTTAGTCTTCATCACCATGAGGAAACCTCTGAAAAACTCATGGCAATCCATATGATTCTTATAAGTGTGATTTATTCAGGTTATTCAGTCATTTTTATCATTGAAACTATAGGTTTAGGGTAACTGAAATAAGAAACATATGTTTGAGACTTATAGAAAATACGGCATCAATAGTGGGTGGTCCCATATTTTCATGTGGATCATTATTCATTTTCAAATTCAATGTTTCCGAAAGAAAAAATGTCAACCGCTCTGACTTTTTATCAGCGAAGTTCATGTTGAAATTGCCAGCCAAGATAAGTGGAAATTTATTACCATTTGTACCGAGTATTTTCTACACTTCTTCAGTGTTCTCCAGTAAAGTGCAATAAAATGCTCTACCTCGTCCAATTTTGGATTCTGATAAATGTAAATTGCCACCGTGACAATGTGTAGGCCATTTCCTAGTTTGCATAAGCTTGCACAAATATCTCCAACAAATTACCGCCTAACATTAACATCGATAAGGTGTGCAATATTTATTTCAATATTCAGAGTCATAATATTAATAACATGAATATTATTTCGGTAAATAGCTACCCCACCATTTTGAACAGTAGCTCGTTTAAATTGAAATTAGGTATTTCAATCGGATTATCATGCGCCATGCAAGTTTCGATATTCATACACGTTAAGCGAACGCTCGGCCTAGCTACATAGTAGTCTGATTGGGGGGTGTTAGGTTTTATTTTCGTTACGGAATTGCTTGATTCCGTCGCCGCGCTCTAAGCCCTCGATTAAAGCTATGCAATAGCCCAGCTATACTCAACCTGCGGCCCGCCGGGTCTTTGTTATTGGCCCATCTGAAGTTACAAATTTATTGTAAACCATTTTAAATTTCGCGCTCATCAGGCATGAATCGGAACGCAGCCTATCTATGAGTAGGTATTAGTAATCTGTGATTGCACGAGTGAGACGCAATGCACGGCGGGAATCCCCTTCCCACCCACGGACCTGTGCCTGTCACTTTGTTTGCCGGTCGTAACTTGTTTTGAATTTGTTTTCATCTACGGTGGTAGTAATTTCACCCAGTAATTGCAGTTATTTGTCGTCTTAGTGTAAAATTATTTTCAAAATAATGTCAGGAGTGTCTTCTAAATATAAAAGAAAAATATCTAGAAAATAGAATAGACTTGTTTGATATGTCGTGAAAATATTATATTGAAGAAATACAATATTTCGCGTCATTTTACAACTAAACATAAATCATTCGACGAAACTTTTCCTCTTGGATCGTCCTTGAGAGATGAGAAATTGAGTTTTTTCAAGAGGTCATTGCATCAACAACAAAATGGCATTATCTGTAAGGCATTGTCTGTGGCATTATCGTAAGACTCAGCGGTAACTAAAGCATCATATGAAATTTGTGACATTCTTGGTGAGCATATGGAACCATTTACTGATGCAGTAGATGAATTTTATTTGCGATGATATATTAGATAACCTTAGAAAGTGCAAGTTTTTTAGCTTGGCATTCAATTCCAGCACCGACATTTCAGCAACATCGCAATGCTCGGTTCTTGTTAGATATTGTACAGAAAATAATTTAGTACAGGATCATTTTTTGAAATTCCTACCAATGAAAGTTCAAACCCGAGGCACAGATTATCTTGATACTATTTTTAATTTTTTAGAGCAGAATGAAATTAACATACAGAAAATCGTGTGTTTGTGTACGAATGGTTGTCCTTCAATGACTGCATCCGAAAATGGATTTATTCCGTTATTTAAAAATGAATATAATTTAACCAATTCAATAACATTTCATTACATTATCCACCAAGAAAACTTGGCGGCGCGTGTTGTAAATCCAGAAATAGAAGCTGTAATGATGACAGTTATCAATATTGTCAATTATATACGAGCAAGAGAATTGAACCACAGAAGATTTAAAAGCCTTCTGGAAGAACTGGGATGTGAGTAAAACGACGTCCTTTTACATACCTCGGTGCGATGGCTTAGTAGAGGTAATGTTTTGGAAAGTTTAGAGCAAAATAATAAAGTGTACCCTGAATTACGAAATGATGAATGATATATGGAAATGATATCACGGAAAAACTCAATATCCTCAATCGGAGTTTACAAGGTGAAAATAATATGGTCTCCAATATGGCAAATAAAGTGTTTGCATTTGAGGAAAAGCTAAACATTTATCATGAAGAAATAAAGAACAAACAGCTGCAAAACTTTCAATGGGAAAAACTACAGAGGACGATGTCAATATCTCGGAAAAAAACTGCTTTATAATTTCAAATTATTTGACTGCACTATTAAACGAATTTCGAAAAAGGTTCAAAGATCTAAGAAAAATAAAAAAAAGTTTGTTACTTATAGAAAATCCATGGCATTTAGAAACAACGACTATCTCAGAGTTGGCTTCAGTTTTAAATTGCAATTACCCAGAGTTATTTGATGAATTTATAGATTTTAAAAACGATACCAATCTAGAAGTTATGTTTAAAGAAAAAATGGAAAACAGAGAATATGTGGAATTTTTGAGTATTGTTCCCCAAAAATATAAAAGCGTCCAAAGATGTGCCCAAATCCAACTAACATTCTTTGGATCTACGTATGTATGCGAATCGTCTTTTTCAAAAATGAAATACACAAAGAACGTGGATAGAAACAAACTTACAGATTCTCATGTGGATGACATCATAAGGATAGCATGTAGCGACAAGCGAAATTTTGATAAAATTATGAAAAAGTGTTCACAGTATCAAAAATCGCATTAAAACTTATAAACATCGTTGTTACAACTTATTTTTTCATAAATAAAGTAAATACATCGGTAACTTGCAATTATGTTTTAATTAATACCTAAATAATTTTTGCTTGCGGCCCTCGACACCATGACTGAAACGTGTTTGTGGCCCCTATAAAAAAAGGTTGAGTATGGCTGCAATCCTACTAACCCTCTCGGCGTTATAATTTCTATCAGTACATAACGCAACCTTGCTCAACTTTCATTTTCATTTTCAGTGCGACTGAATTGCCACGCAGAAACCGAACGGCTGCCCGAGCAGATCTACCATCACAAAGGGTGACCCCAACCAGAGAACGTCGCAAAATCGGCGAGAGTCCTCTGCATTCTGCGCGTCTCACAAATAATACTTCAATACCACGCCGTTCGGAGAGTCGGTCTAGGGTGGCGCCTTCCACATTCACGTGATAATAATCCTATTTTTCTAGGTTTCTTAGGTAGTAACATCGGAAAAAGGTATGAGTGTTTCAACTAATATGTCATTTTCTGTATTATTTGTGATCTAATTGTAGGTTGATATTCACTATTGCGATTTATAAAAAGCATTGTTTTTTATTATTGTAAAGTATAGGTTTAATTAATTGTTGTAAAAATTATATTTATTTATTGTTAATAAAACCTTTCAAATTGTGAAAAATTTTGATTTGTCTAGAATATTTTGTATTTGAAGTAAACATCTCATGTGAGATGTTCATGTGTACCTAAATTTTCATTTACTGAATTGTTCTGTTGGTCTTTATAATTGAATGTTTATAAGAATTGATACACATGCCTTTTTCCCTTAGTAAGTACGTAATATTGGTGTATATATAATGATAACTTGAAATAAATAATTTGTCTGTGATTTATTATATTTTTGTTCATAGGTAATTATTGCCTCTCATGTAATTTAGGTTAATAGGTACAAATATTTCATCCCTAACTTATTTTGTTAATAATAAATGAATTTTGTCCTACTGTTACTTAATTGCAGAAATATTGTTTAATTTTCGGGTAATACTGTTTTATGTTGTTTGTATTGTATTTAACACAATAATAATTGAATTTTTATTTGTCATTTAATTTTTGTCACAAAAATACTGTTGGAAATGGCTGTATTAAATTTGTTCATATGTTGTAAGTTTAACTGATTGCAGAAAAGTAACTTATTATCATGATCAGTATGTTGAATAAAGATCAAATGAATTGAGTGGTTTTTGTTTATTCCTCTTCTATTCTTTTCTTATATATTTCGTTCAATGATTATAATAATCATCAAAGCAACAAGTACGTAGGAAAACAATCTAGGTTTTCTTTTTCTTAAAAGGCACGTAAAGCTAGAGAAAGCGATAGTATCGTTGGAACATGTAACTTTGACTATTCGAAAGTTTACACGAATTCTTTACTGATCTTTTGTAAAAATCAAACTGTCTGAAAAATATCACATCGATAAGATCTGGGAGTATAACAATGAATGGACAATTAGGACAAATAAAACAAAAACCAAACAAATAATTTTCGCATACAAAATTTTTTACTTATAACAAAATATTAACAAGCCTCTATGTAAAGGGTGTTTTTTAGAGGTATACAACTTTAAATTGCAATAAAACAACGATGGATCATTCGATAGACAAGAATTTTTTTTAATCGGAAGATAATCTTGTGGCTTTACATTTTGAATATGACTTCTGGCATATGACCGCCACGGCCGGCTCGGATGTAGTCCAATCTGGACGTCCAATTTTCGATGACTTTTTTCAACATATCGGCAATAACAAGGCGAATATTGTCTTCCAAATGGTCAAGCGTTTGTGGCTCATCCGCAAAGACCAATGACTTTACATAGCCCCACAGAAGGTAGTCTAGCGGTGTTAAATCACGAGATCTTGAAGGCCAATTCATAGGTCCAAAACGTGAAATTAGGCGGTCACCAAACGTGTCTTTCAATAAATCGATTGTGGCACGAGCTGTGTGACATGTTGCGCCGTCTTGTTGAAACCATAGCTCCTGGACATCATGGTTGTTCAATTCAGGAATGAAAAAGTTGGTAATCATGGCTCTTTTTCGATTACCATTGACTGTAACGTTCTGGCCATCATTGTTTTTGAAGGAGTACGGACCAATGATTCCACCAGCCCACAAGCGCACCAAACAGTCAGTTTTTCTGGATGTAACGGCGTTTTGACGTACACTTGAGGATTATCTTCCCTCCAAATGTGGCAGTTTTGTTTGTTGACGAAGCCATTCAACCAGAAGTCGCTTCATCGCTAAACAAAATAAAATGGACGTAGTGCGCTACGTATTCCGTACAGAACCATTATTTTCGAAATAAAATTGCACTATTTGCAAGCGTTGTTCAGGCGTGAGTCTATTCCTGATGAATTGCCAAACCAAACTGAGAATAAATCACTTCTCAGCTGTTGAATCGGTCGCCATCTTCAACAGTAATGCCAACTTAAAGTTCTATACCTCTAAAAAAAACACCCGATAGAAGGTCACATAATTTTACCAACACATTCAGTGAAATACTCGTATCTAGGAGTTGAACTGTGTAGTAGACTCAATTGCAAGAAACATAAAGAGCACAATACTGAAAGCATACGGACTAATTTATCAAAATGGAATGAAATTTATTTCGCAATTTGAGTAAGTAGAGTAGAGTGAGCTGAAAGACCTGACAGTTATAAGAGCAACCTTGACCTACGCTGCTCACGTGTGGTGCAACGTAAGTAAGACCACTATCAAATGCCTGGAATTGTTTCAAAATAAAATTGTGAGGCTTATTACCAATATGAACAGGTACATCAGAATAGATGTCTTAAAGCCAGAAGCTAAAATACCAGCTTTCCATTAAAACGTTGTTGAAATGGCTAATAAATTCTATATAACACAGCTAGTTGCCAATGAGTTGAAGAAAGAAATCATCAAAATAAAACAGCACAATGAGCTTTCGAGAAAAGTGTTGAATATAATCATAGCAGCTCCCATAAACAATGTGAAATAGAAGTTAATTACCAAAAGCAGTTTTATCCCAAAATATTTTCTGTGCCTATATTAAATAATAATCAATGATTATTGTATAAATGTAAATATTCAATTACCCCAAAACTTGAACTTTATACACCTATCTCAAATAAGTGAATGAAGTATAGTTAGTTGAAATAAATTCTATTTTTCAGTGAAACAAAATTAGGCTCTAGAATGAAAGAATAATGTGATGTCAAAGGAAATATGTATCAGATTAAGCTACTTTGAGGTACTGCATATGTCAGAAGACATATATAGAATTTACCCTGTTAATAATTTATAAATGAAAGTTTGTCGACTAGGAAAAAAGGAGTAGTGACCTTATAACGCTGTCGATGCACACTTGCTGGTGGGTTCGATTGCCAACGTGTTCTTGGCCATTCGGAATAGGCGTTAAACTATTGTTGCAACTTTCGCACAAGCACAGGATACGCCTAAAAAAATAAAAGCGTTCATTCGAATGCTTCAAGATGAAATAAAAATGAGAAATGAGGGTGTGGTTGATAACAGTGAGTAAGGTGACCGTCACTATGGAACGTTCTATTCACCTGCCGTGTTATGGCGTGTGGTGTTGATCAATCGAATAGGCTCAATTTGAGAATGATGAAATATCAACTTTTTCAAGTTTTGAAACCTAAATATTTTGATACAGGCTGAAACTGCTGTGAACATGATATATAACGTGTGATTTTTAAGGAGTTAAGTTTTTCAGATTGGCGGCACTGGTTGGTAATGGCATCCAAACGTCATCTGCCAAAGGGCACAGTTTTCAGTATACTCTGCCATTTCATAATGGAAAGCCTTACAAACAAGCAACGTTTGCAAATTGTTGAAATTAACTATCAACATTCGAGCTCTGTGAAAAATGTGTATCGTTTGTTACGACCATATTATGCTCGTCATAATCGACATAGTGAATCAACTATTCGTGCTGTTATTACCAAATTTCGCACCGAGTTTACTTTCTTGGTACTGAAGAGAATATTGCAGCCGTAGCGTACAGTGTTAAAGAGGATCGTTAAATGTCAATTCGTCGCCGTTCTCAGTAATTGGGCATGTGTTACTTAATTTTACGGGTTGATTTAGGTTTGAAAGCCTATAAAATTCAACTTCTGCAAGAATTGAAGCGAATGGCCTACCACAACGTCTGATTTTTGGTGAATGGGCCTTAGAACAGCTTAATGAAAATCCGCAGTTTTATCGAAAAATTGTGTTCAGTGATGAGACTTATTTGTGGCTTATCGGATATGTAGGTAAATCAACAAAACTGTCGCATCTGGAGTGATAAACAGCCACATGCCATACAAGAATTACCGATGCATCCCGAAAAACGACAGTTTGGTGTGGTTTATGGGCTGTTGGCATCATCGGTCCATTTTTCTTCAAAGACAACCGTAGAGGAAACGTTACCGTCAACGGCGAACGATATCGAGCCATGATTTTTTGTCCGAGTTGGCCGAGTTGAACTTGATTGACATGTGGTTTCATCAAGACGATGCCACATGCCACACAGCAGCTTATCTCTCGAAATGACTCTGTGAATTGGCCGCCAAGAACATGCGATTTAACGCCTCTGGATTATTTCTTGTGGCGTTATGTAAAGTCGTTAGTGTATGAGGACAAGCCGAACACGATTGAAACCTTACAGGATAACATAACACGCGAAATTCCTGGGATACAGGCTGAAATGCTCGAAAAGGAGACGCGAAATTGGAGCTTCGGAATGGACCATTTGATACGGAGCCGCGTACAACATTTACATGAAGTTTTCTTTAAATTCTAAATATGGCAAAGGCCAAGTTATCAATTTCAATAAAAATTGAATATATGATGCAAATTGAGTGTTTTATTCGATTAAAAAAAACTGCGCTTAAAAAATCACCTATTACATTAAGAATAAACAGTGTAATAAATAATAACTAATAAATTAATTGAATTACAAATTTATTACTAAATTAAATTAATAAAATAAAAAATTACAGGGACTAAAATAAATAAATTTTTACTGAATCAGCTTTCAATGGATATTAACAAGAATAATTATAACAAGTATGTTTCTCCTCTCCAACACATGAAGAATGAATTCTGGTTTCAAACCATCGTTTCTGTATGTAATTTTCTGAGTTTATTACTAATATTATGGGTTTTCGGATTGAATTAATCTGAAATTTGGGAACTGATTTATTCGTGGAAAATTTGACATCTTCTGGTTAGATCAATATCAGAATAAGATCGCATAGTAGTCGATAAACTTCGGTTTCAATCGTTTTACATAAATTAACTTTAAGTAGTATTCGGTTTGAATGAAATCTTCATCTGTTTTTCATTTTAGGGGGACTGTGTTTTCTCTGTAGTTTGGTCAAAAGATTTCAATAACAAGAAATTCTTTTTACCTATTCTCCTATACATATTATACACGTATGAATACGACAAAAATTCGTACCTTTTTTTTGGTCCATACATCTCCATACGGGTTAATCTGTTCATCATTTCAAATGGAATTAATTGCGTGAGAATATCCATTGTATAGCTATTCGTCCAAGAAACAAACAGAAATAATACAACGTCACTATGAAGTAGTAAACGGGGAAGAAATGAACTAGTATGTTGAACATATTATGTTATATAATTCAATTTTTCTGAAGTATTCTAAAATCTTCTGTGAACTTTCCAGAAGTATCTTCGAAGAGTCCAAGTTAATTTTCAATTCATCTCTCTGATATCAGAATACTGCATATTTCATAATATGTTTTTGTCATTGTTGAATTGCAACTAGTACAAAATGGCGGTTCTTGTCTTCTGAAAATATATCTAACTGTTGGAGTTGAAAACAACTCATTTTATTCTTTTTTCCCATCAAATTTGCCATCAATTCTCGATGAATTCTTCAACAAAAGGGTTTATGATCAGCGATTGAATAATACTGGATGGCTTTCCAATTTTGTGACTGTGAGTCTGATCTATTTGATCAGGCGCAAATCATCTCATCGACTTTTTCATTTGCAACATGGAAACGAGTAGTAGTAGTAGTAGTAATTTATTGGTGCAATAAAACATCGTACAGCTGTTTTTACACAAGTCAAAAATATAAATAAAAACATAAACAATCACAAATATCTGCATACATACATTCACAAATAAAATGATATCAAGTCATGTATAAAGAGAAATCTACACGAAAGAACTCGGTGAAACAGTAAATAACATTTTCAATTAAAATATCCTTCAGTAATGATTTGAACTTATTAATAGGTAAGGTGCGGATTCTATGAGGCAAAGCATTGAAAAATTTCCAACACCAGTAATTCGGACCATTATGCGACCTGCTCAATCTGGAGAAATCAATTCTAATGTCAGATCTAAATCTGGTAGCATACCGATGAAAACTACTACCCACAAACATAGAATCTTTATTTTCGTAAGCGTATAACAACAAACAAAGACATATAAACCTGGGAACGATAGTATTTGTAATTCCCTATATTTAATTTTGCAACAGGCTCTATAGTCTGAACCCGAGATAACTCTGATTGCTCTCCTCTGAAGTCTAAAAATGGTCTCTCTAGCCCCACAACAATGACCCCACACTAACAAGCCATATCGGAGGACAGATTCAAACAAAGAGAAATACGCCAACCTGAGTACCCCGTTCGACACAGATCCGATCAAACTGCGAAGCACAAATATGCTTCTACTAAGCCTGGCGGCAACTGATGCTATGTGTGGTTTCCATGTAAGGCGAGAATCAACACATATACCAAGGAACTTGGTATAATCATCCGCACTATCATGATGGTTCAAGCTGAAAATCATGCTCTTTGACTTGTCATCATTCATACACAATTCGTTGCCTGCAAACCACTGTTCGGCCTTCATACGCTCCCTGTCACAAACAATTCGAACCTGACTCAAATCAGACCCACCAACAGAAATATTGCTGTCGTCCGCAAATAAAATCACTTTTGAAGTGAGATAGTCTGGTAGATCGTTTATAAAGACCAAAAATAAAATTGGACCCGCAATGGATCCCTGAGGAACTCCTACGGATAGGGCTCTTCTATCTGACCAATTTCCACCGGAGACCACCGACTGATATCTATCAGACAGAAACGACGAAATCAATTCAATGCTGCTCTCAACAAAACCATACTTTCGGAACTTCGACATAAGAACCGAATGAGATACACAATCGAAAGCCTTCGTCAGATCCAGGAAAAGGCTGACCGAGTACCATCCCCGCTCAAAACACCTCAACGTATCCTCCACAAAACTCAAAATTGCTTTTGTAGTTCCGAGATCCCTTCTGAAACCAAACTGCCTATCACTAAATAGCCTATTTGACTCAAAGAACTCAACCATCTGGGAACACATCAACTTCTCTATCACCTTGGAAAACACAGGAACAATCGAGATAGGTCTATAGTTGGAAACCTCATTCTGATCACCACCCTTATACAGAGGAAGCACTTTAGACACCTTCAGACAGACTGGAAATGTATTAGTGGTGATACACTTGTTGATAAGAAAAGTTAGTGGCTCAACCACAGAACTACAATTCCTCTTCAGAACAACGGAGGACAGGCCATAGCAATCTGGACATCGACTATTTTTCAGAGATTTAATAGCATCTCTGACCTGAACCTGACTGACCTCGGTGAACCGGAACACAACATCAGATGCGATACACTTTCGAAACAGACCGGCATCATCAGAGCAAGAGGGCAACGAAGCACTTATTCGATCAGCAATAGAAACAAAAAAGTTATTAAAATAGTTGGGATCGATATTATGTTTTTTTGATGTTTTGTCAATTCCCCGTTTACTATTAATGATTCTCCACATAGTTCTATTTGGATTGGATGAATTCCGAATAACCTCGTCATGGGCTTTGATTTTTGCCCTTCTCAAAGCCAACCTGTAACCTGTTCGCAGACTATCTCTCGTGCTCCTGCTTTCCTCCGTCCGAAAACAAGAATACAGCTCATTAGCAAACTTGAGTTGATCTCTCAAACTCCTAAGATCGTCACTGAACCACTTTACTCCACCGTCAATCTGTCTACTCCTTATGGTCCTCTCCGGGAATGAAGCTACAAATGCATCAGTAAATAATCTGTGAAATAAGCCAAAAGCCGCATCAGCATCCAACTCCTCACCCTCAGACAATCCCAATCAGTACTCTGCAGTATACTGTACATCGCCATGAAACCAGATTCAGTCAAAGGCCTACACCTTTTCTTCAACATATTAACAGGAAGGCTAGGTATTCCTACCGAAACCTTCTGAGCCTTATGGTCAGAGAAATAGCAATTCAAAATGTCTGTTTCATAATTATTCAACGAAAAATTAATAAAAATATTATCAAGACAATATTTACCCCGAGTTGGCTGATAAATTGTTCCAGTGAAACCAAATGAGCTGAACAAGTCGCACAAAGATACCGACCTACCATCAATATCCTGCACCCCCTCAGTTTCACCAGATATCCTAAAATGGACATTAAAATCTCCACAAACGACCACATTCCTAAATTTAGCACAACTTGTCAAAACATCTTCTAAGGTTTTCAGAAACACATTGAAGTTCCCACTGGGTGAACGGTAACACGCAACAATAGTTATATCGCACTCGTCAGACCGAGCCGCAGTCACTTCACAATCCACTTCCGATGAAAGTGCATTAATACCTTCGACCGCATCAAAACCTACAAGCCTACTGAAAATACCGACGCCACCTCGAGATTTCAGATTACGGCCACTTGAAGAAGCTGTCATCCATCCGTCCAGAGAAAACACTGAGCACTGCACAGAGTTCAACCAGCTTTCCGTAGTACAAAAAACATCAACGCTTACCTCATCATTCAAAAAAGATTCCACAACGTGTGTCTTCCCATGAATCCCCTGTACATTCAAATGTAGAATAGACAGACGACGTCCCGGTTTAACTTGTGCCAACTTACTATGCTCTCTCTCCTCTTTGTGAGAACTAATCATTTTTCTTTTATCAGTGAGGCCCTTTTCATAAAAAACTTGTTTACAGTGATCCCCCTTGGCCAAAAGGCAGAATCCATTACTTCATCATAGAATTCTTTTGGTAGCGTTATTTTGAAAGAAGAGTACACATCAGGCCTCCTAGAACTTAGCTTATCACATTCCACATCTGGAGTGATCTGACTTAAAAAGCTCCGTACATCCGAAGCGTCGGTATCAGGATGCAGCCTTGATACATGTATCTGAGTCAATGGCACTTTTGGTGCACTTTTTAACACATTAGACTGAGATGATCCCACAATAGGCTTCAAACGCTTTTCAACTTTATTCCTAGCATCCAACATATTATCGGAAAAGTTTCCCGAAGTAGTTGGATCTCCATCTTTGTTTGAGACTTTCTTTATATTGCGTTTCGAGGCAACAACGCTCCATTCCAAACTTCCACTATTCTTATGTAGCCCAGAAATGGACTTAGTCGTTTGCTCAAAGCCTGTAATTGTGTTACCGTCAATATTTGTAATACCATCATTTTTTCGGACGGTCCCTGTATCTCGAACAGCTGATTTATTCGAAATGTTTATATTCGCAGCGATCGTCTTATCGGCAGGCACCTTTTTATCTGGTTCACGTGTCTTGATTATCTCGTTTAATCCTAAAATATATTTATTTTGGTCTAGAATTAATTGTTTCAACTCTGCAATTTCTTTCTTGAATATAGCCGAGACTTCAGAAACTGATTCTCGAATCAAGTTGTCTAACTCGGATTTCTTCACATATTCATCCGCACATTGGATGTCGTTCTCCTTGGTAATCATTTCGGATACAACTGTTGATTTCTCACCGACTTCAACGCACTCATCACAACGCCATTCGTTTATCAAGTTCCTATCTCGTAAATCATTAAAATCATCCATTAAAACATTCACGCACTTAATATGAAAATGTTCGTTACATTGAAAACATTTCAACGTATCATTATATCTATCAATTTTACAGGTACAGCGAGAGCAACAAATACCTCGACCGCGCGGCATGACTGAATGATACTGCTCAATATGCTCCATTTTCTGAACATGTATTTTATCTTATAATTGTTATATGTGTAAGAATGTGATGACGATATATTCGAAACTCTACTTCGACTAACTTAATTCAAAAAATTTTATTCTATTTTCATTTTCTACTTCTATTGTACGTCTAGTTATGATGTGTCGGATTCACAACTTGAATAGAGAGATCTAATAAATATTATTTAGCCAATAATGAAGTTCCAACACTTAGTCTAGACTGAAAAACTGATTGGTTTTACGCAATAAATGTATGTTTGAGTGCACGATACTTAGCACTGCATCCCGAAAACTATTGAGATTATATGAAATTTTCTATTTTATGTATTATTCTTCATGAAATGTCATTGGTTTTATATAACAATGATAAGAATAATAAGTTCTTTATTCTCAACAGGTATAACACCCAATTACAGAAAATAATAACAATGTTAAATACATAACTAAATAATTAATAAAAATATTTAACAAAGAGCTCAATATAATCTAAAAAAATAGTAACCTATAACTACATTATAGCATTCAATGGAATATTTTAAATAACTCAATCTTAATCAATTCATTTTAGTCAATTTTTTTCGTTATTCAAATAACTCCTGATAATAAATTCTATGGAGTCAAAGTGAATGTCACAATTATTGGCAACTCTATTGAATGTAGACTCCATAAATCAAACGAGGTATTATATTAGGGAGTTGGTCTTCGGAGTCTCTAGGTGGAATTCTGTATTACTAGAATTTTGCCTAGGAACACGAAATTTCAAAGCGGACAAGAGAGGACAATTCAATACTGATGTGCAGTAATTTGTACAAAAATTTGAGTGGTAAAGTTTCTCTCCTGCTCTGCAATGAGATAAAACTTCGACTCAATAGTTCGTTATGATTGACTCCTCTCTGTGGATAAACTTTATCCTCCCTCCAAACAAAGGATTTCGAGAACCTTCTCTGAATAGCCTCAAGATGGCGTTGATGGCAAGCGTAAATGGGATGCCAGATCGTGCTGCCATACTCCAACTTGCTACGGATTAGGTTATTGAATAGTCCTATGAATGTTGAGGAATTATTAATTTATTTGCCATTACGTATAACGAATCCATATATTTTCGCAGCAGATGAAATAAGTTGGGTGAGGTGTGGGACAAAGAAAAGCTTCTGGTAGAAGACTACACCAAGATCTCTAGCCTTATCAAAACGAGAGAGAACCTGACCACCGACGTTATAATCAGTACAATTTATACATGCCTATAGTAGCTTACTCATCCGAAAAATTTTATGAATACATTTTATCGATTTAATTTTATTCAATTTGACAAAAATATTTTATGAACTTTCTTCCACAGTTCCCAAGCCAGTTGACACTATATTTAATTGGTGAAGATCAGATTCAACATGATGAAAAAAAACTGATTGAAATTAATTGAAATGAAAATAAGTTCAAACACTCTTCTATAGGTGCCACACGATATCATCTGGTTATCAAATGGGTGAACGTTGAGCTCTCACAGGCTCCTCTACTATCCGTTTTTGAAGGCAATTCTGAGAGAAACTTCTCCCGAATTCCTTAACCTAATATCAATTTCTCCGTTCAAATTTTGCTGAAATGTTGAACATTACATCGATTAATTAACGATTCATTTATTTTGAATAATTACACAGAATGCGCTCCAAATAAATTTGGGAAAGTTGTTATCGAAAGAAGTATATGATGATGAATTTGTTCAGTTGCAGGCTTTTAAAACATTTTCTTCTGGTTAGGTGCGCCTAAACGTGCGCCCAATCTTCAGTTTTGCTCAATTAAATGATATCATTTCATTTTTGAAAGAGCGTACGAAAGAAGGCAGAAAAATTGAACAAAAGATTACGATTAGTTTTTGATATTAATCTATTTGAAATCAAAGAACTCAGTTTATTCCTTTTATTTGAAAATTTCAAAAAACCCTGAAAATCTACCGTTTACTTTGAGTACCGATTTGAAAACTGATGACTTATCAAGTTCAATCGAAGTCAATTGTTTGGACAAGTATGGTAGCCAGTTTACTGACTGTTTTGCATAATGGACATACAGCGCTGTTGCAACCTATCATGGAAATCATCAGTGGCATTCATCCAAACAATTAGATTCCGATATTTTTTCAGCAATCACATGCGAAAAATGTTGTGAAATGTTGTGAATGTATGTGGGGACTACTCAGACTCACGTAGCCTCTCATATCGAAGAAACAGGTTGAACTTTCTTTAATATTTTCACTGGCTAGCTATTTTAACATTCTTTTGGTCGATATATCTTCATTTTTTATATGAATTGAGAATGTCCATAGTTTCACTATGAAGGTCATTATAAATTCTGTTCCTGGCTTAGTTCATTCAATTTGAAAATTCTTACATATTATAACAATACCATTATCTTATCTTCAGTAACTGAAGCTAAATTATTTAAAAATTCCAAAGTTGCCCCATATTTTTTTTGGGCTTTTGGAAATGCCAAGTTTGGAGTCCTTTCATCTAGTTTGGAAGTTGTTGAGTGTGTGAAAATGGAAATGAAATTGAATTGAATCTTATGGAACGGAAACCATAAGATTCGTTTTTCGTAATAACCTACCTGATATAGTAACCGCTCAAAGGGATGAAAACTTCTTACTAGGCGTTGTTGTGGGAAGTTTCGAAAAAGTTTGATTTTTGGTGTACCAAAACTGGACAGTTCTTCAGGTAAAGACCAGGGTATATCATTTCTGGACGCGCTTTGTGAATGAGTCTTCAAAAATAATGTATTTTCGATTTGTTGTGAAACAGTTACTACTATTATAATAGTAGAGCTATAATTATAGGTCGGATAAATGAGGCCAATGTTCTTATTCAACAAAATCTCCAATTGAGTATAAACTAAAATTGTAAAACACTTGAACTTTTTATGTAAACTTTATTGGCAACAAAGCATAACTCGTTTCGTCGTTATAAACGTTTTCTTCAGATGCTAACAGAATAATGTTTTTACTGTTCTGTTAGCTTCTGCTATTATACTAGTATTCTGTTAGCATCTGAAGAAGTCGTTTGTAACGACGAATCACGTCAGGCTATGTTGTCAATAAAGTGTAAATCAAAAGCTCAAGTGTTTGAATTTTAGTTTATATTCAATTGTAATGGATTTACAACAAGTAAACGCCAACACTATCAAATAAAAAAAAATCTGCAATAGTAAAAAAAATGTTACTGTAAGCTTGTCAACATCATAGTTATGAAGCAGTACTCAAACCTGTATTTGTATGGAGAATAGACCCAGTCACGAGCGATGAATCCTAAGTCTAGTTGGGTCATTGAAAAATTTTGTATAATGTAAGCGCAAAGAAACATTTTCTCGATTACAAGTCGATATCAGTTGCCTACAAGAACATGTACCGTTGTTGCAAGAAAAGTAAGACTTCGTGGAAGCGCCAAACAGAATCTTCAACTTTGAAGTCGTAAGATATACAGTGGAAAGAACTGTAAACTGGAAATAGGCTTTTCATGGTGTAATAACTGTTCAAGGGTAACAAAAGCAGTATTTGTTACCTAATGTGCAATATGGAAAAATGAAAATGTAGGTATACTGACTGAAAAACGCACGCTTTGAAAAAAATATCATGAAGGATTATCTACCATTTTAATTATCAAATAGCATATTCGTTGACTTTTAATTGATGAAAGATTCAATACTGAACCAATGTTTGTACAGTCGAAGCATATTCGCGACGATTGGGTCACATATTGAGAAGGGTTGAAGAATGCTCCCTACTATGAACTTTCGGAGCCTGTCGGCATTAAAAGATTCAAAATTCTGCATATAAATGAGACTTAATGAATCGGGAGAAATTAGATGGTATTTAATCTGACAACTGCTCCAAATAAATTCTAATTCAAATAAGGGACACTGAGATTGCTCATATTTCAAAACATCAATTTCTCGCGATTTAATCTATTTGACAGCTGAAAAACATTTTCGGAGTCTCAATCCAGCGAACTTCGCTTAATTGAGCATTCTGATCTGATTTCTAATGAAAATGTATTGATATCCTTTAACATATTTTTACAGATTCTGTCAGAAAAAGTACTATACCATATTTTGATTTCAAAAAAAATATTTCCCGAGTAAAATCGAAAAAATTTTACCTCCTCAAAATAGGTTTTTGCCGCATCATTCATAACTTTGTTCAGGCTATGTGCCGTACGTGGTACGAAAAAGACTAAAGGATCAATATCCCAAATTTTTGTTTCATAAACCATTGTGTTGACTTTTCGTTGGCATCATTATCTTGAATTTGACATCTCATTTCAGCAATATTATCGGCCAGTTCTTCTCTGAATAATTCAATTGAAAACAATTGATTCCAGAATTTTGTAATTGAAGAAATTTCCAAATTTCTGTATGATATTAACAAATCTAGAGATAGAAGTTAACGGTTCTTGGTGACTAACGTCAGGCGTATAATCAGAAATAATTGAAAAATATTCCATATCGCCAAAGCAACTTGTCATTTTGTCTGCAACCTTTTTGAGCCTGAAATTATATTGAAGATTTCTGTGATTTTCACAATATGTACATTAAAAAATTGCCTTTACCTCTTTGAAAGAGTGTTTCAATGTGCCTCTGAAAGCCACTTTATGTCTAGCGTGGAATTGTATGACGGATATAATTTCTGAATAATGGATTGAAGTCCGTGTTGTCTTTTCTAGATTTCTAAATTTATGATCAACTACTACTGACTGTAACTAATCAAACCTGTGACCAATTAAATCATCGATCGTCGTTTGAACTATAAACAGATAATTCGAAAACTTTTGCGTGCCATGCGTTTTATCTTTGTATATTTTACAACATTGCCTTAAATCACTATTTTGTAGTTTGAATTTTTGCTCTTTTACTCTAAGAGGTTGCCTTGCATTACCGACATGCCTCCAGCTTGCTCATACATTTAACCACCATTCATTTTGGTTTTTTTATATGCAGTTTCTCCAGTATTCAGTTGAACAATTAGGTTCGTTTATTAAAATCACCATTTTCAATCGGGTCATGTTTCAACATGAAAATTTTAGCGACAAGCTAAACACTTAGTTCACTCCATCAGTAAAATAAATCATATTGATCATTTTCTGCTGTGTAGAATTCATATTTCCACGGCACCTACATTTGAATTGAACATCATGATTTCAAATCAGAAGGATGAAAAATCGTCGTCATGATTCTGATTAAAACCTACTATTAATATTTATTACTTATATATTTATGGTCATTTTCAACAGACCACATTAGGCACAGATGAAATCCGAAAAATTCCGAAACTTATTTTCCTACTGTTTCAAGGCTGGTTATTCAAATGGAAAAATAAAATATTCATTCGTAACTGTTCTGAAGTTATATTCAAATTCACTTTCTTGTAATACAGTTGGACCAAAAACCGCCTGACTCAGCCCCTCGTGATTTTTCTGTGTTCACCAGACTTGAAAAGGACTTGAGAGCATTTTGCCTATAAAGGAGAAAAATAAAATATAATAATAATAATAATGATATTTATTTAGCTGAAGGTATACAAAAATCTACATATTTTGAACTGTCAATTTTTAATTATTTACCTATCTCATTATTTAAAATATACTTTTTAAGATCACGCTTAAAAAGTTTGATACTAGAAGCAGTTTTCAATATTTTTGGTAAATTATTGGAAGCCTTGAATCCGTCATAGTATATGCTATTTTTGGGTTTAGAGAGCTAACAACTGGATATAAAAACTATCAGTATTTCTGTATTATACCCATGCACATCACTGACATATGTGACATTTTTTATTACATTACATGGAAGCAACTGATATTTTATTTTGAATATTAATATATATAAAGCAAAGAGTATTCTTCGTTTTACAGACATTAGTTCCAAAAAGTTCAGCATAATTTTGACAGGGGTATACCTATTGCACTCTAAAATGGGTCGCATTGAATTTTTTCTTTAGTCAAACCGAATAACAATGTGGATCAATATTCAAAATGTGGCATTATTATTGATATTTGAACAACAATAATTTCACATATGTCGACAGGTTTTTTCCTATTCTCTTCAAAAAATTGATTTTTTTAGAAATTTCAGATGATATGAAATCAACATGATCATTGAAACTCAATTTTTCGTCTAACATAATGCCTAAATATTTTACTGTTTTTACTCTTTCAATTTTTTGTGCATTAATCTTCATAGTTATATCCTTATTTTTATTGGTTTTAAGGGTTTAACTTGTACCGAAAAGTATGAAGTTAGATTTTTCAACATTCAAGTTATTGTCACATCACCATTCATTAATTGCAGAAAGGTCTCTATTGATCCCCTCTGTCATATTTCTAATATCTTTGCCACATATATAGAGCAAAATATATATATTTTCACGTGAGAGACAATAACGTTTATATATATATATATATATATATATATATATATATATATATATATATATATATATATATATATATCGTTTATATATAAGGAGAATAACAACGGGCCTAAGACAGTTCCTTAAGGTACTCCCACATCCACTTTCGTGCTATCCGGCAGCATGCTATTGAACTTAACTTTTTGTGTTCGCGAATTCAAGTATGATCCGAACCAATCATTTACTACTCCCTCAAAACCAAGTTTATTCAAGTTTTTCAATAATAGTGATCTACTTAACGTTTCGAAAGCTCTTTCAAAATTCAATAATACTACTATAACCGTTTCTCCTTTATCTATAGCACTGTGCCATTCCTCACATATGCTCAATATTGCTATCTCACAAGAGCAATTTCTTTCGAATCCTGAATACTCAGAAATTACACAAAATTTTTCACATAATTCTAAAACCTGTTTTTAACTACTAATTCTGAAATTTTCTCATAAGATGGTAATGAATTTAAAGGTCGAAACTGCTCTATTTCAACAGTATTGCAAATTTTTGGCACAGGTATTATTAATAAACATTTCCAATCCTCTGAAAATACGCCATATGTCAGTGATGTGTTAACTGAATCTGAAAATCTATTTCAGAAAATACTTCATATTTATCTTCTGAAAATTACACATTTTCACCATTTTCGGTATAGATTGTAAGACATATTCGTAGTCATGTATCGGAATTATAGAATCAATTATTCGGTGTACACTCTCTAAAAAGTAAATATTGAAAATCCAAGCAATATCTTTATCGACTCTTATTATTTCGTTATTAACCACGATATATGGTGTGTTATTAGTTTTATTTGATAATAATTGTTTCAGATTTTTCCATAGTTGTTGCGAATTTTTTCAATTTGTATCCAAGATATCTATGAAATATCTTTTTTTTGATTCCCATATCATTGTTACAACCTCATTTCTCAAACTTTTATAGTCCTGCCAAGACTCAAGCGAATAATCTAAAGCTGCACATTTATACTTATTATCTCTTTCTCTCATTTTTGTTAAAATATCATTAGAGATCCATGTATTTTGATAATTGTTACTATAGCTAACTGTTTTCACCTTTGACATTTCCTTCAAAATGTTATTTATTGGGTTCATCAAATTGTTAGGTAAACTATCGACATCAACAATAGAATTATTCCATCCTGTTTCACGCAAATTATTACTGAGTATTTTGACTAATTTTCAAATTATTACTAAGTGTCAATGAAATTATGTTATGAACCCATAGCTTTGGTGTGAGAATCACCTGACCATCGATCGATTTGTCGTTTGTTATGACATAATCAATAAGAGTTTTACTGCTATTTGTAAGTCGTGTAAAGCCGCTAACAATTTGATATAACCCACTGTTTGTTATTATTTTTTCACACTTGTTTGGATAGGAAGTTTTTGAGTTATAATCATAGTTGAAATCTCCCATAATTATCTGTGTTCCGTTCAAATCAAGCAGATCTTTGATTAACCTTTCAAAATTATCGAAAAATATATTATCCGGTCCAGGTGGTGAGCGGTATATTCCGGTTGGTAAAATATTGTAGTTGTCTTCTTTGATCGAAATTGTTACAAACCATATATTTTCAATTGATTCATTTTCAATAATTTTGGAATTTATTTCTTTCAATATATAAAAAGTAACTCCACCTGTTCGAGTGTTATTACTCAGACATGTGACCATATTATAACCAATAATATCTACTTCATTAGCAAAAACATCTTCTGTTAGATGAGTTTCTGATACACAGAGGACCATAGGTTTACATTCACTTATATACATACATATATTTATATATATATATATATATATATATATATATATATATATATATATAATAAACTAAGCTATTCATACTTAATTGCTACTGACTACATTCTATTTTACTTTGTTCTCTATTGAACATTCTGACATAGCAGGGACAGTGTTTATCTAAAGCTGAATGATCGGTTGATATATTCAGTTTAGTTCTAACATTCGTATTTACACAACTTATACATTTTTCGTTTTTTACCTCACATTCCTTCGTGTTGTGTGTTCCACTACACTTTGCACATGTTACTTCATTCTTGCAATCCCGAGCTAGATGATTGAATCTCGCAGACTTGTAACACTGTGTAACACTAAAATCGCTGAATGGATGAAGAACATACCTCTAAAAATTTGAAGAATGTTTTGAACAATGGAATTATTTCCTTAGTAGAGGTGCGCTGTTGTAGAGGGAGAATACTTGGAAAGTGACGAAAAATTCCATGTGAAAATATAAAAAAATCAAATTTCCCGACGAAATACAGGTTTTTTAGCCCTCTCCTTTACGTGATGAAAACAGGATCAGGTCTCACAACCTGGTGAGCTTCAGCATAAATTACGAGTAAAGACCTGTCTCTTGCATAGGATTCCGTCTGTCAGATCTCAAACTTTTCACAATTCAAATAGGATTCATGCCTTCGACTTCCTAATTTTTTACGCTATTGAGTCGTCCCTTCTTTAGATTATGTTATTAGAATGTTATTACGAAACGTAATAACATTCTTGGTGAATATTCTTTGTTGATATTAACAAATTTATTTGGTTGAAATATGAACATGTTATCTGTGTATTGACATCTAAACAATTTAACCTTGGAACCAGGGGCGTAGCTACCGCCGTATCTGCCGTATCAATTATACGGGGTCCACGGGCTACGGGGGCCCACAAAGTGTGTAAGAGAATTCATTAGAAGTTCAGAAAAATATTTACCCCCATATAAGGGCCTCCGAACCAATTTTTCATATGGGGCCCCGACATGGCATGCTGCGACACTGCTTGGAACCACCTAGTTTAGAGGAAATTTTTAGGAGTTCAATAGTCATTTTACGAAATTTTCATTAAGCCTGCCGAAAATTTTTTACTAGACAAGATTGAAAAGTTTTAACTTAAAACTGAATCTCAAAAGCTACCGGAAATATTTCACTAAGTCAGACGTTTTATCTACTAAAACTTCCAACCTCAGATTGAATCTATTGAATTCTCTACCAACATACCAAGCTAAATTAAATCTAGCTCATTCTCAGCAGTGTCGGCAACACTGGTTGAATATTGGATATCTCATCAGATTTCACAGACATCGAACAAATTTTCATCCATTTCTTACTAAAGACAAATCGTTGCAATTGTTGCTTGTCAGATAGGACGCAACCGCAACATCCCTTCATCCTCGCCCCACCTCTACCGCATTTCCCCTCTGAGGACCGATGTGGAGGCTGTGAATCTTCCGTAGAATGCCGATTTACAGTGCGAAAAGCGACGTGTACGTGGCAGACGTGTGCGGGGAAATTCCTTGATGAGATTACGAGCAGATTGCTCTATATCAGGTTTAAGAAACGAGTGACACATTTTCTGATGAAAGGCACGCATTTGATGGATCTGATGCTGAAATGGAGAAAACGCATGGCAGTACTTTACATGTGAATTGTTTTCATTGTTGAGTCGATGAGTCTACAAAAATTCGTTTGGATATCGTTCGATGGGTTCGTCGATATGAAGAATTGACGAACAGCACTCTGGTAATTTTAAAATTTTTCAATTCATATGTTGAATGTAAGTTTTACTGGCGTTGAAAATGTCTTCGTATTCAACTCGAAGACACCCTTTGAAATAAAGCGAAATTTGTTCGTATTCGAGTTTATACTAAAAAAGTATTCAAACAAATGTGATGGAGTAATAGATTAATACCTATTCAGAGAATATCACAGTTCACGAAAGTTTGTGACCTTATAACTCCTGAACGTGGGGATGAAAAATATACACCAAATTGCTCGAAACCCACAAAATGATTTTAGAAGATACTAATTTGTCATTTAAACTATTGATATCTTGTACAAAATTGATGCTTGAATCGTTTTCATCAAAATTTGAGTACCTAATATTTCGCTGAATAATTTCATGATATTACAATGGAATACCTTATTGTTTCATTCGTCATGCAATTTGTTAGGGGTAACTTCTTCCTTAGCACAAAACTCGGGCAAAGTGAAGTAATATGCAGTTATAATGACATCATATTTGTAGAAGTCGTTACAGTCATGAAAAAATACAAAGGACTGTTAGTTGTAAGATTTTGTAAGTTGTTTATATATATATATATATACATATATATATGTATGACAGTTAATCAAATTACATAAGAAAACCTAACACAAAACCATGTCACAAGTTACAAGAGTATATATCAAAATTTATATCTCAACCTAACCTAGATCTGGGAATATGATTTTCTCAAAAATTTTACAACTATTTACTATTACATTGTTTGTCACCTGAACTTGAAGTTTGTATGTGAACAAACCTCCCAGATTCAAGAAACTTATGTAATATGGTGTTAGCATCAACTGAAGACTGACAGTAACATTCAACAAAATACCCAATCCGGGTTTACACAACAATTATCAGCATTGAGCTGAAGCAAAACTCTGATGCAGAAGGGAAGAGACACCAAGAGACCACACAAATGAACACGAAAGGTCTGCTATACACCAGATCGTTAAAAAAATTTGAAAAACTCGTCACATGTGCTGATGTAGTTTTTCACGATAATTTTGAACTGTTTTTGAGATGTAGATTGAATAAATTCCTTAGGTAATAAATTATACAGTTTTGGACCGTGGTAAAATATCGTTTTTTAATGACTGAGATTGAATTCTTGCTTAACTCTTAGTGAAACAATTGAATATTAAAATAAATTGAACTTTTGGCTTAATGTTTTACGATTTATTCAACAATATAAATCGTCAACATGTTTCGAGCGTCAGCTCATTTTCAAGACTAAACTACTTTAAGGAACATACAACAAATTTATATCTATGCAATGGATGTGAGTAGGGAGGATAATTGAAAATCTACTTGTTCATTTACGTTTTCTTCCAAGAACTGCATATTTCAATTGCTTCCAAAAGGTCTAAAAAGTCTAACGTTTCCATTCATCACCTGCGTGTAGGCATTTGGTTTTCCGGTGAAGAAATCAAATTTGGTTTTTTGGTAAGAAAACCAAATGCCTACACGCAGGTAAATAAAGGAAACGTTTAGACCATTTAGAAGCAATTGAAATAAGCAGTTCTTGGAAGATAAAAGAAGAAATCGTAAATGAACAAGTAGATTTTCAATTATCCTCCCTACTCACATCCATTCTGTAGATATAAATTCGTTGTACGTTCCTTATAGTAGTTTAGTCTTGAAAATGAGCTGACGCTCGAAACATGTTGACTATTCATATTGTTGAATAAATCGTGAAACATTAAGCCAAGAGTTTAATTTAATTTGATATATACTTTTTTGTGTGAAATTCTTCGTGTACGAAGGAATTTCGAAGTGAGCCTGCTTGCCTAGTTTCATAGCCAGAGCATTTGTTGTTGTATCGTTTCCTCATCCATAGTATTTAGTATTATATATATAAAAGAAAGTCGTGTTAGTTACACCACTTATAACTCAAGAACGGCTGTACCGATATGGCTGAAAATTGGTGGGGAGGTAGCTTAGAGCCAGGAGACGGACATAGGATACTTTTTGTCCCGTTCGGCAGCGTTCCCGTGTAACTTGACAAGAAACGTCAGTCACTATGAAAGGTTGTATGAGTTGGTTGAAATCATACTTTTTTAGCACAAAATAGTAAGCATCACTGGTTCTGTGGTAGAATGTTCTACTGTCACGCGGGAGGCTCGGGTTCGGTCCCGGCTGATCCAAGCTTAGCTTTTTTTACTTCAATGACAAAAGTTTTCACTAATTTCATTCAATACACATATATTGAACATAATTATAAAGCAATCGAATATTCAATTCATATAAAGAACAATTACTGTATTGAAAACAAAACACATTATATTCTTTCAAAATATTTTCAATTAATTGTTAAATTTAGGTCAATGACACTTCTGAGGCTGTTCTTTGAAAATTTTCGCAAATTTTGTTATTAATATTTCTGTATATAAAAGAAAGTCGTGTTAGTTACACATTTATAATTCGAGAACAGCTGAACTGATTTGGCTGAAAATTGGTCGGAGGGCAGCTTAGAACCAAGAGAAGGACATAGCATACTTTTTGTCACGTTCCCGTGGGACGTGACGTAATACGTGGTATAAGAAAACGGATATACCAAGGCTGGCCAATAGTTTTTCAAGGTGGGCAAAATTTCATAGACTGTGGTGCCGCCGGGCCAAATACCATATTCATAAGGTATTAATATACACAAAACGTACATTAAAAATTTGGTTTAATTTACTTTATTTGTAAATGAAATTAAGTAACATACATAATAACAACATTATTTCTATTTAATGAGAGCTGTGAAGAGGTTTTTGTGATAGTAATTTGTCGATATTTGGTTTTAAGTCTGATGTTGATAGTACAATCAAATCCGAAATGTGTTTTGCAGTGAGAGATGTGCGATATTTATTTTTGATGTATGATAGAGTTGAAAATGTTTTCTCACACACATAGGTGGAACCAAACCTGCTTAAAATTTCCATAGCAAGGTCGCGCAATGTTGGGAAATCTTCACTGGAAACGTTTTTCAAAAACTTGCAAAACTTTCTGTTAGCTGCTCTGAAGATACATTTTCATAGAAAATTTGTTTCAGGGCAGTGTGGTTTTGAAGATCTGTTACTTCGAGCTGTATGTTTGCTGGATAATCAACCAAGTCAGTAGAACTGATAGCAAATGGATTTATAAACAGCTGAATATTTCTCTTGTCCGATTCAAAATCCGGGAATCTGTTTTCAAAAGACTCTTTTAAACATTTTATTTTTGATAGGTATTTAGGAATATCAAGGGCAGTGATCTCTAATTCTTCTTTTAAACTTGCAAGTGTGGAAAAATGGTCGACTTTATTTCTCTCTAAGTTTGCTGCGAACAAGTCCAACTTCCCTTTGAAACCATTGATCAAGTTGAACATTGTTGGAAGAGAACAATTTTTTCCTTGCAGTTTAAAGTTCAGGACATTAAGGTGCTTCAATGTATCAACTAAAAATGCAAGATCGCACAGCCATAATGAATTTTCAAGCAGAGCTCTCTCTGCTGGCAATGCTTGTTTTTCTTTCAGAAATTCCAGAACATGTTCCCTCAAATCATAAAAATGTTTCAACATTTCGCCTTTAGATAACCAGCGAACAGCGCAATAAAGATGTAATTCGCCGTATTCTTTTATTTCTTCTTCAAACAACGTTCTGAATTCTCGTCGGTTAAGTGCTCTGGCACGTATGAAATTAATGCAGCGTACTACTGGGTCAATCACGTCCTCGAAAGTCATGTCTTTAGCGCACAAAGCTTCTTGATGTATAATACAATGATAAGAAAACAATTGTCGACCTATGTAATTTTGCAGCAAAGCTACAGCGCCATTGGTTTTCCCCATCATCGCAGGTGCTCCATCAGTGCAAACTGAATTGCATTTATCCCAGTTTAGGCTCTTACCCTCAATGCAATCTTTCAGTTTCATGAATATATCTTTTCCTGTGGTTGTAGTTTCCAGTTGACAGAGGTCCAATATATTTTGAAATATATTGAAATTGTCATCAATACAGCGTACAAAAACAGCTAATTGCGCCATACCAGTTAAATCGCAGGTTTCGTCCAATGCAAGTGAATAATATCTACATTTAGTTACAAACTCTGCAATTTGACTGTTAATGTCTGTTGACATATCTTCTACTCGCCTCATTACTGTGTTGCGCGACAGTAAAATACTAGCTGCCATGGCTTTAACCTTTTGATCATTGCAGTTCTGTGCAAAAATGGACAAACTCTGTTTGATAATTTCCCCATCAGAAAACGGCTTTTTCTTCTTAGCCAATAATAAAGATATTTCATACGATGTTTTGACCATGGCTTCCAGTTCTTCGTGTCGTTTTACAAAAATATTTTGCTGTGAAAATAGTTATTTCTTCTTTTTATTTATGAAATCAGTCCTTACAGCTGACCCCACTGGATACTCTTTGTCGAATTTTGTATGGTTTTGCTTAAAATGCCGCTCTAAATTATATTTCTTAGCAACAGCTACTGTTGCTGAGCAAATGAGACACACAGGTTTGCGAGCTTTGCTTTCGGTGAAAAGGTATTTTGTTTCCCATTCTTCATGAAACGTCCGAGGGTTATCCTTTATTCTTGATGTACTCGTACTAGGTTTGCTGAGGGCCATACTAAAACAATAAAATGTACATGTAAAACTACATGTAAATGTACATGTAAAACTACATGTAAATGTACATGTAGTTTTATGAAATGAAGGTTAGTACCTAAGTAAAATAAAACTATTAATTTGGACAGGCACCGCTCCACAATATCAATAAATATCTAATTAAGATTCGTAGGTACAAATCCTACATCTTGGGCAATAAGACCGCCGCGCCGCCTGCTGTGCAGGAAAGTATTTACAAACAAACAAACAAACTAATTGTAACACATGCAAATATTACACTTACCTGCAGAGAAGATGCAAAGTTTTGGTAGTATTCTTTCTAATTTATTAAACGAATTGTCACAAAACGAATTAGTAATTCAATATACTTGCATTCAAGTAAGATTGATAACGGTACTAAGATGCTCGCTAACCGTCCGTTTGTCTGGCTATTGGAGGACGGGACCGATATGCGTGCGGGGTGCGGGCGAAGTAGCGACAATACCCGAACGACGCGGATCGGTTGCGCTCGGCTGACCAATCAAGTGGAAGCAGTGCTATCGCACGCCGCGCTGCCGAAGTGCTAGCGGGAAAATTCAAATGCCTTGGCGCGAAGTGCTGGCGGGCAAATTCAAATGCCTTGGCGCAAAGTGCTGGCGGGCAAATTCAAATGCCTTGGCGGGCCACTATGTGGCCCGCGGGCCTGGGTTTGGCCAGCTAAGGGATATACCATAGCAAGGATAATTGTGTCGGAAGGCATTTTACATCAAATTCGTGTCAGTAAAAGAAATCCCGACCTTCAGATGAATGAGTAGATACATAATCAGGCTTTGATATTGATCGAAGACATGTGTTACTTCATGTTCGGTAATTTATTAGTCAGTTTAGGAATGAAAGCGACAAATCGTGAAATGAATTACGCATTTAATCAAGAATTTGAACGGGAACTTTTTCGTTGACTCGAATATGATCACCAGGAATAAGATTCAATAGTTCAAACGAAAGTACCCCTGTTGAATCACCAACAAGAGGATGATACAATGATGAACGCAATTGATGATGGAGATGGTGGTTTATATTTCCTGGATGCTCCTGGTGGAACTGGTAAGACATTCCTCATGTCAGTAGTTTCAGCCACTGTTAGTGCGAGATCCAACATTGAGGTTGCAGTTTGCTTCTTCTGGAATAGCAGCCACATTACATTGTTAGAAGGATGGCGTACGGATGACTCATTCAGCATTAAAATATCCGTTAAATCTTCAAACTATTGAAGAACTAACATGTAATATTGCAAAACACTCCGGAATTGCCAAAGTTTTATTAGAATAAAAAATCAGCATCTGGGACGAATGCCCAAAAAAATAAACGTGCATTGGAAGCACTTCACCGAACATTGGAAAATCTACGCAATCAATGAAGATGTTTTGGAGTTGCATTGCAGAACGATACATCTGCTGAAGATTTCTCTGAGAAATTACTGACTATCGGTAATGGTCGAGTACTTAGAATTTCTGTAACTTTGTCTCATCAAAAGACGAACTTATCAACAAAGTATTCCCAAGAATCATTACTAAACACAAAAATAAGGAATGGTTGAGAGAGCGAGCAATTTTTAAACTCCTTGGATGTGCCGGGATTACCACCCCACAATTTACGACTAAAGGTTGGCTCCGTAGTAATCATGCTTCGAAACATAAACCAACCAAAACTGTGCAACGGAACGCGTTTGGTGATAAAGAAATTGATGAACAATGTGATTTACGCGACGATACTCAAAAGAAAATTCGAAGGTGAGGAAGTTCTCATTCCAAGGATCCCGACTGACATGCCGTTTGAGTTTAAACGACTTCAATTTCCGATCTGACTTGCATTCGCCATGACATTAAACAAATCACACGACCAATGATTAAAAGTTTGTGGTCTGAATCTAAAAAATCTATGTTTTCCCATGGTCAATTCGGAGTATATGTGGCATGTTCACGGATCGGAGGACCATTTGCGTTTTTTTTCTTGCACCTGATAATAAAACGAAAAATGGCGTCTATTACAAGATGACTAAACAGTGGAATCCATGACTAAAATACATGGATACTTGCATTTTTAATTTACATTAATTATCCAAATAAACAATTGCCACTGATAAAATCGAAAGGCTGCTCATTTATTGCCTCGTAGGTGGAACAAAGTTCGCCGGGTCAGCTAGTAGATTCATATATGTACAATTTCCTGACAGCTAAAACATTTGTCTCTTCGTATAAATAACATGTAGAGTCTAGACAGTTTTTTCTCAGAGCTACCCTAAGAATATTATTTTGTGCCTCTACTAGAGGATCTAAGGCATTTTTCTAGACAATAATACAATATCTCAAAGTTGACCCGACAAGAGCGTTGAAAAACCTGAGTAAATATTTTTTAGTCAAAATGTCCCCTAATCTATAAAATTTACAAACTATCACTCTGAGTCGGTTTGCAAGACTGTTTACATGCTTATCCCACTTCAAGTGTTGGTACATATATATATATATATATATATATATATATATTTTATATAAATCCTCGTCAATTGCAGGAATGACAGAAATATTCAATTAATTAAAGAAGTTCTTTTTTAATAAAATATAAGGAAGAATACTTGCATATAAAGAATATAGGTAATATAATGTCACAAAGTTTTGAATATATCTGGATCAGTTACACTTATATCATAAATATAAAGTGCATATGTTAAATTGAACAATATATAACG
Organism: Henosepilachna vigintioctopunctata; assembly: GCA_030704895.1. Classification (NCBI taxonomy): domain Eukaryota; kingdom Metazoa; phylum Arthropoda; class Insecta; order Coleoptera; family Coccinellidae; genus Henosepilachna; species Henosepilachna vigintioctopunctata. Next base: position 1,893,199 of record JARQZJ010000130.1, on the reverse strand, counting down.
AAAAATAGTCAGTTAACATCTATTACTTCAAAGCGTCATGTGTGTAGCCTAGGCTGTTGACTTAGGATGTAGGATGTTAGGGTGTAGATTTCTCTGTTCATTCTTACTTGTTCAGAAATTATTCTATAGAGGGCACAACAGACAACTCTTTGATAGAATTTTTATCACTTTACTGATTGTAAAATGTATTTCTGATTGAGATTATACGGAATTATTTTCAGATGCAGTTTCAGTGTTTGAAACTATTTTTAATAGCTTATTTTTCATATAGGTATACATGAACTCAATATTTGGTTTACTTCGTTTGATACATTGATGAACATAAATTTCATCAAATTTCCGCTGATAGACATGTCTGCATACATATTTCTAGTTAATACGTGTATTAGTCGTTATGTTCATTATTACTTTTTTGGTTCGTTGAAGTGGTAGTAAGAAATGAATTATATTAATGACTTTGAAAAATTAATCTAAAAATTCTACAGTCTATCAGTATTCATATGCAAAAAAATCTAACTGCGAAATGACTGGAACCGCTATTTGTGTTGATAAATAAAATTCAATCTGCCTATAGCGGACTAATCGCTTAATCAGAAGTATTATATTTAATATATCATTATTTCGAATGGAACACTATTATTGAATGTTTTATTTATTAAAATAATTTATTTGTTAAGTAAAATATATGATTCAAGATTTCAGTATATTCAAGATTTATGCTGAATGAATACCAACAAGATTTATTATTTTTCTATATATTTAGTTTTCTTCAGTTTCAACAGAAAATTATTTTTGAATTATTTCTTTTAATCTGAGTCATATAATCAAAATAGATAGAAACACTTTCTCTTGAAAAACTGAAAAATTCTGAAAGTTGCCAAACACTATGTTTTAATAAGCAAATAATATTCGCATCAATTTCGCGTGATGAAAGTGGAGTATTCAGTGCGAAGGTCTCGATTGTTGTTATTGATATACGATTTTATTTACTCTTTGAAGAATTTTAAAGGTGTAATAGATCATCCAAAAAGCCCTAAAAAATAAATAATAAATAAGTTAATAAATTGCCAATTTGAGAAGAAAAAAGTAGGTATTCAGTTTGATGATATTTTTGTATCAAACCTGTACTATAAGTTGCGAGATGTGTTTTTCATTTCGACACGGGATAATACCGTGTACATTCATCAGAAAAATTTGAACTGATGTACATGACTATAATTAATTTTGGTATGCCATAATTTATTAACATAGATTTCATAACATTTTTCTTCGTGAAGGGTTGAATTCGACTATTCTGCATAAATAATTGAAACTTCAGTTATAATTGTTAAAAACACTGAATCCATTTTTAAAACAACTAGTTTCAACCATAACAGCAAAATCAAGAGATAAAGACTTGATAAAACTGTAATAGTACAATTCAGATTAGTTGTTTTTGCAATAAACTCAGTGATTATAAGATTTGTACTTCATAGAAGTTTCATTTAAAATTAAAGTTCACACAGTTAATTTCATTTCATCGATTCATATTATCCTTCATAAAGATTTACCACCTTTTGAAGATGAGTTTCGTTGGCATCTGGTTAATATCACTACGCACAGTATATCCAGTCCCACCAGTGGCGGATATACATAATATTTTAGGAGATGGTGGGCAAGAACAAGGTAATAATATGTAATTTGGGTAATAAAGTAGTTATGTTTCACGTTAGGTTTTGAGATCGATTTCAGTGGACAAATTACAATTAAATTTCAATTTTGTTTCAAAAAGTCGAAACAAAGTACATACAAGTGAAGGAAAAAAACCGTTCAAAAAAATTATATGTTATAAGGACTTAACAATATGACGTGTTAATTGTGAGGTTAACAATATTAACATAGTACAGAACAAAGTTCAAGATTCTCAGTGTACTTCAGAATTCATCAATAACTTCCTGGTAAGTATCAAGAGGATATAAATGATAGGATAAAAAGTCCTATGACAATTTGCGGGAGATCCAATATCACTATGGCCTCTTTATTTGACGTTTATTCATCAAAATTCAACATTATGCTGGACTCATCGTTTTCGCAAATGAGTTACTTTTGTATTACACTGTCTGATTTCGAGGAGGAGGGTTCGGTCCGCTAGGCCCCCTTTTATATACGCCCTTGCGTCGTCATTTCAATGGTTTTATGGATTCAATATGAGGTTAATTTCTTGGAAGGTTCAGGAACTTGTCGAACTGTCGACCATGTAGATTTCTGAATTCTTAACAGATGTTAAAAGACATATTATAATTTATAACTGCGGAAGAAGAAATAAGAAAGAATAAGAAATTAACGGTCATCATATGGACGTCAATTATATAACGTTAAGAGGTTTTGAAAATGAATTTTGACTGATTTTTTTTTTCGTGATTATAAAATAGCTATTTTGATTATCAAAATTTTGGCTAATTCAGAACATGTATTTCGAGATGTTCTAGATATCTCTTGTAGTCACATCTGATTTCACAAGGCATTTTATTAACAAAGACTAAATAAAGTCTCTCGTATTTATGACAAGGTAAATAGACACAAAAACTTATGAAAATGTTGAAAATATCGTTCAACAATAACAGACATTTAACTGTTCATCGTCATGAACAGTTAACATTAATGTCAGAAATCACCAAATAATTGAGGGGATTCTACTCGATTACGAAGTAGCTTCTTTGATCAAAGTTTTTCCATTTATTTATCGCAACTATATCTACTGTATCTTATAATATAATAATGAATTACCGAGAGGATTGTGTACAACATAGGTACCTAATCGTGACTTTTATGAGAGTTTTTCGACAAAGAGGAGCATATCGATAGTTCGTTTTATAGGTAATTGAATGAATGCATAATGAGATGAGCAATCTACAGCTATTTGATTATTTCAGCTGAAGATGAAAGTGTTATATTATGTCTCAAGTTAATATTTTACTTTACTTATAATTTTTCAATAAAGATCAAGTAAAAATGTCATTTAAATTCAATGTATTCATATTCATTGTTTGATATACCTATTAATTACAACATGAATAAGTTGTACAATACTGTTGAATGCAATGTTGTAGAATGAATATTTGACTGCAAATTACTATAACATATAATTATGAAATATTTCAAAAATGAAAATGTTTACTAATTGAGAATAAATTATAGATGTCTCTTATAGTTATTTAGGTATGATTTCATAGCTTCATAAAGGTTATAGTATATTCAATGAAAACACATCTAGCTTATTACCTCTGACCAAGTTATAAATTGTTCGATCAATTAAAATAATTCAGAAATGTTTGAAAAAATCGTGGGGATTATTTTAGATTATATAGAGGAGTTCGAATGTGAAACACGTTTTGAACCACAATATTTTCGAAATACTTGAATTCGAGCGTAAAAATTGCAAAAACTATTGACTGATATCAGCGGTTTGATTATCGTAGCACTGTACCGCTTATGAGAGTATCTGTTTATATAAATTAATCAGGGATACGTGAGTGAACCGTAAACAACATTCCTTATTCATAGAAGAGTCGGAATACCTAGGTGCAGAAAATCGTTGAAAACATTAAGAAAGCAAAAATAATTCAAATTGTGAAGGAAGCTTTTCTAATATTTTTTACGAATATGAATTGCATACCTACGTATATTTCAAGCAGAAATACACTAAAAAAATCTGATAAAAAGTCAATAGTACCTAATAGGTACTATTATGTATAATAGATACTACCTATGTAGTATTATTTATTACTTATATCACGAATATGCTCATTTCGAAATACCCTACGTGTACGACTAGATGTAACATGTTGCAAATCAAAATGCGCAGAAATAATTCATGGTCACCTAGATCTTCATAAATGAGTCGAAAAATTTCATTTTATGTCGTTTTGAAGAATAGAAAAGGAATGTACGTTACTCAAATGAGATAGGTGTCCGATTCAAAAGATTATGAATTTATAGGACTTCAGAAATAATGTATATAAAACATCATTCATATTTTAAAAATATCAATTATTTTTATATTATAAATAATGTATAATATAAATCGATAGAAAGTGTATATAAAAAGCATACAATTCAGGAAAATTTTTCTTTAGGAATTTCCACATATCATTTGAAATATTGATTACTTTTAATGAATCAGTGTAGTTATTTATGCTTTGTACCTCTTCTAGCCCAAGTTCACTTCTTCCAATCCATAGTAAAAACCAAATTATATTCCAGAATTTTAAATAAACAAAATTGTCGGAGGACAATTTTGCATTGTCCTCCAACCTAGTTGCATGCGAGATTTTTGTCTTTTATTACATAATAAAAAAAGACATTATTATAATAAGAGAATAATATTAGTTAGAATGAAGGTCAAAATTTAATCTTACAAAAAAAGGTTTTCTTCATCTTCTATTCAAATTTCTAAACAGTTGAGGGTTTTCATAGGTTTTTAAACTGAAATTCTTCACATGCAAAGGATTATCATTAAACAAATTCTTCAACATACCATATATATTCAAGAAGCAATATCTGTAATACTGTAGGTCATTCCCATTTTGAAATGTGATAAAATGAAGTAAATCACTATATTTTGAGGAATGTAATATAACTTCAAAATAATTCAGGTTAAGGAACGTAAAATTTTTTCATGTCCATTATTTCTGCTTCTATTTCTGTGTTTTCTCGCAATTTTTTCGACTTAACATAAATAATTGGATGAAGATATTGTTTATGTGAGTCAACAGTTGTTGATTCATCTATTTTATCAATTTAAAGTTCATAAGTAAGCAAGTTCAATTTGTAAAATGTTGCATGAGATGCAGTTCTCAATACAGGAGCAACATGTAAAAACATGAATATTCTAGCATTTAACATCTATTTGGTAAAATGATTATTATCATGAAGTCGGCAACTATTTTGATTAAGGATAGATGCGTTTCCAAAAAAGGAACAATTTGTAAAACTCTGTTTAAAATTTGAATTCTGATTGAAGATATTTATTCCAATGTGCAAAATATCTCAAATACCGAAATTTTGGAATTCAGAATACATTATAGATGAGTCCCATTGTTTTGACACTGTTTTATATTGTCAATAACAGGCCTTTATTTCTCATCATTCCTGTCCTATCAGGTTATAAGAGACAAGGATTTTTAAATACTTCTGAAATTTTGCAATCACAAGAAATTTTTTTCGGAAGTGACCGAGAATATTATATTCAATTATTTCGAAATTATACTGAACTGTATTTCAACTCACTTCAATATGTATTGTTCACTTCAATATGTATTTCAACTCACTCGTATTAATAGAGATGTGCAAAGATTCTCGAGTATTTTTTATATTATTACCTAATTCTAATATATCTTTGAAGATTTGAATCAGAACTGAATAGTGATAATGATAGTGATGATTGAAAATGGGTGGCTAATTGAAATTCTAGTATTATCGAATCCTCTACTGTTCGGTCATCTTCAATTATTACGGTTGCTATCCGTCCGGGATTTCCCAGATTTGTCTTCTTCGAAGAGAGTCCAGGGGCTGTCCAGCAGCGTCTTTTAATAAGTGACCGTGTGCAAACCGTACAATTTTTTTTTTGTCAGGGAAATCCAATTTTTTTTTAGTAAAGCGACAAATTTTCCTGCAATCGGAAGGTTTTAGAAAATGTTCGAGGCCTTGGAAATTTATTTTAATAGCTTTGATAGACTTCCCGTTCCGATCAAATAATTTTTTGAAGACCCACTTTCAGAGGCATATATATTTCAAATGTAGTCATTGATGTACGTTTTCTAATCTCGAATATCGAAAAGTTGGATAAAAGTGGAAAATCGAAAACAGAATCGTATTTGCATCTCTGAGTAAAACGTTAGAATACAGAATGAAAGAAAATTTTTGTCTCTAAAGGCACAAAATATTTCGAACAAACAAAGATGAAAACACAAAAACCATTTCAAAATATTTTACATGTTTTTACATAGCAATGAATTCTCAAATAGAAAAGTTTGAAAAACCAATTGAACACTTTGACCAATTTAACTGGATGATGTTACTGAACATCATTGAAAGTACCTCATGGTCTGATGTCGAAAAGAACAGTCCCTTTTCTCAAGGAAATTAACATCGAAATCGATGACACGAAGCTGATTGACGAATATACAAACGCTCATAGCATGGACCTTATTGTCGGCAATAAGATTTCATAGCGCAATTCATCTATGGCTTATTTTTTTTTCGAAACCCTCATTATAGTCAGAAATGCTTAAAATCGTATAGTATTATTTTGTGTATATCTGCACACAATGCTTCCACAGAAAGTGTTTTCACTAGTCACGTATCAATGGACGGAATAAAGAAACTCGCTTAACGGCTTATTTTCAAATCAATCAAATCAATGTTAAATCAATTTGATCAAATCTTTTATTTGATCTCTTTGGAAAAATTTCGATCTTTTACAAATTCTTGTTGGAACAGAAAGATATTTCATTGAAAATTGGAAAGACTAACATGAATCAAAAATAGTTTGAAAAAACTTGATCTCCTTAAAATTGAAAGTTTTAGAACTTACTTGAAATAATTTATATTTACAATTAAAACAATATTATAGGGATTTGGCTATCTTACTAGATGTATGAGAATATCATTGGTGTAGTAGTTTTTTTTTCAAATTATCAAGTATAAGTCATTAGAAGTATCATATAATAATTTGATTGCTACCTGAAAAAAGCGCTTTAGTTATTTTTGTTACCATAATACAACAGAAGGAGTGCTTCTATTAAAATGTCTATTATTTGTTGGGGTTACATAAAATGAAGTCGATTTCAATGGCACACTGTATGAATTAATGAAAATTTATAACGAGGTTTTTATTTTGTTTGCAAAAAATATTTTTTCAGATATGTCGTGAAAAAAACATATTTCGCCTAAATGTCCGGGTTTTTTGTCTTGTTCATCAGGTGTCGGTGAACTAAGTTATAACAGCCCCATATTTTTCGAGAATTTTCAGTTCGAAAAAATCTGACTTGAGATTGCGGGCAAAAAAGTTGCAACAGAGCACAGAAATAATATAATTTTCGAGTATTCAAAACTTTAATTATGCTCCTATTCCATAAAATAGTTTTTCTATAATTTTTTAGGTGTACCTATTGTGAAGTTTTATTTGAATGTTTACTCATGTATTAATCCGATTCTTTGTCGTTTAAAATGTGAGAATGTCTATAGTTTCAGATGCTCGTTTCCAATTGAAAATCGCAAATATAAAGGCTCCGAATGAATATTAACTATTGCGAACGAAATTCATCAAACTGAAATCTGAGTTGAAAATTATATATGCAACAAATCTGTTGACTAGACTGCTGTCAAGGTCTTGGGATCAATATAGCACTTTATCGTTGTTTTAGGATACTTGTTTAAATAACTTAATCAGGGTCACGCTAGTGAACCGTAAACAAAAATATTCATTCTTTATACGCGCAGAGCCGGGAAGCTAATAACAGAGAACAAACGTCAGGAAGCTCGAAAAATATGAAAGATAATTAGAAGGTACCTAATTGAATTCTGGGTGAAACTCATTTTATTTTTTCTAAAAATTCAAATGTAACGAATTTGTTTTGGGACGAATTGTTGATGTTCATCGACATTTTGTCTTCTGTACGATTTTAAGGTCTATAAATTCTAAGGTGCTCAACTTGAAAATCTAGAAATTGCATCGTGGGAGTATCAGGTTAATTTGGAGGTACACTTGAAGAATCTCGCGTCATTTAACTGTACCGGAGCAAAGTGGTTAAGAATCACTGCTCTAGTTCTTCAGTTCATTACCTCAGAAACGTTATGATGACGTATATGACGTTATGAAGGACAAATCTGAACTCAGATACGAAAACCAATATACCTACCTAGGCTTGGATGTGTTTCAAGTTTGGCAAGGGCGATTTATTCGTAATCGATTTTCACTTAGATTCAAATCAAATATTGAATCGATAAACGAAAAAATTCGAGTCTTAATAATAGATTTACAGAAAATTGATTTTTCGATTTGATTTTTGAGTTGATGTTACAAAGTATTACAATACAAGATCGAAATATGATTTGTTCTATCAAAAAATAATTGATGTATAAAAAGAAGTGAACTAGGTACTCGTATTTTCCAGATGCCTGTTTGCTTTATATTCATATGATTTGTTTTCCGCCAGAAGCTACAAGGTTGAATAGGGTCGTTGTCTTGAAATTCGAAAAAGTTAGGTATATGATTTCAAGTTCATTAAATTTTTACTTGTGAAATTGCATATCACACTGTACCTATTCTTATTATGATAAATATGCTGTATAAACTATATTAACAATTGCCGGTAAAGATATCTTTTATATTCATATAATGACTAATATAAACGTTCTGAATTATCTGTGGTTGAAATAATGAAAACAACATAACCAACAAAAAAATATAGCATTTGAGTGAATATAATAAATGATTACCCTTAATTCAATTACATATTAGATGGAAAACTGCAATTTCTCTAAATGTGATTGGAAAGTTCAGCTAATTGTAAATTATTTCATTGTTGTTATCGAACAGAAAAATTCTAATCTAAATTTTTTAGGAAGAAATGTCTGCTCACTAGATCGATTCTTTACATGATATCAATCGAAAGTATTATAATTCGAATTCGAAACGACTAATGTTCAATTATTCTCATTAATACAATAACTGCAAATGTTTATCGCAGAAAACAAAAAAAAACTAAGTTTGCTGCTTTCAACTGCTTTATCAAAATAGGACTTTACCGTATCTTCATCTGCTACATCTTTTTCACAGTGGACTTTTCACAGTAACTCCTTACACTTAAATTCTTTGAAAGACAATCCTTGTTTTTTCTAGATATACAAATTGCAATTTTTCAAAACATAATACTGAGATATCAAAAATGCCCTGAGAATTTTTTCCAACTGCATTATAGGACTGTTCAAAAGAAAGGTGAATTTCGAATTTTTGCAAGCTGTACAACATTCGATTATCAAAATTTTTTTGTTAAGGTGGTATTTCAATTATGTTGCAATTATCAGCCCTTTTAGATGAGAAGTTTGTTTCCGACAACTGAAAAGGTTAGTCACAATCTTCATATGTTATTTCGATTTTTTGCATTCGGAGAATCTACTTCGTCACAAAAATTGTTTATAAGTGGTACAAGCATATTCGAGAAGGTGTTGATGATGAAGAATATCCTGGAGTTGCAACCACCTCAAAAAACGAAGAAAACAACGAACCAATGACGAAAATGATTCTGGAAAACCGTCAAATCCCTAGTAGGGATGTTGCACAGGACGTTGGCATATCAATCGGCTCGTGCCATGCACTTTTCTCGGATGTTTTGGACATGGAACGTGAGGTAGCGAAGTTTGTTAAGAAATTGCAAAATTTGTCAGGATGAAAAAGGAGTTAATAGTTTTCGGTATTTACCTGAGATTTACGTTGCTTGTTTATTTGTAACAGCCGTTCAAATAACATAGTACAATACAACTTTCAAGTGTCAACATCTAACAACTTTCAAGTGTCAACATCTAATAACTTGAACTACGCCGTTCTGATGAGAGCCAATTAGCTTGAAACATATGTAAACGGCTGTTACAAATAAACAAGCAACGTAAATCTCAAATTGCAAAATGTTGAGCAAAAGCAAGGTCCCTTTCGTATTGCATCAGATTTGCTCAAAAAAGGCATATCCGGTGACATAACGTGAATACATGGCTAGGCCGTCGGAACAAAGGCCCAATAATTCCAATTGAATCGGTCAGAAGAGCCTAGATCGAAAAAGGCACGCCAAGTTCGATCCAATGTGAAGGTTTTGCTCACTGTTTTCTTCGATTACAACGGCGTGATGCACCATGAGTTCTTCCTAATAGCTCATACGGTTAATACGGATTACTACAAGGAAGTTATTCAACGTTTGCGTAAAAGCAGTACGACTCAAACGATCGGAATCAGAATGATAATGCACCAGCTTACATATCATCAATGCTTGTTAGTGATTGTTTGGACAAAAACAACCACCACCGTATTGACCCGATTTGCTTTTTTCCTTTTCCCAATGACTGAAGCAATCAATGAAAGGAAAGCCACAATTGATGACATAAAATCGGAATAGCGCATTTCAGAGCTTCAAGGATGAGAAGAAGCGCTGCCATAAGAGCATTATATCTAAGGGGAATTTCTTTGAAGGAAATAAATGGATATTGATAAATAATTAAATACTTTAAGAAAATTCAAAATTCCCTTTTCTTTCGAACGAACATTGTATTCCATTCAAATTCAGTGAAAATATACTTGAAAAAATATATTTCTAGAGTATGGACACATGGCAATTTATCACTTTTATTCAAAATGTATTAATTAACACAACAATGAATATCGAATAAAATTATATCTTCATAGAATTTTTCGACAGGATTTCATTGGTACTTATATGGAAAATAATCGATATCATATTCTATATTTTATGAAACATTTTACGTTCGAACGATGCACTCATATAGTTCGTTTTCCCATGAGTTTGACGAGTATGAACTGTACTTCGTAATGCTGAAGCAAATCGAGAGTTTTGTTTTATAAGGTTATAAGATTGGTTGGTATGAATTCACAATATAATGAGCAGTTGTTAACCGATATTTGATTATTCGATTGAAGCAAGGCTCTTTATTGTGTATAAATTTAACATTTTATTACACATTTTCATTTCTTGACAATGTAGATCAAGTAAAATTATCGTTTGAATCCAGTACTGTTTATTAGATCAATAATTAAAAATTAAAAAGTATTTTTATTAAGTTCTTTCAAAAATTAAATATTGACCGGAAATAAAGAAATAAATTCACCATATTTTCTCGAATTATTCCTCTTCAAAACTTCCATTTCAGAAATACCCGAAAAAATTGAAGGGATTCTGCTTCATTACTTTGATATGAGATTTGCATTTCAATCAAATAATTTGTACAAGTCTGTTTAAATGAAATTTTGACTTATTCACACTATGAGTGCGAAATGGTTTAGGCATCAAAATACTAGCTAATTTGGAATAAATTACAGATTTCTCTTATTTTTCATCATGATTTCCCATTGCTTTATATTTGCCGAAACAGACCTTGTCTCGTACGACCCCTAACGATCTATTAAGACGAAAAGATTTCTCGAGATTTTTAAATTATTCTTCCACGAAAAATTTGAATTCAGAAAATATCCAACGAATTGAACTAATTGTTGTATTGATTACATTAGTAGGTAATCGATACTTGTTGACATTATTTATTACGTATAATGTCAACAACCATACAGTCCGAGATCCCTATTAGTATTTTCACTCGTAGGGCACTTGAGAACATCTGGAGATAAGTGACCTCGTACAAATATGTGTAGGTATATTTTACCGAGCCAGTCTAACTTTAAGCGTGTTACATGAAAGTCTTGTGAAATAATTTAATTGTATTTTTCGTGAATTTTTGTGAAATTTATTCTCTTTCAGTCAAATATAACATACCATTGTTTAGCAGTTTTGTGAAAGTTGAGTTATGAACCGATGAAAATTTATCGTGAAATTCTACAGGAAAAAAACGGGTAAGTACTTGCACGACATTAATAATATCAAATATTTCCGTTCATTGATGAATTTTCGGATATTTATGAAACATTATACAATTCAGAATTTTAGCGTTGAAAAAAATTGTTCAAAAAATGATAAATCATATAACCCAAACTATTGTTTATAAATCAGTTTCTTCTGGATAATATTTTATTTACTAACTTTTATTTCCGTTTTTATTATTCCTTCTATTTTTTAAACAGTTGAACTTTCAGATTTTTCTCACTATTAGGTTATTATGTGCCTTCCAATAATTAATAGCAATACGAATGTTTGTTATACGCGCTCCATTTATTTCATGACTATATGGGAAATGTTTGAATTCATTTCATAAAAAATTGTTCTTATTGCTTATTTCTCAATCATTTTTTTCGAATCTATTCAGCCCTACATTTGAACATGTAATGAATATCCTAACAGAGCTTACAATTGAAATCGCATTTATTCCATTAAGGGTCATTATTTCATATTATTTGACAAGCCAAAAAAGTATATTCCCCAGCAATGCTGAGAAATAATGTCTCAGGTGACCGGAAAAATTTAATAACTTCAACAAATTGATACTTTTCGTTGTATTCGTTTTAGTTAAGTGCCTTTCCGATTTATATCCCTTCTGAAAGTACACCCTAGTCATTTATGTTCAAGTAACGACATTGATAATAATTTTCCATCAAGAATGTTTCTCATGTCTGATTGATACGTAAAATGAATAATCTTTGATATCTATTTCTTTTAATTCAATTATTCACTAATTGAATTAAATAACTAAGTCTATGGTATACTATTTTTGTTATTCAATGTATTTTTAGGTGACGCAAGTTCCACCTTCAATTATTATCATGGAAATATTATGGAGGAAAAAATTTTGTTCCTTTTTTGCGATTGGTTGCAGAAAAATTTGGAAAGACATTGATTGACAACTTTATTAAGTACTGAACCTTTGGTGAAAGAAAATTTGGGAGCAGGTAAGTAATCAATTCATCAGGTATTTTTCGTTATTTAGTGATTTCGTTTTTCATTTCATCGACTCGAAAAATTTGGTTCAATTATAACTTATTACTCAATAAAAGCACTTTTTAAACCTATATTATTCAATACGGCTTTATGCCTCTAACACTCAACAATCAATAGGCATGACGAATAAATTAAATATTTTCAATTAGAACCGTTCCTAATATTTAGTTTTTACTGTTGAAATATAAATGCTTGTGTTTCTGTTCTTGTGGACCATGATGAATTTTGTTCAGATGCAAAAACCGAGAAAATTCATAAAAAAAAAAATTGAGAAAAATGACGGATGAAAACATTTTCATTCTCTTGATGCCAATATATCAACAATAAAATGGCAAATAATAACAAGGGAATTGTTGACACAGATCATGAATGAAATGATGTTAATAAGTTACAAAAAAACAAAAGAAAAAAGAAAAACAAAAAGAAATATGCCCCTGGATTTGGAATATTCGTGACTAAGAAAATTAATTAGTCGTTAGATTGTAGGACACATAGATCATTGGTCATGGTATAGAGATCCAAAAATAACAGATGCAAAAAGACTATTGCAAAAATATTGGTGAAATATATTCGCTCCTATAAATTTGCTCGATGAAAGAAATGCACAAGGAATTTCTGAAAATTTTGATGATTTTATAACTTCATCAGGTTTGACTTTCGAACGCCAGCCAGATAATTTAATAACTGAAGTAATCTAATTCAATTATTGAAGCAATCTCGAGTAGTTTTGTGGAAAAATTATGTAATTTGAAAATTTACTACTAGTTGGACTTAAAACATGAATAGCATTATAACCTAGATAAAATCATAATACTGATTGTAATTGTTATAGTATTAGTGTCCTCTTCGATTATTTTTCATATACATATTTTTTGATTGCAGATGATACCTACACCAAGAACCTGATTACCTGAACATGTTCCACATCAAAAATCTTAACACAATCTTATTGGCACCTGGAGCTTCATTGTCCGTTCAAATTTGGTGGCTAACGTCTATTTTTTAGTTTTTAAGGGTTGAAAACAAATTTGGTTTTTCATAGCTGTTCATTTTCGAACCTTTTCTATAAAATGGTTCGAAAATTTTCTAAAGTATTATATATTGCATTATATGCTCGAAATGTGTAAAAAATAACACCTCACGATTGATTTATTTTATACATATTTATTTTATATTTACTTCTTCATGCTGGGTAATTTTGTAAGCAAAGTATAAATGAGTCACCAGGAATTTTAACTTCCTTTTCTCTAGAAGTATCATTACTTCACATATATTATACATTTATATATAATATATTCATCTTCAAACATAAATGTACTTTAGTTGGACTTTCATTGACAGATTTTAACGATTATTATAAACTTGAAAATTTACTTAAATCAATTTTCTTTTGGAATTTTGCGACATGATTCGAAATAATGTTAACTGTGTATGCAATAGTACGACTCATTCTTTCTACTCAAATTATAAGGTTCTATATTTCTTCACAATCAATAGTGAATACTGAATATCTTTTAGAAGTTTTGTTCATTACTACATTGAATGTTCCTCCAATCCTGTGGTAGTCAAGTTGAGCTTTTTTGTCTCACTACATAGTAAGAAAAAAAGAAATGATCTCATTAGGAGAAATGTGGAATAAAAATCAGAATTGACTCTAACAATAGAGGAAATTTTTTACCTCGCACTTATATTTCTGAACATGCAATAAATATTTTATTTGGATTTGAGACAAAAAAGGTCAGTCAGCTAACCAAAATCACTAAATTTTAAGACTTGTAACAATGGTTCAAAACCCCAAGGAGGTTTTCTTGCAGCTTCTTCCTCCCTACGATATAAATTTTTGACTGAAGCTGATTTTGTGAACTCAATTGTTTCATTGTCAAGCTTTCGTTTTCGAATTGTTGCAGTTATCAATTGCATTTCAAAAAATACTGAATTAATTGCGAATGAACATGAAGTTTTCTTATCATGTTTTATTTCATTTAAAAATCACCAACAAGTTCACTCCTTTATTTGGTTTGTTTGTTTGCTGTAAGTTATTCAATATAAGTGAAAATGTATTATGAAGTGCTAATTGAGTTTTTCCCTTGAAATTGAGCTCAATTTCAAGGAAATTCTCAACTTCAATTGAGCTCTATTCAACTTATTTCATCTTATGACATATGTTACGATCTAGCTACTTATCTAGCATTAAGTGGCTTGGCAGAAAATTATTGTCAGGTGTAAGTTTTAGAAAATCATTTATACAACTTCTTGGGATGTTGGTATGATTACATGAACTTGCTTGTTTTTAGTTTAGACCCAGGAGAACACATAAAAATTTTCGGAATTGTTGTTCAAATACGTTAATTATACAATTTTTTTTTCATATTGTATATATTTTCATCTAAAATATTAAAATGCAATCATTTCGTTTTACCCGAACGATATTTGTGCTGAATTTTTTTCCAACATTTTCATGAAAAAATATATACAGAATACAAGGTATGCAGAACAAGGGTATAGAAAAAAGACATGAATAATGATAAATTTCAACACTAACTCAGTCATTTAGCTACACTTATCATCTCAATGCAATAATATAAGGTGGTTGCAGTTATCTAACTCAGTTTTGAATATAATTGAAAAATTTATCATTTTTTATTGTATTAAATATTGAAAATAATATATATGGATATAATATATATTGATCATTGATTTAGTTAGAGCATAATTATATATGCAATGTAAGATGTGTTAGTTATAAATGCTTTATCATTTCTTTAATTTTCAATGTAAATTCTATTGTTGGTTTCACTATAATTGTCGGTATTACATTTTCTAAACGAATAAATATATAAGATACATCAATAGAACATAAATATTTCACCCAATGGGTATATATCACTGAATTTTATGATGGATTATGTTAAACATTTCCAACTTTCACTCAGGTCACAAATGCTTATTTAAGTATTCATCATTGATTTAGTTAGAGATTAATTATATATGCATGTGTGAAGTATTAGTTATATATACATTATCATTTCTTTATTTTTTTCTATGTGTGAATGCTATTGTTGGTATTCCATTTTCTAAACGAATAAATATAAAAATACATCAATAGAACATAAATATTTCACCCATTGGTATATATTTCACTGAATTTTTATGTTCTATAGAAAACATTTTCAACTTTTACTCAGGTCATATCTGCTTATTTAAGTCTGCCTTAATTTTCAAGAAAATATACATAATGCAACATCAATGAATTGAAGTTTTTCTTGTTCTTTTTCCTTATAATATACAATTATCATTCCTTCAGTTATCATGTATCTATTCTACTAGTCTCAATAACAATATTTTACTACTGTTTTGAATTATCTCTCACTACTGTATTGAATTTTCAATTCAGCAAGAATTGTTCTAACATCTTTTCATCTTTATGATCGAAGTATTGTGTTTTGGATATTTCATTGTTAAATTGCTTATACTAAATTGAGATTAAATTTTTTATATTGAAATGAAGCTCGTAACTAACTAACACAATTTTTTTGAATAATGAATTGTGTAGTAAGAATTCGAAATCAAACTCTTGACTTAATGTTTCACAAATTTATGATGCATAAAGCCAACAGTTTGATTTAAATTTTTGTCAATCATGTTTCACCAAGAGGTAAGTAAAAGTTCAATCTCAATTGTGTAGTATATTGATACTGACTTAGTGTTGAACATTGCATGTTCCATTCATTATTCTCGCAAGTATTTCTACAAAACACCTATAATAATAAGTAGTATTCGATCAAATACACTTATTGATGATATTAAACTTACAAATAGCAGCTTTAGCTCCTGAACATTCAATTCAGCTGCTATATACCTAGATGTATAAACAAATATAGATGTGTTTTCTTCAGTGCATTCTTTCTATATGACCTAGAACAATTAGTTACCACAAAATGAATGAAATAATGAAAACAACTGTTGTGTGTATATTGAACCTGACTTAATGTTGAACATTGCATGTTTCATGACAACATTCTGGTCAAGTAATTCTAAAAACACCTATTATAATCAGTACTATTCTATCGAATACTCTTATTGACCATATCAAACATAGAAATAGACGCTTTACAGCTCTGAACATTCAATTCATTTGGCTATATAGCTAGATGTAGAAACTACTGTAGATGTTTTTTAATACAATGCATTCTCCTTTATGATCTAGAACAATGAGTTGCACAAAAGACATTAAATAATGAGAACTTCTTCTTGCTGAAATGCTAACAATATAATGATGTTCAATATAGTATTTTATTATCATTTATAAAACTGCTTGGACTCCCTAATATATTTTAAACCAGTTCATTTTCATTCTCAAATGAGCAGGTATCTCTCTTAGTAGTCCTACTCTTAGTATTATAGTATGTTATATGTTATAGTATCTTGTCTAATATTTATCAAATGGAAATTATATAGTAATTCAATTCGAAGTACACTGAATATTTTTGGTAACATGAAAAATACTATAAAATACAAACATTTGCAACAAATTTCATCTTTTCTCTCTAGTCTTGATACTTAATTTCCTTCTTGCTTTTGAAATAAATATTGTTTCTCATTTCAAGTCGAAGTATAATTATATAATACACTTATGAGGCATCTTACTTCCATGTGTTAACTACATGTCAGAATGTAGCATGATATAATATTCTTAACACGAAGCAATTTTAACATTGATGGTTCTGAAATATTCACTCAATAGTAGAATATTCAATTCCATTTAAAACTCTCAACTGAATATCCTGAAATATTGTAAATTAAGTGAAATATTTCTATCACTATTTCAGTTCACTTTCATTTCATGAAGTAGCAGATTATAATATAATGAGTGATTTATCTAGTAGTTATTACATACAGTTTTAAGTCCAAACACCTCGAGAAATATTTATAACACGAAATATATTCATAATATACAATATCTTCATTAATATTGGGAACCTAAAATTTAAAAACGCCATAATATTCAAAGGGAACTTTCATTTGTTTCGATGAGCGGTAACCTGAAAGGCAAACTAGTCATTGACAGTTGAACAGTTGGTAACTACCAACTGCATTCCCCTCCTTACTACCACCCGTTCTAGTGATAAAAATATACATATATATATATATATATATATATATATATATATATATATATATATATATATATATATATATATATATATATATATATATATATATATATCTTATATATAAAATTCTCGTGTCACAGTTTTCGTTTCCATACTCCTCCGAAACGGCTTGAGCGATTCTCATAAAATTTTGTGAGCGTATTGAGTAGGTCTGAGAATCGGCCAACATCTATTTTTCATCCCTCTAAATGTTAGGGGTAGTCCACCCCTGAATTTTGTTTTTTATTTTTTAGACAAAATTTTCAGTTTTTATTTTTTATGATACAACATACAAAAATACATACAATACTAAATTTTCACCCTTCTACGATCAACCCTTATTTTTTATAGCTGTTTATTTCTTTGGCGGCTTGATGATATTGTTGGCAGGCGATTTCAGGCAGACGTTGCCAGTAATTCCCGTGGAACGCCTGCAGATGAATTGAATGCTTGCCTGATGGCATCACCTTTATATGTTACCGTTATTATGGAATAACGTAAAAACATTATCGCTAACCACTAATATGAGAATTCAACTTCAAAATGATCAAAGTGCTGCACAATTTTCCAAACAATTATTAGCTGTTGGAAATTGAAAAGTCCCAGTTGATGCGACATCTGGATAAATTACTCTTACCAACAACTTTTGCCGATTTGTAGACTCTCAATTAGCTTTTATTGAAGATGTTTTCCAAACATTAGTGAGAATTATCAGAATTATGCTTAGTTAAGTCAACGAACAATTCTTGCAGCAAAGAATAATGATATACACGCACTGAATTTCACCATTCAATCAAAAATTGCAGGCGATTTGGTGACATACAAATCCGTTGATTCCATAACAAATCCCGATGATGTAGTAAATTATCCAACGGAGTTTTTGAACTCTCTGGAGTTACCAGGATTTCCAGCACATAACTTGCAACTCAAAGATGGTACAGTTATTATGATATTGCGTAATTTGAATCCACCGCGACTTTGCAACGGTACTCGACTTTCGGTTAAAAGACATGCCGAATTTGATTGAGGCAACCATTATTAACGGAAAGTACGCAAGTGAAAATGTATGTATTCCTCGAATACCAATGATTCCGACTGATCTTCCGTTTGACTTCAAACGATTGCAATTTCCAGGTCGCCTTGCGTTCGCAATGACAATGAACAAGTCGCAAGGCCAATCGCTTAGTGTTTGCGGGATAAATTTAGAAAATCATTGTTTTTCACATGGGCAGTTATACGTTGCGTGTTCACGAGTTGGGAAACCATCCGCTTTGTTTGTGTTAACGTCAGACCAAAAAACAAAAAATGTGGTTACTTCAATGAAACGGATAATTTGCGGACACGGATATAATTCAGTATTTACTTTTGATTCACTTTCATTTACTTAGAGACGTTCAACTAAATAACACTTCATTTTTGTAATCGAAATGAATTCATTACTGTTGAGAAACGAAATAAAATTTTTCCTTTTCAAATATAAAACTTTTAATCACCAAACGAAATGTTACATAAAACGAAGCCATCTGGTGGCGAAACGGAGTTCGCCGGGTCTGATAGTATATATATATATATATATATATATATATATATATATATATATATATATATATATATATATATATATATATATATATATATATATATATATATATATATATATATATATATATATATATATATATATATATATATATATATATATATATATATATGTAACCATTAGTGCACTATGCACTGACGTTATAGTATTTAGTGTATTATGTTACGGTAGAGACCATATCACAAATTCTGTAATCCTTGTACCTGTACTCGTATCATTCTGTGATACTCATATTATTCTGTGAACGGTCTGACAGTACTTAAGGCGCGACATATTATTTTAACCTCCTATTCTGTTTGTATATATATATATATATATATATATATATATATATATATATATATATATAAGATATTTCTCTCCCAAGGTGGAATAAAACTGATTGGTTTCTCTGTAAACAAAGAAACTACAATAAATGTTTCTTCTTCCCCTCTTAATGTAC
Organism: Henosepilachna vigintioctopunctata; assembly: GCA_030704895.1. Classification (NCBI taxonomy): domain Eukaryota; kingdom Metazoa; phylum Arthropoda; class Insecta; order Coleoptera; family Coccinellidae; genus Henosepilachna; species Henosepilachna vigintioctopunctata. The sequence goes on along the minus strand of JARQZJ010000130.1, from coordinate 1,873,354 downwards.
GGAACTTATAAATTATAAATTTTATTTAGTTTGAACAATAAAATATCAGTCAATCTATCTCAACAGCTCATTTCGTGTTTTGACAGTGACAGACCACTGACAATTTAGTAAACGCGGCACAATTAGGCGCGTTCAGAAATTAAAGAAATATTTTCTTTACATCTCCCCCTTCATGGTGAGAATTATACAAGTAATTCTCAAAATGTTTAGGATAAACTATTCATAATACTCTTCACCCAAGCTTTCACTATTTATTCCTTCTTCCATTCGTATAAGTTTTGTTATATGGTATATTCCTGTTTCCTTTCTTGTTCTTCCTGTATTTATTTTGTATATTGTATTGGATATTTTTCCTGTTATTTCAAACGGGCCGATTCTTAAGTTGTCCATCTTGTTTCTATTCATTTTGTTTCCGTTTTCAATATAAACCAGTTCTCCTATATTAAATTCTATGTGTTTTCTTCCTTTATCAAATATTTTTTTATTATAAGTATGGGATCTTATTGTTCTCTCCAGTGCTTCTTCTCTATCTTTAATCCATCTATCTATATTTGTTGGTTGTCGTAGTTCTTGTGGTAAGATACTGGTGTCTTTTCCTTCTAATAAATATTCTGGTGCAAAGCCTGTCACCGAGTGTTCGGTTTCATTATATTTATCTATACATTCTCTTGCAACTGATGTCCAGGATTTCTTCTCCTTCTTTTCATTGATTTTGCATCTCATTTTATTTACTAGTGTCTGGTTCAATCGTTCATTAAGTCCATTTGAAAATGGAGTATCTACTGCAGTAAAAATTAGTTGTACATCATTATCTGTCAGAAATTCTTTAAATTCTTTCGAATTTAATCCTGAATATTGGTCTGCTAGTAAAATATCAATTTTTTCTGTCTCTAGAACCTTATTCACTAACTTAATGAAATCCGCAGCACTCTGTGTTTTAGATGTTAGAATGAACGCAAATCTTGTGAAATGATCAACCAACAAATGTAGGTATTTCTTTGTAGATCGTTGTCCTCCAAAGCCACCAATAGTATCTATCGACATTATTTGAAATGGTTTTGTCGCTGGTCCCAGATGCGACATCAATCCGTATTTATTTTGGCCTCTAGACTTATTCTTGATACAGGTGTCACAAGTCTTACATATATTTTTTATATTTTTTGTTAGACTCTTGGCTGTATAATATGGGCTTATCTTATTTATCATTTGCTGGATTCTAAATGGCACCATTTGGTATGTACTTCTTTTATTAGTGTTATACTTGATTCTTCAGTTAATATAATTTTCTCCTATTTCTTATTTTTTTGTAGAGTATTCCATTTCTTTCAATCAATTTGTGTTTTTCTTTTTCTATTTTCTGTTGATCTGCCTTAATATCTTCTAATTTTATATGATTTACCATCTTTAATACTTCTTCTTCATTATCATTCTCTTCCAATACTGGATTTCTGCTGAGACTATCTGCTTCTGTGTTATTTTTTCCAGGTATATATTTAACATTAAAGTCGTATTGAGACAAATAAAATGTCAATTCACCGAGTTCTTCATCTGTTCTTGCTTTTATGTTGAGATTTTCTAGTGGTTTGTGATCCGAGAAAACTGTGAATTTTCTTCCAATTAGCCAGTATTGCCAGTATTTAATTGCTTCTTTGATTGCTAAACATTCAAGGTATATTGCCTTCTTCCTTTTTTTGTGTGTCATTAAGTTTCTTTGAGAAATATCCAACTGGTTTTTCTTGAGATACTGTCAAGGGAAACCACATGAAAATGCATATATTCAACCCTAATTCCTTCAGTGTACGATAAGGCTATTGAAATGAAAATTTCATAACTCGTAGATCAAATTTTGCGGAAAATTCAAAAGCAATATAAATCATCAGTTAAAATTAATCCAGGGACCCTACTACATATATAATGAAAAAGAGATAATTTAAGTTCATGGATATTAATTGGAAGGGATACTTCGTTAAGGGTTTTTCTTCATTGAAAACTCAATTGATATTTAATGAAATTCTTGTAAATATTCCAAATTTAGAATTAAACATCATTTGTAAATATAAATAAGCTACCATTGAATCAGTTGATGTTTAAAGAAGTTTTTCAGTTTTTGAACACACGTTTTCTGACAAGAGCCAAAGTTTCCTTCTAGAAAACTTTGAAAAACATAAATTATAAATAAAATAAACATAATTATTGATAGTCTTCACAAAAATTGTAAGTCGTGAATTATGTGTGCTTAAATATTGTTATTATGTTTCATTGTTAACATAATAGTATCTATCTATTACTATTATTTTATTATTAATAAAATCTGATACTTAATATAAATTTTCGTTGAATACCTAATCATTAAATTCCGCCCCACTCCATACCATAGTAAAATAATGAAATGATAGTATTATTCAACATTATAATATACATCATTTTTTAAATTTCTCCCTAAAATTTTCGAATTTTTTGTCAATTTGTGATACATATTTTTGGCTTTTTTGGTTGCATTTTTTCCGAGCTTTATATATAAATAATCATGTGATCTTTTATCCGATGAGATATTTTTCAAGTATGGAAAACAGATTGATTTGTTGTTTCTAACGCTTTACTTCATTTAACATTTACTTTTGCTTCAAGTTTAACTCTTCTGTTGAGCCTTTTGATTTAAATTCCATTCAATTCAATATTTTATTCGTTTTTTTTATATTTTGCTTGGCTATATTTCCAGGGTGTTTTCTATTCTTGAGAGTACGAACAATGTAGCAGCTCAGTTTTAGTTGTTATCTACATACATGGATTCAACTTAATTTTGACATATACAGAAAGTTCTCTGATCTGAAAACCCTCTTCAGCTGTTTAAGTGAATTCTACTGTTACATATGTAGATCTGCTCGTTTTCTAATTGTATACAAGGTTTTAAAATGAAGGCACTTAAAATTAGGTTGACATTCTTCAATATCGCTTCCATGAGGTCAATCGTTCAAGACATGTTTTCATGACACACATTAATCATTTGTCAAAAAAAGAATCGAATTTGATTTTTTCTTGATGAAATATAGATTATAGAGAATTATTGTGAGAAATATTGAATACGAAATTTCAAAAGTGACTCGTGATTTTTGTTTGAAATTTGCTACCCCTGAAATGTTGCTCGTATCGAATGAGGTCCAATTAGTCCCTATTATTTCCAAATATAGTCACAGTTACTTGTTACTGAAAGGATGTCTTGTGAATTTTTTATATGGACAAATAAGGATGAAAAGAGAATCTGTGTAAACAGAAATGACCCATTTGTGAAATCATAATTCCTCAAGTAACTGACTTTTATAATACTTATATGATGCCTGCAATAGCCAAAAAATATTACTTGAAGTAATAGGATAAACAAAGTATATATACATTTTCTTAAATAGTAAATAAAGACGGTATTATTGATTTCTTTCAATTTTTATTTAGCAAAAATCTTCAATTAATTATATATAATGGCTATTCATATAATAATATTATTCCTGAAATTAGCGAGCATGAAGTCACCCTTTTGAAATAGATCACTAATACCACATTTTTCAAACAATTGCCTGTCACTGATAGATCCACCATATGCTTTTGATATAAAGGTTACACTTCCAGAGTTTGAACTTCCTACCAATACTTTCAGTGTATTTGCTCATTTATACTTTGAATATGTAGCGTGTTGTGAAACTGGATTTTATGGTTGCTGAATTCTTGTTTCTGTACAATCTATAATAATAGTGCAGGTGTAAGTCTTATCTAGAAACATCAAATTTTCATCGATTACTTCTTCTGGAGCCATATTATGAAATACTCACTCTCAGACCTCTTGCTTATGTTAATATGAAAGGATAATTCTTCAATGCACACATTTTTTCTCAATTTAATCATTGTTGAGTAAAACTGATTACAAGGGACAATGCATGCTTTACTTATGCTGACTTCATCGATGGATAGTATTTCAGCTTGTTTAACTCATCTTCAAAAAGGTTGAAACCAAAGAAAAAATGGTTGTAATTGTTAAAACCAGTATACAATTGTAGTTGACCAGGCTTATTTTTGAGATTCTCAATTCTGAACCTTATTTGTGTACACTCCTTATTGCGTTCATACTCTGACACATTGGCAGTATTAATTAAGCTCTTTTCCTGACCACAAGTGTCTAAATTGCACTGTACGGAGACATCTTTCTTTGAAGTATCAATGACTATTTCGTTACAAGTTTCTTCAACATTCTGGAAAAAGGGATAATGTAATGTCTTAGTTATACCATCCAACAAACTACTATTGAAAGTACTGTAAGTATATAATGCAGGTTGGTAAAGACTCTAAATCGTATGAAAAGATTATTATTTACTTATAAAATATTCTTCACATGAATTTTTTCTACATTTGAATGAAGTGTTGCAGATTCTCCTTGGATTTCTCATTTCATTTGACGTAAAACTCTCTCTGCACTTTTTCTTTTAATTTCCTTTTTTTCTTCACTTTTTACTCAAATCGACTAGGTACCGCTTTCTGTTTCAAGTTAAGGGTAGCTGAAAAATAAAAAGAGTTTGCAGGACATGATAGGAAAACTTGCTCGGTTATCTTGACCGATGTAAATCAAATCTTTATCAAGTATGACTATAAATTCTACACTGAAATAAAAGATTTTACTTAATTGATCCTACGCTAAACCAAGCCTCGCTTCGGTACACATTTTTCGTCGGCTGCGGTCAACCTTTTTATTTGTTATTCTGTATTTATCTCTGGCGCATTCACCTTTTTGTGCATTACATGTTGATCTTTATACATATATACGAGTGCTTACTAATTGAAGAGTTATTCGCCCAGATTGTTTCCACTTTCACACATAGAAAGTAAAGCATTTACAATTAATAATACTATTGTCTTTCAAATTTTGTACTCTTTGCTATGTTTCAAATCCAATGTTCAAAAATAGTACAGTTCACTGTACGATAACGCTTATCCGACGTATTGAAAATGTATTCCAAACGACATAAACAATTTTTCAACCGACAATAAATTATTGATTAGTGTTTAAATTATTGATGAGTAATTTAAATTATTGATTAGTAACAAATTAGTGAAACAAATTTGTTATCTTCTTAAGTAGGTATGGTCATTTTGTTTTGCATTCTAAAAGTAGCACACAATCACTTTTCAGTCCTCAGTGCTTGTGACTTGGGATCCTTTATTAACGATGGGGTTTAGATGTTATGATTGGACTACTGAATGTAAAAATGAAAATTCATTAATATAAATAGAAAATATCAATTGCATCGTAGCTTGACCGGGTGGAACATTTCTCTTTTTCTTGTTCTGTAAAGTGACAGGTACTTAACAAACACCAACTGATTTCAAACCGTTCGAACCACAATAATATTATGTAGAGTAAGATAATTGTTCAGCTTAGAAGTTTGCAAGTGCATCCAATCATAGTTTCGATACGAAATGAAAATCGCAGGTTGGAACTTATCTCTTATTATTGAAGAAAAGAGAAAATATATAAGATGTGAACTTTTTTCAAATTGTTCCGAGTTTTTGCATCCGTAAATCGCAGAAACAAATTCGAAAGGTTTGAAAACTCGTAGAATATATATATATATATATATATATATATATATATATATATATATATATATATATATATATATATATATATATATATATATATATATATATATATATATATATATATATATATATATATATATATATATATATATATATATATATATATATATATATATATATATATATAAGTTTGATATCAAATATCGCGAATAAAACGCTCAGGGAGCTGTCTACACAAGTTTTGTCAACGAGAACGAACTCAACTTTCGACAGTGAATATTAAGTGCGCTTTGAAAAATTAATCGATCTTGTTCAATGATAATAGGATACAATTTTTTGTTCATTATTATGAACCATCAGTTCGTATTCAATCAATCAATCAAGAATGGACTACCTTCAAAAAACCGCACATATATAATATTGGTTTTCAACACGAAGAATTACTTTTTAAAAAACAATTTTCTCATCAAGTTAAGAAAATATAAAAATATATAACATACTTTCTGTACTCACTAACGTTAATATATTGAAGATTGCTAAGGCAAGTCCGAGTTTATATAAACTAATGTTGGTTCAGCATTCGCAAATAGTGACGTTATTTACTAAAAGGAAGGCATTGTTCTAGGTTCATATATATATATATATATATATATATATATATATATATATATATATATATATATATATATATATATATATATATATATATATATATATATATATATATATATATATATATATATATATATATATATATATATATATATATATATATATATATATATATATTATATATTTTTATAATAAAAAGACTTATTTTTCATATTACTCTCCATAGATTTTCAATAAGTGTAGATTTCGTTTCAAAATTTTAATTTATTGTATACATTTGTGCAATACGTTATCAATTAATGATATAAATACAAATGTTGAAAGGTCATTTTAGGATATGTATGCAAGATTTAACTATAACACTACTCATTAGTGAAAAATCTGCCATTTTTGCGATGTTCCCGAAAATGATGGGAGTGTTCCCAAAATGACAATGAAGTTCCCTAAATGACGTTGACGTACCCTAAATGACTGCAACGTTTGGTTTTTGCATTATGTTGTAGATGAAAATAATAAATACCTTTAAGTATTGAACCTTTATTTGTACTTAAAGAATGAACAACATGAGTATCAAAATTTAAACTTAATCTAATAATAAACTTTTAGTTTCAGTTAACAAATATTATATATTAGGAACAAATAGTAATTGCACTCTACAAGTATCATTAAGATTTCTTGCATCAATGCTTAAAATTAAATAAATCAAATGTAGTTTTAAAACGAACAGTCTTATGAATTCGAAACATTATTCAAGCTTATTCATATTAATCACAAAATAATTTGAGTATCAAAGTTTGAACTTAAAGTCTAGCAATAACTTACTTTTCAAAAATATCCATATTCTCATCAAAACAATAATAGCCACGACTACCTATTTTCTGCAATTTCGGGGTGGGTAAAATTTTAATAACTTGTTCACAGGGGACAATTGCAACATCATTTTGTTCAAGTTTAAACATCTTTGCTGAGTTCCGCTGACAACGAAGAAAGGCGACCTTTATTTCGTCATCTTCATCAACTGAGGTCTCAGCAACTGCGACGTATCTATATTCATTTTTTTAATTTTCAGTGGGTACATTTACTAGCAAAAATGTCTTTGGATGTATCATGTTGGGGTGGAAGTTCTCTTCATCATTTCCGTACGATAGACCAGCACAATTATCGTCACTCTTTTCATCAAGTCGATCTGAAACCTTTTGAAGATTTTCATCATCTGAACTGTCTGATCCGTATACAGCGTCGTAAATACTCTTCCTACTCATGTGAAGATAATTCAGAAACTTATCATTCTTTTTTATGTCTAAATATAACATTTCTGGCACTGGACTTTCTCTATCTCTATCTTCGACTGAAAATGCCTGTAGTTTAATTTCTTGCAACAATTTTGAGAATCGATACAATAGTATGATGACATCAGAAGTTTTCTGCCAGACAATCTTAGTTTCATTAATGATTCCTGGGATTGCATCTATCTTTTCAGGTATTATGGTTTTGATTGCAACTATATCATCGTTAGTGACTTCATGGAGTGAAACGGATGTATTGTTTAGTAAACGGACAAAATCTGCAGCTGTAAATACATCGTTTTCTCGTATTACTTGATCATCCGCAGTTTTCTTAAGCACTCCTCCCATACCATCCATTGGACCTTTACCATGACCTGGTTCACTGAATGTCCACGTTGAAGCAGTTATTTGCGGAAATTGTTCTATTAAGGTTTTAATCCATAAGTAAATGTTAGTCCGGTTTCGATACTGGGACGTGGGTCCATCTGGAAACACGTGAAGGGTAGTTACGTCTGGCTTGACACTCAATATTTTCTGCAGCGCTGATTTCATGTGACCCCATACAGCATGAGCTTGATGGTCTAGATTATCACTCACAGTGGCGAACGAAATAGTTTCTAGAGAGGTATTATTTCTGGCATAAAAAACCACCGTGTGAATTGATAATTAAACTTTTGAAGCTCCGAATCTAATCTCTTTCTTGACAAGCGATTATCGCTTTCTATCTCATTTTCAGAATCTGGTGGGCTATAACTTAAAATATTTGCCAACATATTTTTTTTCTGTTTATACTTTTGAGAATTTTTTCTCGACGACTTTCTTTGTTTCCTCTTCTGTCTTTCAGTCATATCACTAACAGTCTTAACTTTATTTTCAGCCTTCTTCCTTTGGCAATATTCCCTATTTTTCAGTCATTTCATCTCCCTTTGTTCAGGTGTCATTTCATCTAAAAACTTGCGTTTCCTTGCATAAGCCTTTTCGCGATGTTTTCGGTAAGCTATACTGTCCTGTTTTAATCGTTTTTTTGACTTCTTTTTATCTTCATTTTTATTTTCCATGTTACTATTACTAAGTGGTTACCTAAAACAAACAAAAAATGCATTGTTATATGTATTTAAAAGCAAGAAAGCCCGTTAATCGTCATTTCGAGAACGCCCGTCATATACGAGAACATTCCCGAAATGACCGTTCCCTGAATGACTATCGATGAATATTTTCATATCACGCTTCAGGCCGCTATGTTAGATATTGGTTTTTGATGTTAGGAACACGTGAACTGCAATATTTATAAGAATTTAGCAAAAAGTATGCAAATTATTCGAAAACTAATCACCAAGCAGCGTTCCCGTAGTGATAGGGAATTAAAGTACGCTACCCACATACGAAATTAAAACGTACTTACCAATAAAATCAATTATTTTTTTCCAAAAACACGACACGCGTCTTGTCCTTTGACTAGTTGCTTCACATTGTTGCTCGCTAGCGCCACCTAGCGCGTTTTGTTTGAATTATATCGACCGATATCCATCGCGTTCACTGAATGATTTAATAAACGTCAGACAGCATTTGAATAGTCAAAATATGAAAAATATATATTTTAGCTATTTAATTTATACGTATATCCGTAATTTAATAATTTTCGAAGCTAATATTTAAAAAATACAATTTTAAGTCTCAATTGTAAACATTTTTGACTTGTCTCAACTATGAAACGTGGTATAAGGACGCGTTATATGAATACCGTTCAACGCGGGGAAAATTTCAATCAAAAGCAGACACTCGGTATATCCCGCAATTAGTAGCTGCCGTTGCTTATTGGCTCTCCTCAGAACTTGGCTACGCCGTTCTGAGGAAAGCCAATTAGCTCGAATATGTCAATGGCTGCTACTACATATATATATATATATATATATATATATATATATATATATATATATATATATATATATATATATATATATATATATATATATTACATATCAAATTGTTGAAATAATATCCTCATTTTTCATCGTGATTATTTTCATTTCAGATTTTTCATCATTCCTATTCATCGTAGTCTGTTGGAAGTCGTAAATATCAAATATCTGAAAACTCGAAATTTTTCATAATAAAATAATATGAATAATTCAAAGAATTAACTCCATTAGCTTATGCTACCGTCAATGTTATGAATGTTATGAATATTCCATTCCAGTAATTTTATTCTGATACTTGAATAATTTGAGCCACTCACTCCTCAGAAACCAAGATTTGTTCTGAATTTATCAATTCAGATTTCAGAAGATATCATATTTATATTTCAAGTCATAGAATTGTAATGGAATAATCATGTTTGAATATGTTAAACTGCGTTCTTTTTTCATTGAATTTGGCTGGATTGTTTTTATTATTAGAAAGGCATAATCACTGTGATCAACAACATAACTGAAAAAACAGAACATATTCATGCAACATTTAAATGCAAAACAATACTGAAAATGATGAATGAATTCTCTTTGTTTTCGATACTTATTTCCATTTTGATTTAAACTTGATTGAACTTCGAACAATTTGATTCCAACTCTATTCAGTGAAACGAAATACATTAGTTCTTTGCAATGTCACTGAAACTAGCTTGGAAGGTTTGGTTATCATCATTTCGTCGATGTGTCGGGCGGCCTTATCATTGACGAGATCGAGTTGTAGCTGAGTAACAGTTTCTTTTTCTAAATACTCATGGAAATCACTGTTTCTAAAGTACCGAGGGGCATTGTATAAATATCTACATTATAATTATATAAATACCCGGCACATCCAAGGAGTTTAAAAATTCAATAGGATAGTTGGTGGCGTCATCTTCATTTGTTAAACAATCAATTGATTTGAAAGAATGCAGTGTACCAATGATCTCGTTCTGAATTATGAAGTTTAAGTCATCTACATTTTCATTCTAAGCCGCCAAAATTGCTCGCTCTCTCAACCATTCCTTATTTTTGTGTTTAGTAATAATTTTTGGGAATACTTTGTTGATGAGTTCGTCTTTTGATGAGACAAAGTAACAGAAATTCTAAGTACTCGACCATTACCGATAGTCAGTAATTGCTCAAAGAAATCTTCAGCAGATGTATCGTTCTGTAATGCAACTCCAAAACATCTTCATTAATTATTATCATTAACTTCATTCCAATGCACGTTTATTTTTTTGTGCATTCGTCCCAGATGCTGATTTTTGACGCTAATAAAACTTTGGCAATTGCGGAGTGTTTTGCAATATTACATGTTAGTTCTTCGAAAGTTTGAAGATTTAACGGATATTTTGATGCTGAATGAGTCATCCGTACGCCATCCTTCTAACAATGTAATGTGGCTGCTATTCCAGAAGAAGCAAACTGCAACCTCAATGTTGGATCTCGCACTAACAGTGGCTGAAACTTCTGACATGAGGAATGTCTTACCAGTTCCACCAGGAGCATCCAGGAAATATAAACCACCATTTCCATCAACAATTGCGTTTATCATTGTAACATGCTCTTGTTGGTGATTCAACAGGGGTACATTCGTATGAACTATTAAATCTAATTCTTGGTGATCATATTCAAATCAACGGAAAAGTTCCCGTTCAAATTCTTGATTAAATGCGTCATTCATTTCACGATTTGTCGCTTTCATTCCTAAACTGACTAATAAATTACCGAACATGAGGTAACACATGTCTTCGATCAATATCAAAGCCTGATTATGTATCTACTCATTCATCTGAAGGTCGGGATTTCTTTTACTGACACGAAGTTGATGTAAAATGACTTCCGACATAATTATCTTTGCTGTGGTATATCCGTTTCGTTTAACCACGTATTATGTCACGTCCCACGGGAACGTTACTAAAAGTATCCTATGTCCTTCTCCTGGTTCTAAGCTGCCCTCCGACCAATTTTCAGCCAAATCAGTTCAGCTCTTCTTGAATTATAAATGTGTAACTAACACGACTTTCTTTTATATATAGAAATATTAATAACAAAATTTGCGAAGATTTTCAAAGAACAGCCTCAGAAGTGTCATTGACCTGAATTTAACAATTGATTGAAAATATTTTGAAAGAATATAATGTGTTTTTTTTCAATACAGCAATTGTTCTTTATATGAATTTAATTTTCGACTGCTTTATAATTATGTTCAATATATGTGTATTGAATGAAATTAGTGAAAACTTCTGTCATTGAAGTAAAAAACGCTAAGCTTGGATTAGCCGAGACCGAACCCGAGCCGCCCGTCAAGTCAACAATCTTTATTTACAAATTATTTACAAAGGCAATACAAACACATATAAAAATATATAAAGAATAATTATACTATTACACATGTTTTTATACGTTAGTCATTATATTTACAATTCCTGCTTTAAACAAAAGCTCATAATGTAACTTTTCTTATGGTGTAGCTCATTAGAGCCTTGCACAAATTGGTCTATTTTCGATTAATGGTTTTGTAACAAATTTACATAGTGTATTTACAGGAAAATAATCTTTAAAAACCTGCTTGAGAGAATTCGGATATAATGTTATTAGTTTGTTTTTTATTAGATGTGGAAGTTTAATCTAATATTTTGTCAAATATTGGTAGATTTTGATAGGGCAATGTATGTCTATGTTCGGAGTCAATATTGTTAAATCTGATTCGGGTTATATTTTTTGTAATAGAATTGGCGTTTAACTGATTTTCATAAAAGTTGTTTGATATTCGATTTATATGGTCACGAATTGTAGCTACTTCCGCCAGGTCATGAAGTTCACTAATACGAGTGTATATATTTTTGTTAGTAATTAATCCCAACATTTTATTTTGGAAAGATTGTAACGGCCTAAGGGGCCAAGGTTTAAGATGGCACCAGGCTGGTAATGCGTACATTATGATTGGCCTGATTATGGATGTATATAACAATCTTTTATTCTTCGAGTTTAGTTTGCTCTTCTTGTTCATTAGAGAATACAGTGACCTATTTACCCCATACGCTTTGCCAAGAGAATTTGATATGTGTTTCTTGAAATTGAGTCTTTTATCTAACTCAATTCCAAGATATTTGACTGAGTCTTTTGGTCTGATAATATGACTGTTTACGTTTAAGGGCGTAATTATTTTATTATTAGTCGACTTTCTACTAAAAACTATTTGTTCCGTTTTTTCTTCATTCATTTTAATTTTCCATTTTTTGTAATAATCCTGTATTTTAAGTAAATGATTACGTAACAGAAAATTAGAAGCTTGCGCATGATGTGAATGTGTAAACAGCCGTATCATCTGCAAAAAGAGCAATTTTGGTATTAGGATATTCTGGAAAGTCTTGAATGAATATGTTGAACAGTGTGGGTCCCAGTACTGATCCCTGTGGTACTCCAGCTCCAATTTTTTAAGATTGGAGAAAGATTCACCGATCTTCACTGAAAAAGTTCTATTTGTCAAATAAGAATATACTAGTTTGATTATATAGTGCGGAAATTTAAGGTTTATCATTTTATACATCAGACCTTCGACCCACACTCTATCGAATGCTTTTTCTATGTCAAGGAGAATCATAACAGTGTTCTTTTTAAATTGAAATTTTGGATTATATCAGTAACAATTCTAGTTATTTGCTGTACAGTATTGTGTTTTTCCTTGAAACCGAATTGATAAGGGTCTAGCATGTTAATTTTCTTAGTTATTCTTTTAAGGCGATCCAGAATTATTTTTTCTGTTAATTTACTGACCATCGACAACAGACTTATTGGACGATAATTTTTGGAGATTTAAGATCTTTATCTGTTTTTGGTATTGGAAGAACAATAGCTTTTTTCCAACAGTTTGGCCAATGTTGAAATTTGAAAATTGCGTTAATGATATACATTAGTTGTACTTTGGCTTTTTTACTCAGGTTTTTAATAAGTTTGTTGTCGATTCCATCATAACCTGGCGCTTTGTTATTGGGGAGTTTTTTGATGAATTTCGAAAGTTCTGTTGGATTTGTAAACATGAATTTACTGTCCTTATCGTTTAGGTGATACTCATTCCCAACGAATTCGCGCACTGAATTTCTTATCTCTTTTTGGACCTCATCGTCATTTGCACCGATGTCATGAATATGCTCATACGTGTCGGATAATAATTCCGCCTTTTGTTCGTCTGTTACGTAATTATTTGTATTATGAATGAGAGTGGGAATGCTGTAACGCTCTTTTCGAAGTATTTTACTCATTTTCCATAGTGTCGAGTTGTTCGGACTCAAGTTTTCTAATTTTTTGTTCCAAGTAGTATTTCGATAATTACAGATTTGCCTACGTATTTCAGATGTTAGTGAGTTCATTCTGCGTTTGTCTGAGACGTCTTGACTATTTTGCCATTTCTTTCGGATTTTATTTCTACTTTTAATTAGATCAACTATGTCGTCCGGAGTTTTGTCCGGTGAGAGTTCGTATGTTATTTTATTAGTTGTTTTGTTTCTAGCATTGATGAGTGTTTTTGTGAAAATATCAACCTCGATTTCTAGTTCCTGTACTGAATTTATGTTATTGTTAATATTTGTAGCATTGTCTATGAGCGACCTATATTTGTCCCAGTCGGTTTGTTTGTAATTGAAAAACGTTTTTTGTATTTTCTCTCTCGGTAACCCTCTGAGGCAGAATACAACAGGATTATGATCAGAATTCAATTCAGGCAATGAAATAGGCTGTGTACTATTATTGACATTTTTGTTTAAAATAAGGTCTATAGTTGTAGGAGTCATGTTGTTTGTTGGAAAATGAGTAGGAATATTAGTGAAGAACAAGTTACAGTCAAGGCTATTATCCAAGAAATTAAGTAACGTATTTCCGTTGGTATTATTGCTATTACAATTCCAAAAGTGGTGTTTTGCATTCAAATCCCCAATAACAAGAACTTTACGACCGATGTTGAACAAGCGATTTAAGCAGGTAATTGAGAATTTATTAGTTGGACTGTTGTAAACTGAGATTATTGAGATATTGTTGTTAATTTGGATACCTACGTTCTCTAATGAACAGTCGACTGGATTTATACAGGTATAGGGAATTCCCTGCCTAACAAGAATAGCCACCCCACCGTAACCTAGACCATCTTGCCTATCGTTTCTAAGAACGTTATATCCCTTAACTTTAAGTTTATGACAAGGTTTTAGTTTTGTTTCATTGAGAAGCATTATGTCTATTTTATGATGATAAAGGAAGTTTAAAAGTTCTTGGATTTTCGATCTCACCCCATTTGAATTCCACGTGCATAATTTGTAGTTAAAAACCATTACTTTCTAAATTCATGATAAAGTTTGAGAATATCTGAAATTTTTCAGCAGAATTGTTGGCTTTATCTAAGTTTGAATTCAACTGTTTCATGGCTAATAGAAATTTGTTTATGTTTATATGATTGTTTAACTTATCAAATTCCGTTTTCAGTTGGTCAAATGTAGGTTCGCGCGGTTGCACATTCGAAAACGAACTCGTGTTCACACGCGGCTCACTAACACTTTGGGATTTTGTCACATTTTGCTGTCTCACCTGCCACTGATTTACAGCCGGAAGTGGGGCTGGGATGTACCTCACGGGTCTGATTGTCGGTTTCACTTCTTTATTAATTTTTCTTCCCTTCAGTATTTTTTGATATACAGCGCATCCTTCGTGGTTGGCAGGATGGTCCCCGTTGCAGTTAGCGCACTTCGCTGGTTCCGAAATATGTTTTTTACAGTCTTTCGTTAGATGTTCCTCTGCACATTTTAGGCATACTGGTTTCGCGTTGCAATTTGAGGTAGCATGTCCCCATAGTTGACAACGATGGCATTGTACGACTTGTTTTTTATTCATAAGTCTAGTCCAGTATACTTTTGTGTAATTTATAACGTATACTGATTTTTCAAATGTTTCAAAGTGGTTTTATTATCCGTTATCACCATGTATAAGGGACTTTTAGTTCCTTTCATTTGAAAGACATCCTTGACTGGTAACTTATAAATTTCGATAAGTTCCTCGGATATTGTGCTGGTATCGGGTTTATTGTCCAAACCGTGCAACACAAATGCGTGTGTTTTTTCGTTTTTAGGCTGAAGCTGTGGAATTCAACTTCTTCAGCCTTGAAGGCTTCTTTAATTTTTCTTAAAATCATTTTCACTTTCCATGAAAATGTTTGTTGTTTCCTTCGAGTATTTTATGTGGAATTTTGCCATCTACAGTTTTCTGAATTTGGCTAACAAATTCTTTATGATTTTGTACGTGCCCGTGAAGTACAATTGAGGAGGTCTAATTTGTTTTTTGATGCTTACTCTTTATATAAATAGTAATGATAAGACGTCAATTTCAATAACCTTGGCGAAGTCCAACCTTGCTGACTTACTTAACCAAAAAAAAAACTTCATTCGGAAAGAGCTGAATCATGACTATATCGGTGATTTTGGTGCAGCCTCACTGTTGTATACCATATGTTCATATAGGGTTAAGGATCTGTTTATATAGCACTGATTCATTGTTCGTCAAAAGGGTGGTATACTTAACTAATAGACAAAATATTTTCTTGTACTCAAGCTTGTTATTCTTTTTTCTTTTTGACATGACCGTCAGTGCAGCTCAGCACCCAGTAATACTTTAATATTTTGCTGTATTCGTATATGGCATCTGTGAGTTATTCACACTGGTGGACATATATTGGATTCATGCATGTATATATTCGCTAACTAATTCACTTCACTAATTTAATGCGCCAGTTTTTGTCTAAGAAACGCGTTATAAATTTTGTCTACTTCAATAAACGATGCTTCCAAACTTTTTACTGTCTTCTCTTGACTTGTGCCCACAGCAACTACCGCCCTGTCATTTGCAAAAGTGCCATTTTTCGAGACTTAGTAGCGGATAATTGCTGTTGTATTGAAATCACAGGCCACACTTCAAAATACTTCCCTGCGGAACTCCTGTCTTCATTTCGTTCATTTCATACAAGGTACCTGCATGCTACACTCTAAAGGGTCTGTCTGAAATATGTGACTCCAATAATTCGCAATATAGCTTTGGCAGAAGCATTCCTAACTTATTGTCATTGTCATTCGGTAGAAGAAGACATTTCGCAATTCTGTGATCACATTAGCACGCCCCACCGTCAGCAATAATAACCACGTGTTCACTAGTTCGCTCATTATAAATGATCATGAATATAATTCTCAATACTAGTGTCGTTTAATGTTTCCATGGGTAGAATAATATAGCAAACCGCTATAAATTGGTCACCCGCGACGTGATCGTAAGTAGAAATATTGAGAAACAATCATTTCACATAATTTTTTTTACCCAGAGATGAAGACGAACAACAAAATATTTCACGACAATAGTGACCAACGCTCGATCAACAGGAAGTAACTCAAGAAGAGACTATCAGATGAGCCGCCTGCAACGAATAACTACGAACAAGGTTACAAAAAAATACTAAAGGTCAGCATGATAACTCCGAAGTGATTTGACAACAGTCATTTGGAAAATGCAAAGAATATTCAGCCAACAACACAATCTGGGTCCACCTCTTTGCACAAGCCATTCAACCATTCAAAGGTAACCAACGGAATCCGTTGGTTTTTTATTCACGAAACTTGTCACAAGCTCAAGTTGAATACAGCAGCTATTATCAGGAATCTATGGCCATTTAGAGTGCAATCAAATACATATGATATCTTCGATAGATAGGTAAGCAGTTTACAATATTCACTGACTATCGACGTTCGCATTCAGTCAGAATGTAGATAAAGCTTCACCCCATCAGACTAGATATTAGCCTGACATATTGTCTACCAACATTTGCCACATCAAAGGCAAGTCACTTGTTGTAGCAGATGCACTCAGTAGAAAGACTGCCCTTGATTGTCTTAGTACTAAATCATAGAGCATTTCAACAACATCACTCAATTGATGAAGAGTTTCAGAAACTCATTGAAAACCCTGCCTCTTGATCATTAAGGCTCAAGAAAATTTACACTTCCTGACATATCTGTCCCAACTCACTGTGACAAAGGGAAAATCAGTATTGTTCCCAACACTCCTTGGAAGCATATCTTCAATAAATGCCATTGACCGAAACACCTTTGTCGTCTAAGTCAGATAGATGCCATCGTTAAGTCCAGTGATTAAGAGATGAAGCGTTCCAGAGAAACATAGAGCGTTTGTGCCTACTGCACAAATATTAACACAATGCTGTTGAAATTCCCAGCATTTATTCTCAGTGACGACGTAGTTTCGCTTTACCATAACTATGCCTTTCTAGAGAACTCTATTGCTGAATGTAAATTAACTTTCCAAGTTAGTCTTAAAAATTTTTAATATTCAATCAATTCATCTCTTAGCATTTAATGAGAACATCATTTTCATAAATGTTATGTATCAATATCAATATGTAATCATTTCAGCATTCCATTAATTGTACATATTTCATGATATTAACGACTATTATTTCTTTATTCATTTCCTTCATGGCTCCGCCACTAGGGGGATTTCTGTAGAGAATTGTCATTGTCATTCGACAGAAGAAGGCATATCACAGAATATTATCACTTTTTGTTTGTATTCATTGTACATTTTTCTGAGACTGCTATCACAACAACTCAATTATTCTATTATATGTTATTATAAAGACTTTCATGACCTCTTTGTCTGTATTTCGTTATATCGATTTCATCAAAGAAATATTTCGGGATCAATATAATTGAAATTGACAGAGTGAATCCACTTATAACAATGATACTTCTAGCTTGAAGCCTTCTCTTCGGTTGGTTTCAGTATACTCGAGAAATTTTGATGAGGAAGATCAGTAGTTATGTTCGAAGATGTATATTTTCTTCTCCAAAATATTATTTCACTTCATCACTGATGATGACATAGTCATCGATGCTAGTAATATTTCGAAACAGTGATCTCACGTCAGGCCAAGTTCATTTTCTGTTTTGCTGACAACCACTTTCCTAAACATAATCTCTTCAATTTGATGAAAATAATTCCATTATGTCATTTTTAACATCATTACAATGTAATAGTCGGTAATACTTTATTCTAATAACCTTACGAGTGCATAAATCCTAATAGTCATGTCATTTCCCATTAATAATGGGAAACTCAATTGCATGCAGATTAGATAAATGTTGGGGCGGTCACAGATTTTACATACATATGGTCGAATAAAATTAGGTTTCATACCGCAAAAGCACCGTCAAAAACGGTTGCTATGAGAAATTTGGGGCATTAAATGTATATCTAATAACATATATAAATGGCAAGCTCGGTTATTTATTTCATACAGCAAATAATGAATGTTTTAATTCTGAAGTAATCTGCAGGAAATTAGGAAAGGGAAACTAATCTATCGTTGTTATTATTGTGTTGTTTATTCTCCAGGTCGCGCAGAAGAGGCTCTACTTTTACGAAACCCTCATCAATTGATGGAAGGCATAGATAATTATTCATGCAAAATTTTATGTTTGGTGATATACTTACTCGTAGCCATTCAGAATAATTCAGGAGGGAAAACTTATATTCGCTAAATTATTCAATTAGGTATACTTACCTTGGCTTCATTCAGTAATTTACCGATGGAATATATTCAAAAACGAACCTGTAAATGAAAGGAACGGTAGTTTGAGTTTCATTCTCTCTCTTGCTTGTTCCATTGTTAGAAGTATAACTCACTAAATTATAGACTGAATTGATAATTTTTAAATTACCATTAACACTTCTGTCCCAAACAGGGGCAGAGTTTCTCAATAAGAGTCTTCCAAACTTCATCAATCTCACGGAATTTCATTCAGTTAAAAATGTTGCATGAGCTTTCTTCTATCGACTATATGCTCTAATGCAAATGTAATCTTGGTCCAAATTTCAAATGGTCCAAATTCCTCTGATAGCATTCATAACCTCTATTCACGCTTCAATTTCACATACATATTGCTAGATATATTTATGAAGATGCTCTTTATAGTGATCATATGATTATTTAGTATTTCTTTCATCTACTTATCGAATCTGTGAAGTTACTCATAAGAACATATTTTCACATCGGTACTACGCAACAGAAAATTTGGGCGAGTCCCGTACTTGTTTGCTCTGTAACTTTGTAATTTTTGGCAGCTACCTATGCCAAACTGTT
Organism: Henosepilachna vigintioctopunctata; assembly: GCA_030704895.1. Lineage (NCBI taxonomy): Eukaryota > Metazoa > Arthropoda > Insecta > Coleoptera > Coccinellidae > Henosepilachna > Henosepilachna vigintioctopunctata. The sequence goes on along the minus strand of JARQZJ010000130.1, from coordinate 1,853,741 downwards.
GTCAAGATTCTCTCATCTTCCATTCCATTCATTCTGAATTTGCTCCTGATGACAAGTATATTTTCAACTTTTGCCTTGATGAGAGGTACCAATATATTCACTTTCATTTACTTACACATCCTATTCAATTGGATCCAAACTGTCGTGATTATGAGGTCATGATGTAGTCCAATCTGATAAGGTAATCTAGCAATGAATATGAATTTATTCTCGTGTTTTTAGAGCTTCTTAGTTCACCAATTGAATCAAAAATTTCAGGTGGGGCCCTGTAAGTTATAAGGCCTAATTTATTTTGCCTTTATATGCATGTAAAAAGTCCTTCACATTTGTTTAATACTTTTGGTTAATACTTTCCGCATAATATCGAAATATTTTATTCCAATTTGAAGTATTCCAAGGTGACTTAGAATTCTTTGTGTACATATTTCAAGATCTCGTCAAAAATCGTGCCTTTCCATCTTATATTCCGCTTTTCATATGCACACTCCGTTTTTTCATCAATTTCCCATCCATGTGTGCCTTTTCGTAACATTGCTAATTCTTTTATATTAAATCATGAAATTCACAACTGTAAACAGTTTCTACTTATTTTCATAATCATCAAGTGAAGGATTTCTGCTCAATCAATCTGCTTTTTCATTATTTCCCAAATATTCTCTACTTCGAAGATTGTTGGCAATAGGTAGAATAACATATCACATAGTTTTCATTAGAATTAATTGCCGGATACTCTAGAGGATTATGATCTGATTGAAGGGTGCAAATACTTTTCATCAACCAATATTTCGCTCATTGAAAAGGTTTCGTCATTGCCAAATATTCCGAATTTATATTGCACCAATTCATATGTTGAATATATCAGTATTTATGATAATTACGGTTTCCTCATCGAGAATTTTCAGGAAAGATTATTACTATAATGATTCCTGAATTTGTTTGAAAGCTTTTTACGATCTTCAGACTATATGCATTTGATACGCTTTCTCAGTGAATTATGCGAAGGACCTAATAAAATTGCGTTCGTTAGAATTTATATATCAATAATCTCAAACATAGGAAAACTGATTCAGCCTAGATATTATCTGACATTCTGAGATTAAGGAATTGGAAATTGTTTTGTTTGAACTCCATAATTTCTTATTGCCTTCAAAGCATTGTTATGTATTCAAAGTATTTCACTGGTCGCGACTTAGCATTTCATGAATTTCTATCAATAATCCTTTTCCCACTGCCTCTACAACCATCAATTCGATTTTCCTGTTGATTTTCTCCTAGAATTTTTCTCCTCGATAGAAAATAAACGACAATATTACTATATCGTCATCTCACTGCAGCGCAGAATCTATTTCTTCGTGTTTTCGAATTACAATACTTGCAATGCTTTGTAAGATGGTGACTTTTCAGGGTGAAATAAAATTCATTAATCTATACTTGATACTTGATGAAAATCTCAATACATAATTCAAATAAAACTAGTTAGTGTTTCGATTTTCACTATAATTAATTCAAAAACATGACTATATCGTTTCGCCAACACAGTGGCTTCATCAGATGTTGATGATAAACTGAGCTATTACATTGTTGACTGCTTATATTTTTTCTGAAGTGCGTGGGGTGGGAATGACCATAAAACACTGTTCTTCCTTTACAGGGAGATGACTATAGAACATATTTCTTCTGAATTGTGGGGGATAACCATAGAATACTTTTCTTCGATTGCATTTTTATTGGAACAAATTTAATAACGCAGAATTATTGATTAAAACTTGATCATTTGATAAACTGTTCGATTTCTTCCTCTTATTGATTTCCATGGCTTCTAACAGGGTGAGTTTATAATCTTTTCGCTCTGTATGTAATATAGTAAAGTTGTTTACGACATTAAAATATTACATACTTCAAAATATTATAAAACAACTTCAAAATATTACATATAGAGCGAAAAGGTTATAAAATTACCCTGTTTAAAGCCATGGAAATCAATACGAGGAAGAAATCGAACAGCTTATTAAATGATCAAGTTTTAATCAATAATTCTCCGTTATTAAATTTATTCCAATAAAAATGCAATAGAAGAAAAGTTCTTCATGGTAATCCCCCACAATTCAGAAGAAATATGTTCTATAGTCACCCCCTGTAAAAGAAGAACAGTTTTCTATAGTCATTCCTACCCCACGCACTTCAGGATAAATATACTCTAGTCCACAATGTAATAGCTCATTTTATCATCAACATCTGATGAAGAACCTGTGAAAACGATATTGTCATGTTTTTGAATTAACTATAGTGAAAATTGGAAAACTACTTGGTTTTAATTAAATTATGAAATAAAATTCATTTCTCGAAATAATATTTCACAAAAGAGAAATGTTATTAATTTCAGAGACAATTTTGCTGTTTCCTGTTTTTTTGGATGTCTAATCAGTGAGTTTAAAACATGAAGCTTCAGCTCAATTCTATTCCTCAGAAATCGGTGGAATCTAGTCAAAAAATATATTTTCTTTGTCTTTCCTAAAAGCTGATTTACTCGGTACAGTAATTGAACTATTAAATTCCTGAAAAAAGGTAGTCTCTAATAGTCTGCATATTTCGTTTTGCATTTTTCCAGGTTGAATTCGAATGCCAATAGTACGCTATTGCAATTATACTCTAAGTTAAATTCTAAGTTACAATTATACTTAAGTCTATTCCGACCTAATATTTTTTTCACTGTTCGATTATCATACTTAGCTCTCGCAAAACCTGATATATAATTCTGTCTCAGATCTTTACTAGCGTCTTTCTGATATTCAGTCAGATTCAATTTCGATTCGAAATCTGTTCTCTGGATTCATTTTGCCTTGTCATGTTCTGTCTTTCAATATTTTCAGTGTTGCTTCTTATATTCGGAAAAATGTCCTCTAAAAGATTTCCGTTTTTATTGCTCCTCTCCTGAGTTACTTCTTGTTTTTATTACATGATGAATTTAATATTCTTTACAGATTTAAACTAAAAGGAGATTATTCATAAAATTTGTCTCCTTTATGAGGTGAATCTCTGAATTTGTCTTCAATTGAAGGTTTGTTTTTCAAATTCGTTAAACCGCCTGCTTTTTCAACACAACAAATTGGCACTCAACGTGAATTTTTGAATTCAGTATCAATAGTGCTACTGTTCGTTCTTGGGTTAGTTTCATTCAGTTCAGCTTCAAAAACAGAAATGTTTACTTGTTTAATATTAATCTCTCAAACCAATGACCAATAAAACCTCTAACCAATATATATATATATATATTCATGGTAGAAACGAGATTTTTATTCAAATTATCGAAGATTTCACATGAGTTTTCAATTAACTTCATATTATATTACCACTTTTTGGAGCAGATTCGGAAATACGAAGAATCAACTATTTAAGAGAAACTGTAGCGAAATTTTGTAAAGTATTGAGACTTCGTTCGAAGTTCTGTATTAAGAATATTCTCCAATTGGGTGCTGGCAACATCATCAATCCTTTCAATATTTGCATTTCAATGAATATTCAAGAATATACAGATCGAATGAATGAATCCTTGACGATGCATGTTTGGAATTTTGGTACTTTTGGATGGGTGCCGTGAGCTGATAGCACTCTCTTTGATCTGGCGGTTAACAATGGATGTATGTTTCATCGATCTGAAATCTATTCTGAAATTTCGACGTGTAATGATTCCGATTGATATGAACAATTCTATTGTGAATCAAGCATTGATCACCATATCATCAACGCATCAAACATATATTTTTTTTCAAGATTCACAAATCATTAATACTGGTAAATACTGAGACTCTTAATCGAAATATCAAAATATTTCAAATGAAACTCTCATGGATCTGTCTACACCAGCCTTTTCCAAAGCGGACGATTACGTCCCCTTGTTGGCGCTGCAGGAGGAAAGGAGGTCTCTTACCGCCTCCTTGAAGGAGGGCGGTAAGAGACCCAGAAAAAAGAGTGCGTTGTGTAGAAACTTGGGAGGCGATTTATAATTTGATATTATAATGAGATTTGGAAGACTCTTAGATACCGACTGAACTCTCGACTATCGACTACAGCTTGTGAACATCCACTTATATTCATTGAGAGATTGTGTTAAGAGAAGATGTTAAGAGAACGTTTAATCATCGCTAATACAGCTCACAATAATTAATCAATTTAATTTGATGTTATAGTGGTTTTGAAGTAGGTGGAAAAATGAGGGCGATAAAAAATAATTTATTCTTAAAGTGGGCAGTAGACAAAATACGTTTGGGAACCACCGATCTACACAAATGTTGTCAACGAAAATGAACTTCACTTTCGAGAGTGAATATTGAGCGCACTTCGAAAAATCACCGTATTTGTTGAATGATAATAAGATACAATTGGTTCATCATTATTGTGAATCATCAATATTTAAGTCCTCATTTCTTTGATTCTTCATTTAATCATTAATGAATAATAGCTTTCGAAACGCGACCATGTTCTATATCCGAACGAGAAGAACATAAGTTCTTGAACTATTCACGTGAGCTCCCTCTATCGAACAAAATACGTATAAACTTTCTTATGTTAATAAGACTGATGATTCATTATAATGACGAAACAATTGTATCTTATTATCATTCATAAAGTTCTATTTTTTTCGAAGCGCACTTAATATTTACTCTCGAAAGTGATAGGTTCGTTCTCGTTGAAAACATTTCTGTAGAGAGCTCCCCGAGATTTTCATTCGAAATATTTCGATATTTCCATTGAGAGGCTCACAATTCACTGTATATATATATATATATATATATATATATATATATATATATATATATATATATATATATATATATATATATATATATATATATATATATATATATATATATATATATATATATATATATATATATATATATATATATATATATATATATATATATATATATATATATATATATATCTATATATAAATATATATATATATATATATATATATATATATATATATATATATATATATATATATATATATATATATATATAAAATATATATAAATATATATATATATATATATATATATATATATATATATATATAATTATTCCGTACCCTTGATAAATCCCCACATGACTGCGTGGTCATATAATTTCAAAAATTAACCGTTTCGTAATAACAGACCATCGCGTCTACTTTGACTCACCCTGTATATATATATATATATATATATATATATATATATATATATATATATATATATATATATATATATATATATATATATATATATATATATATATATATATATATATATATATATATATATATATATATATATATATATATATATATATATATATATATATATATATATATATATATATATAAAAAAGTAAAAAACAAAACAATGCTACTTTTCAATCGATCGATCGTGCATGAATGAAGCGTTCTTATTTAAATACACATTCACGTGTTCAGAGAGTTATGATTGATCTCTCTTTCTTTCTTTTTACCCCAGGTGGAATTGTTACCAGGTGCGAAAATTAAATATTAGGATATTTCAAAATCCGACAATAAATTTTACTTAATTGATCTACGTCTGATCTTGAATTGATTGTATTTTGGTTATTTTGGATGTGTACCATCTCTAAAAAAGTTCGCTTTTTGGTATTACGTTCCCTTTACATTATTTGGACATTTTCGAAATCAAAAGGGTGATCATTGTCTTGCATATGGCAGGACAAGGCGCAAAATCTTTTTCCGATTTTTACGTCACTTTTATGCTGTGTTATTCTCTGTTTTAGAGTTTGTTTCGTCTGTCCTATGTATATTTTATCACATTTCTGACAGTTTATTTTGTATACTACATGAGAACTTTTTATAGTAGGTGTTCTTTCAACCAGAAGAAACCAAAGATATATTGAGAGCACGCGTCACAAATAATATTACAAACTACTTACAATCCACCAAAACAACTGGTGTTCCAACACATCACCAAATAATGTATACAAAAACAAGAAAATTCCTAAAGGATAACCCAAATCTGTATATAGTACACGCTGATAAGGGTGGTTGCACAGTGGCCATGGACAAAGATAGGTATATTGCTGACACACAGGCACCTCTAAATGATTCTACCACTCACAAATGTCTTAAAAATGATCCAAGGACAAGAACACAAAATTCACTTAACAACATAATCAAAGGTGCCAAGAATGAAGATTTAATAGATGATATGACAGCAAAATCTCTCACAACATATAGCTCTACAATGTCTAAGCTATATTGTCTACCAAAAATACATAAAAATGATGTACCTTTTCGTCCCATAGCTAGCTGTATAGGTTCGACCACATATGGCTTGGCTAAGTTTTTGTCTAACATTTTGTCTGAAGCCCTTGGCAGCAGAACTATGTACAACATCAAAGATACGTTCACTTTTGTCAATAACATGCAAGGGGTAATTTTTCCAACAAACTATGTTCTGGTATCATTAGACGTAATCTCCTTATATACAAACATTCCGTGTGAACTTGTGTACGAACAATTGGATCGACATTGGCAAACCATAATGCACCATACTTCACTCACAAAAGAAGTTTCCACCAAAATGGTAATATTCGTGTGCCAGAATTGTTACTTTACCTTCAATAAAAACATATACCAACAATTATATGGTACACCAATGGGGTCTCCAATCAGCCCAATACTAGCGAAAATTGTTATGGATCATGTTATCGATCTAGCATTACAAAAGCTCTCTTTCGATTTGCCTTTCATATACAAATACGTTGATGACTTAATTCTTGCGATCCCAAAAACTCAACAACCACATGTTCTTAAAGTATTTAATTCTATACATCCAAGAACCCAATTCACAATGGAAAAAGAAAACAATAGAAGTGTTCCTTTCCTTGACACTTTAGTGATGAGAAAGTATGACAACACAGTAATATTGAATTGGTATCAAAAACCGTCATCATCCGGAAGATACATCAATTTTTTCTCTAACCACCCAAAGAGTCAAAAATTCAACACAGTACTAGCAATGAAAAAGAGAGTAATTCACATATCTCATTCCTCTTTTGTGCATGATAATTTAAGAAAACTCTTCGGTATGTTTGTGAAAAATGGCTATCCAAAAAAGATACTAAATAAACTTCTGTATAACACAGGTCTCTTTGATGGACCAACAGGAGAACCACACATCCAAGTTCACAAAAAACTACCATACATTCAAGGACTTACGGACAAAGTGCTAAAGCATTTAAAACCTATAGTGAACAATTTTACCGTGGCCAAGTACAACACCATCACAATAGGCAACTTGTTCACGAAGATAAAAGACAGAACACCTACTATAAAAAGTTCTCATGTAGTATACAAAATAAACTGTCAGAAATGTGATAAAATATACATAGGACAGACGAAACAAACTCTAAAACAGAGAATAACACAGCATAAAAGTGACGTAAAAATCGGAAAAAGATCTTGCGCCTTGTCCTGCCATATGCAAGACAATGATCACCCTTTTGATTTCGAAAATGTCCAAATAATGTAAAGGGAACGTAATACCAAAAAGCGAACTTTTTTAGACATGGAACACATCCAAAATAACCAAAATACAATCAATTCAAGATCAGACGTAGATCAATTAAGTAAAATTTATTGTCGGATTTTGAAATATCCTAATATTTAATTTTCGCACCTGGTAACAATTCCACCTGGGGTAAAAAGAAAGAAAGAGAGATCAATCATAACTCTCTGAACACGTGAATGTGTATTTAAATAAGACCGCTTCATTCATGCACGATCGATCGATTGAAAAGTAGCATTGTTTTGTTTTTTACTTCTACTGACTCATCTCATAATTTTATTTGCTTTGTTATTTTGGTGAATATTTCGATGAATCCCAAATTTTAAAAGAACTCTCATTGTAAGTTCGTATGTTTTGTTTTAGTTTTAGTGTTCAATGATGTGATTATTTTTGTATTTTAGCTGCATCCTGCTGATGAAGTTGTTAACCGACAACGAAATATACAGGTTTTAAATCAGAATACATGAGTTGAATCTTTTCATCTCCATACAGACCGAATACCCGAAAAGACAAGAATAATAATCCATTTATATCACTCCACGGTCGTGAGTAATTAGTTGTTATATATATATATATATATATATATATATATATATATATATATATATATATATATATATATATATATATATATATATATATATATATATATATATATATATATATATATATATATATATATATATATATATATATATATATATATATATATATATATATATATATATATATATATATATATATATATATATATATGAATACTAGAATATACATTCGAAAAATTCTAATTCATCAAAAGAATGTTATAGTAGAGTTAGCTATGTAAATGTGTACGATTTTAATACATTCATAATCCTTCAAGGGATTAATAATGTTATTAAATTATAAAATTAATTTTAAAAAAATTATAAATATTATCAAATGTTAGAGAAATATCGAAATCGATGCCACACCTGATGGAAGTGCGAGACAGCTGTTTGTTCTGCAAGGAATTCGTCAGCCGCCCACGTCCATCTAAGTGAGGCAACGATTTAAAGCCCCAAGCATCTTTATTGACCCCAAGTGAAATATCTTCAAAGTGATGGATACATCACAATTCTATCTATAGAAATTAATGAAAAACATCTCTCAGATCATAGACACACCTTGCATCGAACATTCATATCTCTTCTACACCTGTAGATATCTGATGAATTGCAACGTCTATTTGACAAATGTCATCATATGATGTTTTTAAATGTCAATAGGTTGCGTTAGTAGAACGCTTGTAATTCTTTCTGTATTTCAGCGGCCTATTCGGCGATAATTTTAAGAAAATGATGTTTTTGTGCTAATGGCGCTGAATGAAATATTTAAGAAAATGAATAGGTACTAGAACACTCATTCTGAAAAATCCGAAATTAATCATAAGAGTGTTATAGTAGAGCTAGATATGTGAACGTGTACGACGTAATGCCTCCATTATTCTCCATCAGATGAACTTTAGAGAAATATTGAAATCGATATTTCAATACTATTTCAATATTTCAAGGGCCGAGTGGGCACTAAGAACTAAATCGATATGTATCCTTCAAATTTTTGCGCAGAAGATTTACCTACTCAAAGTTTGTACTCGAAGAGAATTTTTTGAGAAATTATGACTGGAAAACGATTACTATTGAATTTTCAATTGAAACTTAAACTCATTGAAACTTATCAATTCATATTTTCATTCAACCCCTTTTGATATCACCGAATAATTATTAACGAATTCAGTTATGATTTTCATGTTTTATGCCAATTCGAACAATTACAATCATATATTTCAATTATACACAAACATTACAATTATAGGTTCGTCATTGTAATTTTTTCATTGTTTTCACCTTGTATGCACACATTCAAGAATTCCTATTCTGTTTATGCTCCTTTCAATGTTCTTGATGAAGGATTCAGAAAAATGAGGTTTATTTCATTTCAGGTAAAAGGATGTGATTCTTTGAAATCACAATTTGATTACATATTTTACATTTAATAACATACTTAATTATAATATATAGGAAATACCACTATTTATTGAAATTAACATACATTGTACTGAAAAAGTGAAAACCGTTCAGAATGTCCTCTATTTTGGTCTTTATGTTGTGGTCATCGTAAAGTATTTTGAAGTCTTTTTCGAATTATATATTGAGATTTTTGTTCATTTCAAAACGAGGTTTTAGTATTTTTCTATCGAGCTATATATATATATATATATATATATATATATATATATATATATATATATATATATATATATATATATATATATATATATATATATATATATATATATATATATATATTTCTTGAAATTGGTTTATTGCCTGTTTAAGATAATTTATTTCGAAAGTTTTTAGCAATAACAGGCTTTTTTTGATATGAAAAAGTTTATTTTCGTTGACGTTTCGTTGTTATATTACAACTTTGTCAAAACTAGTTTCAATATTGTTCAATAAACTTTTTCATATCGAAAAAAGCCTGTTATTGCTAAAAAATTTCGAAATAATAATATATATATATATATATATATATATATATATATATATATATATATATATATATATATATATATATATATATATATTTCCGCTTAGGTATACATTAGAACAGAGTGCGCTGGAGGATCCAAATGACTTCAGATATAGCAATATATACGATTAAAATCAGGTGATTTCCATTTTAGTAAGTAATTCCAGCATCTCTTATTTCGTTTTCAGATTCAGTTAGAAAATATTATTCGTTTGTTTTTCATTAAAGCTTTTCCGTTTACATATAGAGGACCCAGGGCCCTAACTTGATAAAAATTTCCAGTGATATTAAAAATGTATTCTTCGAAAGTGAAATAATAATATTTGCCTCACTTTCATCAAACTTATCGGAATAAATATAAATTTCGATCTGAAAAAAAAACATTGTTCTATTTATAGATTACATTCCGTACAGAATAGGAAACCTGAGAAAATTTTCGCAAGCTGGGTATCAAATTATTCTTCTCTGTTTTCTCAAATATTGATCAATAAAACAGGAACGGTTTTCACTTCAGCGAACCCGATTTCTTGTCGTGTATACATTGTTACTTCAGACTCGCATACGCCATACCTATTGAACAAACGATTCGCAATAAAATGGCCCTTTCCGTTCGTTTTATTAACGCATTCCTCATTCAAAGCCTTTCTGAAAGTTCAATTTCTCCATGTATTTTAAAACATAAATGCAAGGTTCGATATGTTCAGCAAATAATATTGCGCTCAGGAAGAGATTATATGGAAATGTTTTCAATTTAGTTGTTGTGAGGTAGGAAAGCAATATCAAGCAGTTCTGATACCAATATTGACGTTTTTGGTGTTTTATATTGAGCAGCTAACCTACAAAATTTGAACAAAAACTATTTGCGAATGTTCGTCAAGTAAGGTTGATGAACCAGATGTTGATTTTATTAAAATGATTTGAAATCATGTTATGAGGCACTTTTTTCACCGATAGTATCCGCAGTTTCATTAATTGACATAATAAATGTATAATAAAACAAAATAAAACAATTGTTAAACTGATTTACACATATATTAAGAATAATACGTTTCGATGAGATTCACCCTTTTCAAATGCTACGTGCAGACTGATGACATTTCTCGAATACATACAATATATAAAATTAAATTATGAATAGAGAGAAAACAGGTAGATAACAGGTAGAAGGGATCAATTCATACTGAACCTATATAGTAACCTAAGTAATTTTGAAAAGATTGAGAAGGGGGCTTGAGGTATGATAGATCTGGCTGTTCAAAAGGTTGCCAGAATATTTTTATTTATTAATTTGAAGTGATTCTAACAAATTAAGCTTCATTCCCTTGTTTGCGGTATTCAAAATTTCGAAATCGAAATTGAATATATGATTTTCGTCAATCAAATGATTTGCATAATGAGAATCTGTCTTCTGATTATCAAAGCTACGTTTATGTTAGGAAATTCTTATTTGAAAATTTATCACAACTACCACAGTTAATTTTATATACACCTGATTTTTTATTTTTGTTGACCTTAGATTTGTTATTTTTGATATGTTTTCCTAAGTTATTTTCAGTACGGTAAGCAATGTGGATGTTATACTTAAAAAGAAGAGATTTGAGTTTTTCACTGGACTTACCGATATATGTAAGACTGTTATAGTTGATATTGTTTTTGACAAGGGGATAAACCAAACCAATCGCCTTTTTGAAGTTTTTCTTTGATATCTATTATTTCAGGATTATAATTATTATTTACGGCTATTTGCTTGATTAAATTTTTCTCGGTGTCGAAATTGGTTCTAGAAAGAGGAATATTTACTAATCGATGTATCAAACTATTGAAAGCTGCCATTTTGTGTTGAAATGGATGCATGAAAGTATTACGTATAATACTATCTGTATGTGATGGCTTGTGGAAAATTGAAAAACTATGTCTGTTATCCAGTTTCATTATTTTGAGATCTAAAAAATTAATACAGTTTTCTTTCTCAAGTTCCAAAGTGAATGTAATTTTAGGGTGTAACGAATTAATGAATGTCTGAAAAGGGTCGAGTTGCCGAAGGGTACCAGTGAAACAACAGATAATATCATCTAAATATCTATACCAATAAATAAATTGACTACTAATGGGGTGACAATGAATTAGTTTTTCCAAATTATCCATGAATATTTCAGCCAAGAAGGGACTAAGAGGATTTCCCATGATTGACCCTTCAGTGCTACTATAAACTAAGTTATTAAAACAAAAATAATTTTGTTCGAGACATAATTCCAAAAGCGACAGGATATCGGATTTTAACAAAGGATTAACAAGATTGTTATCAAGGAATTTTTGTATTAGGGTACAAGGATCATTAGATGGGATACTTGGAAAAAGATAAACGATATCCCAAGACATGAATTTGGAATTACCTGGTAAATAGATATTTTCAATTTTACTGACTAAATCATAAGAATTTTTGATTGAAAATTTTGGTTGAAATTGACACTAATTTCTGATTATTTTTATTAAAAAATGAGATAGAAGTACTGAAGGAGCTGTAGTGAATGAAACTACTGGTCTAATTGGATATCCTGGTTTATGTAATTTAATTAACGAGTAAAGTTGTGATATCATTGGATTCGAAATAATGAGTTTATATATATCTTTATTCTGAATCAAAATACTCGTACTTCCGACGGCAGCTTTTACATTTTTTTGAAATTTAGCGGTTGGGTCATTCTTCAATAACTTATAGTTGCCAGCGTTAAGAAAATCTAAGGTTTTCTGTAAATAGTCACTCTTATTCAATGCTATAACCGTATTACCTTTGTCAGCTTTAGTGAATATGATATCATCCGAGAGGATTTTTTGTTTGATTGACTTTACAATAGACACAATAGACATTTCCGATGCTTTGGCGTTGTAGTTGTTATATTCATTTTTATGGTATTGGTAGCTAGATGTTTGACTAATGAGTCATCAATTATTAATAAATGTATGTTGAATTAAGCTTGCTACGTAGAGAAAACTAGAAATATTCTAGAAAATGAGAAACCGGTAAACTAATTTGGTATCTGCAATCAATATTCGAATTATTTTATGGAGTTTAAAATAGATCAAAGAAAGGGGTTCGCCTAACCCCCCCCCGTCGCTTCATACTGCCTTTGATGCTGGTTGACTTATGATTTAGTAATTGATATTTTCATTCTAACGACGTCCGGCACTCATTAGGTAGAAATTGAATTTGCGTTTGATATACAGACGATGTAATAATAATAGTAATATTTATTGTGGAAAGTTCCTAACGTTACTACGTTAATTTTTCAAACTGATATACACGAAGAATATTCTGATAAAGAATGTATTCAGTTTTGAGTCTTATCTCTCATTCACTCCTCAAACAAACATATAGCTCAAATTTTCATCGAATTCACAGGAGTATACATTTGAATATGAGAATATAACATTCGAAAAAGACGAGTAACTGAAAAAAAAACAAAAAAGGGTCTTCTACAATTAGATCTATCCGCAAGCTATTACAAAGAATGAAGCAGTTGAGTTTGAAATCCACCTCATCATCATTTGAAGAGGAGGGCCTCATAACAACGGTTGAATTTTGACTTCAACGTACAGTTTTTCAAATGAAAAGGTGTAGAGTTTAATACTTCAGAATCATTGAAAGAAAACGCTCTGTGAGGTATACGTTGTCCATAAATGACGATATGTCGCTGCTTTTAAGACAAAATGAACCTAATATTGAAGAAAGAACACACAAAGAAGAATCAGAATAGAAAAAATGGTGTTGGGACTGATATAGTTGAAAAATTAGTCATGGTCAAAATCAGTAGCTTTCAATTCAGAACGCACAATATTCCATGATATCGAATTTCCTTTGACGATCTGAAATTTACAGGGTAATGAAATTTTGGGTCAAAATAAGAAGATTATTCAAACTGTTCTGATTATTTTCAATATATCAGGTGTCTCGTTTCTTTCAGTTCGATACAAATGAGATTACCAATTCGTAACACATCTAAATGTATAGATTTCATGAAGTAACACACACACTTACGTCAGAATTGAAATTATGTGTTATCTGTTTGAATGGATGGTATTAAAATAAACTAACTACTGAAAATAATAATCAGGCCCAAAATCGAGTGAGATATTTGTATATTCTAATTTTGAATTCTACCGATTATCGAGCCTAGGTTGTGAAACAATTAATTATGCCTTCAAACTATATTATGCAAAAATCAACGGCCCATCCAGAATAATTGATTTTGACGGTTAATATAAATTATGTTACGTTCCAACAGTTCATTACGAAGCATATATTAGATTTGCTTTCATCAACGCAAAGTTAATATTGCTAATTTAAATTGAGGGTTCATCTCTCTGTGCAATAGCAAATTATTTTAGACTTTTTCAGGTGATTAAATTCTTCAACTTCAACGGTCTGTTCAATTTCAAAGGAACGTACGTTTTGTAATAGAGTTGTAATAAATAAAGTGAAAATTGAATGAGAAACTTCATCAAACACCAAGAATAATTCATAACACCTTTGGGGCCCAATGCTATGAAAGTAAAACTCGTGCTCAGTTAGAATTATTTATACATCCATTCCCGACGAAAATAACTCCAATTTTTCATCATAGCTAGTGTAACCTAGGAGAAACTGTTTGAACCTAATTTGAATAAGTACACTTCGGGATAAACTATTTTGGCCTAGACTATACTACCAGAAAATAATAAAATATCACGAAAAATAAAATCAAGATGCATTTATTAATTAGATCAAAATCAATTTCACTCATGTTTGCATGGTGTACTCTGATGGCATTTTTCAGTATCTTGTTCAGCATCATATACGCTTAAAAATTTCTGAATACATATATCGAATTCAGTTCTGAAAAAAAAAGCGAATTCAAACAATTATTTCTCAATCACCAGAAAAATATGGTAATGTCGGCAATGAATTTCAAGTATTATTAACATGGGCTTTAACAATACAGCGAGCAAAAATCTGTAGCTGCAATATAATTTCTACAATACACCATGTTTGGTGCCAACTTTATAAAAGCCCTAGTCATTTGTCTGAAGAATAACCATGATGATGTTTCTGAGATCACATCTGCCTTCGTCTACGTTTGCAATTGGTATGGTAACATTGTTTCCAATTTTGGCAGATCGATGGGATTTGTCCGAAGAAGCTCTAATTTGTTTGCTTACTTCTCAAGATTTTCAGCCACCTGCGCCGTTTTGAACATTCAGCATCTTGAATGTTCTGTGTGTCAATTTCCACAACGCCACCTTCTCCATCTTCCCTTTGGTTACTTTTCGAATAATTTTCGATAACTTTTCTAAAGTCGTCCTCATCCTTAATATCATTCATTATTTCTTGCGGCAATGATGAAGTCGAAAGTCCTACTTCAGGCTCTATACCAAATAAGGCATGATAAGGCGATTGTTTTACTCCTGAGTGGTTTTTCATGAACTGAACATGTACTCGATTAAACTTTTCTGTTTGAGTAAATTAGCATAGATTAGGCCGAACTAGTTTATCATGAAGTAGTGATGAGCCAGGTGATGAAAAACAAACAACAGATGAAGTTTCTGTGAAAGAGGTAACGTAACCACTGTTAGGCTTCCACAAGAACTTTGTTGGGAGATTTGGTCAGTGCTTCGCCTCTGCGACTATTTACCCTTTACGGAATAACGAATGGAAGAAGCTAACGCAAGAAAAAGTATGAAGAAGAGCATAATAAATTTTTTCAATTTTAAGTTCGTAATATTTTTTCTACATTCCAGAGTGAAAATTGAGTGCGCTCCGAATGCGTTCGAATGAAATATTCTCAAAGCCTGTACATACTTTCACTGATTTTTTGTGTAGACAGTTCACCGATAGTTTCATTTGAAATATTCCAATATTTCGATTAAGTTTCAGTATTGACTAGGAACGAAGGGTTCGTTAATCCGGAAATTAGTTATCTGATTGCCCGCCAGGGTATGATTTGGAGCGATAAGGAAGGGGACCAGTCTTACACATCTACAAAGTTCTGAAGTGTTTGAATCAATCACATCTACGAAGCCTCTACGTACTCTCACTGATGTTGTGACGGAAAAGGAATCCAGAATGCTTGAGAGAGTTTATACGTCATTTCTTCGATAGAGGGAGCTCACATGAGTAGTTCACGACCTAATGTTCTCCTCATTCTGAAGATTGGACCCAGGAGGCGTATGAAAGTCATGGATTCTTGATTGTTTGGACAAATATCACGGAGGGTTCCTCATAAGGATGAGACGATTTTATGTTGAATCCATCAAAAAAACACGATGGTTTTTCGGATCGAACTTAACATTCACTCTCGAAAGTGATAGGTTACGTTCTCGTTGACAACATTTGTGTAGACAGCTCCCTGAGAGTTTCTTGAAAATATTTCGATCAAAAATCGCAGTATTTACTGAGCATGAACGATTCGTGAATTTGGAAGTTAATATTTAAGGTTTACTATAACATTCTTCAAATAAATTTCTCATGAATTAATCGAGAGAGTATTATAACAGAGCTGGCTATACAGAACATGTACAATGTGATGCTTCCATCATTCTTCAATGAATATCTGTTAAAGAATATTGAAATCGGTGTCTACATTTTATGGAAACACAAGATGAGTGGAGCCGTTGTTCATCATGCGAAAGGCATCGACTTCAATTCTCAAACACCCTCGTATCACCCAGAAGATATAAATAAATGGCAATTACGATATCTATCCAATCTATAAGAATCAGTGAAAAAAAAGACATAGCAAACATGGAATGTTTCACACTTCCGTATCTAATAGATAATTAGTGATTTAGCAACGACTTTCACTACAATTCGATCCAATTTGATGAATTGATCGAATCCTAAGCGCAACCTAGGATGCCATCTAGGTTGCGTTAGGGGTACACTCGGTTATTCCTGTCTCACCAGTCCCCACTAATGAACAGGAAGAAATCTACTATGTGAGTACATGTAAATACATAAATATACTTAACGTGTTCAATATCAGCTCACTCATAAATATTCAATTTGTTTAGTATGCTATAACATTCGGTCGATGAAATTTCGTTCGATGAAAGGGATTTCAGATGAGATGAATATACTAATTTATGCATTATATTTGCACAATGCGTTGATATTCATTTCTATATTCTGAGTCGTGAGAGGTTGTTCGACAATTGTAGTCGACGCGATTTGAGTTGATTTGATTTGATGAGAAATAACTGATGGGTTACTTCTAGAACGAAATTTGTTCCGATCAAGGCACCGATTTCGATGTTCTCTAATAATTATATATTGAAGGAAAAGGGATTGATCACACTGTACATGTTCCACATAGACAGCTCTGCTATAATTATAATGATAATTTTTCATTTATTTTGCATGTCTTATAAGCACCAATACAGTACTGTCATATAAGACAGATTAGTAGTACACCAGAACATAGATCACTAACATAAACATCAACTAATGAAACTAAAACTAAACATATGCATACATACAAATACCTCATATAGAAATCATAAAAATTGCTATATAAAAAGAAACAAATTTATAATGAATTAACCACACCTGCCTTAAAGGTTCTGGGATCATCACTAAAAAAATCAAAGTTTCTGTTAATGTTCAGTAGCTTGTTGCACATACTTAACAGACAATTTAGGGGAGACAAACCATTTACAACAACTAGAAATAGAACCCAACTGGAGCAACGCAACCAAACTTTGGAACCCTCAAATGAATAAAATCTATAAGATTGCAATTTTCGTACTTGATGAATTCAGAACATAATAAATGAAAAGAATAGCCTGAATATTTCTTCCCACTGACAATCTTTGCAGATTAAAGCTAATCAAAATTTTTACTATCTCGGATAATAAAACCTCGGATAATAACTGCTTTACTAACGATTTGGTTGTAGTGATCGTTAAATCTTAAATTGAAACTGAAATTTACATCAAGATCCTTAATATTACATCTTACATATTATATAATCCTACATATTACATAATAATAATATAACAATAATAAAGATATAAAACTTGAGTCAATTTTAATATCAACAACTGATGTAGTTCCGAAAGTGCAACACGAACACCTTACTTAGCTGAATTTAGATCAGAGGCTGTACATAAAGATGCAGAAAGTCGTGGTGCTGTACACACGTCACATAGTCAGGAAATTCCTGCAAGGATAGAATAACCGACAGATTGTTGAGTTGCTTAGGTTTAGCCATGCAATTCAGCTTCGAAACCAGTGCCGAAGCTGAGAATAACTGAAGAAAAATTGATAATAATAATAATAATAATGATAACTATATAGCCAACAAAATCACAAAAAAACTGCAACGTCAAGTAAAAACTCTGAGAACATTGAGATTACAAAATAAATGAAATATTACATATAATAGAAAACATAAATAATTATTCTCCTAGTTAGTATTCATATTTGAAGCTATAGAATGAATTCCCCAACAAGGACTTGATGGTAAATTTTCTAAAACGCAGTAGACTGTTCCCTCCTCAAATATATAGGAAGTAAATTAGACGCTTTCACTGCCATATACATTGGTGACCTCTCGAAAAATGCCGACTTGTGTCTCGACACGAGTAGTCATCCACATTGATGTGGTATAATTTTGTTCATTTGTAGAGAATAATTCCGGATGTTTTCTGGCTACAAGACCAGCATAAGGAAATGAACGAATGGTACGGTCATAATACTTAGGTCCCTGAAATAGTCCTACATAACCTTCGAGGATGAAAACGAAGCAGGCATCTGATTGCAGATAATGGAGGCTATTCTATAAAATTCTTTCGATTAGTTCGAATATTTCGAATGAATGTTCTAGTACTCATTTTCTCAAAAACTTCATACACTGCCTCTAGCAAAGAAACTATGGTATGGATGTGTGTGTACTCGTATATATGTATTCATATACATTTGTGTATACACTTATACATATTTTCATTTCCTATTTATATATATATATATATATATATATATATATATATATATATATATATATATATATATATTATATATATATATATATATATATATATATATATATATATATTATATATATATATATATATATATATATATATATATATATATATATATATATATATATATATATATATATATATATATTATTATTATTATTATTATTATTTCGATTGTTCCCCATGAGGAGAGCGACTGAACTTGAATTCGCAATCATTAGGAATTTTGCTTCATCTTTTTTGCCTCCCAAAAACGCTTCATCCTCTCTGAATGCTCTTTCTTCCGTTCATCTGTCCACTTTACTCCAGGTTGACGATTTACTTTTTGCTTAAACTTTATATGTGCGATTTTATAGCGGCATTCAGTGAGATCTTCGAGATTTTTTATATTGATCTGTTGTAGATCCTCTTGGACCTCTTTCAGCCACTCTGTTCCGCATTTACTATTCATAATTATATTGAGTAGTTTCTTCGGTATTCTGGACTGTTTCATTCTGTAGACTTGTGCATAGAACTTTGCTCGTCGATTTCTGATTTTTTCCGTTATCGTATTTGTCTTTTGATACAGTTCATTTTGAGGTCTTTTCATCCAAATACCGTTTCTATTGATTGTCCCGTAAATCTTTCTTAGAATTTCTCGTTCTTGTTTTTCTATTTCTCTAATTCTTGAATGGCCGCCAATAACCATTGTTTCAGCTGCGTAGATTGCTTCTGGAAGAACCGTTGTGTTATAATGAATCAATTTGGCGCCTCTCGAAATGCACTTTTTGTTATAGTGAGCCCATGTTATTTTGTAGGCCCTTTGGAGCTTGGTTATTCTCTGTTCATTAGCGATTCGGTTTAAACCTGAGGACTGTATAACTTCCCCGAGGTATTTAAAGTGGCCTACTTGCAGAATTTCACCATGTTTTGTCATGAGAGAAGATTTATTTTTTGGTTTTCTTTCCATGTATTTGGTTTTATCATAAGAAATTTGTAACCCGGTTTTCTGTGCAATTTCATGTAGTTTTTCCACGGCGCGAATGGCTTCAGTTCTGTTGTCTGTGATGATAGCAATATCGTCTGCAAAGGCGAGACATTTGACATTTATTCTATTTTCTTTTTTGATGTCCACTTGTATGCCCTTCACGTGAAGTTCCCATTCCATTATGATCTTTTCTAAAACAATATTGAAAAGAATTGGCGAAAGTCCGTCCCCCTACCGCACACCGGTTTTGATTTCAAAGGGATCTGATATTTCACCCATAAATTTTACCTTGGAAGTTGTAC
This sequence comes from Henosepilachna vigintioctopunctata, assembly GCA_030704895.1. Taxonomy (NCBI): domain Eukaryota; kingdom Metazoa; phylum Arthropoda; class Insecta; order Coleoptera; family Coccinellidae; genus Henosepilachna; species Henosepilachna vigintioctopunctata. The sequence goes on along the minus strand of JARQZJ010000130.1, from coordinate 1,833,321 downwards.
CTGTAAGTGTCTGTTCTATAATTGTTCGGGTCTTTCGATCGATTCCAAATTCTTTCATGATTTCGAAAAGGGTTTCGAGGTCTACCGAGTCATTTGCTTTCTTGAAGTCAATGAATGTGATCACTGTATTTCTACATTTCCTCATCTGTAATATCGTCATCAAAGTCCAGATTTGTTCAGCACATGATCGGCCTTTTCTGAATCCAGCTTGATATTCCCCAATTAGTGGATCCGCTTGGTGTTCTACTCTGTTTAGGAGTGCTTTAAAAAGTATTTTGTACGCAACCGGGAGTAAGGAAATTCCCCTGTAATTATTGATATCCATTTTGTCCCCCTTTTTGTGCAATGGATGTATCAACGCGCATTTCCAATCCTCTGGTATCTGTTCCGTTTTCCAGATTTCTGATATTAAATGATGAAGTTTTTGGTTCAAAGTAGTATCGTTCAGTTTCCAGAGTTCCGCAATAATCCCATCTTTTCCTGCTGCTTTGTTGCTTTTGAGTTGCTTGATAATTGCTGTATATATATATATATATATATATATATATATATATATATATATATATATATATATATATATATATATATATATATATATATATATATATCATACATCACTACATAGTATAAAGCAAAGTCGCTTTTTCTGTCCCTTTGTCCCTTTGTACGCTTCAATCTTTGAAACTACGCAACGGATTTTGATGCGGTTTTTTTTTAATAGATAGAGTGATTCAAGAGGAAGGTTTATATGTATAATAACATCCACTAAATAGTGGAGAAGTACTGTTATTTTTGAGGTTTCTAATGTGATGTCGTAAATAATTACATTTTTTCCGCTTACATTGCAAATGCAGGCTGAACCCTACGAGTTTTATCAAAATAATGTACTAAGTATTGTACACATTGAAGAGGTTTACAGAAAAGTCCGTGATGGTATATGTCTATCTCTTATGGATAACCCACAATAACTTTTTTTTGTCATTTACTTTTTGCGACAAATAATGGCTAATTTTCGAAGCGATTTTAACCCATACAGCATTAATCCTTAACCAATTAAATACCTTGAATACATTGTTCATTTAATATAGATATATATGGCCCTTTACACTGTATGATTTAAGTGAATATTTCCGAATATATTACAGATTTAAAAATTGCGAGGCGTAGCGTTTGCGGCGTGCGAAGCCGGGGCGGGTCGCTAGTATATATATATATATATATATATATATATATATATATATATATATATATATATATATATATATATATATATATATATATATATATATATATATATATATATATATATATATATATATATATATATATATATATATATATATATATATATATATATATATATATATATTTATATATATATATATATATATATATATATATATATATATATATATATATATATATATATCATTATTTCTAATGTTTTTAGCAAACACAGGCTTCTTTTAATAAGAAGAACTTTATTTTTGTTGACGTTTCGTTGTATATCACAACTTTTTCGAAACTCAAAGAAAAATATTCAAAGAAACGTAAACAAAAATAAAGTTTTTCATAATTGAAAGAAGCCTGTAATTGTTGAAACTATTTGAAATGAACTATCTTAAACAGGCAATAAATCAATTTTGAATATATATATATATATATATATATATATATATATATATATATATATATATATATAAAGTTTAAAATTGTTGGGTTATCGGCAATTTGGGCTATTAAATTAATCCAAGACTAATCGTCAGTAATTCTATATTTCGAACTAAGGTTCAGTTCTTCTTCAGGAATGCTGGAATCGTATTGAAAGATGTTGAGTAATTATAAATGATAGTGAAAAATACCTACATCTGACATAAGTGGTTAAACTGACAAAAAACAATGCAGAAGTCATTCAATAATGACTTTGTAAAACACCTCAGTTGATATATATATATATATATATATATATATATATATATATATATATATATATATATATATATATATATATATATATATATATATCTCGAAATGGATTTATTGCCTGTTTGAGATATTTTATATATATATATATATATATATATATATATCAAAAAAAAGGTTTTGATATATATATATATATGTTATATATATATATATATATATATATATATATATATATATATATATATATATATATATATATAAATAAATTGAAAATAAAGTATTTGCTGAAACCAGAATTTCAAAGAACTCATTCACAATCGTACCGTAGATTTCAAATTCAGAATATGAACTCAGTGAAATTTCAATGTGCTCCATGATATAAAAAACTGTCGAATGCACATTTGGTGTTCGGTGGTTATCTGGAAATTTTCTCTCCCTGTTGTGCGACAAGTATGAGAACTTCATGTGGATAGATGGATCGTGAAGAATTGAAAGAATTTCGTTCAGACTCGGCGATGCTTTGAATACTCACAATGTAAAGCCAACAATGCGAAAGATCAAAATGACATATGCAATAGCAAGTGGAAAATTTTTTAAAAATGAAAGTTTTCATGTGTAACATTTCAAAATACCTTAGACTTCTTAAATAAATATTTGTTACGATTTGTTAATATCGATTGGAATAAACGTAGTTAAAAATGCTCAGCTTAAGTCTAGAGTAAAACACGGTTTTAAATTTTATGCATTACGATATTGGATTTTCAAATCATTGAAAATATTAATAAAATAATAAACATTATTAAAAATAATATCTCATGGATTATTAAAATTTCAGTGCGCTTGTAAGCGGTAAGTGTTTCAATTATTGATTATTTTATCGAGCATGTTTTCTTCAACAAAATTTATGAACCTAAGATAACATTTTCACTTCTGTATGAAATCTTAAAATGATCTCCAATATAAAAAACTGTCTCAGAATTTTTCTCTCATCTCTTCGTCAATTACTCGTTAATTGACGAAGAGATGAGAGATTACTCGTTAATTAAATTTCATTGAAAGCAAGTCAATTTTCCTTTGTTTCAAAATTTTTCGATTTGCTGCGTTGATATGAATTACTGTTGTTTTTTTTCTTACACAGAAACTGGTTTCGTCATTTTCCAACTTTTCATTGATTCGAAGAATGAAATGTTGTATAACAAAAGGGATATTAATCTACGCAACAGATCAGAATAAATTTCTTCAACTGCATTTTCATGCAACATATTTCAGCGTATCCCCTGGAGTTGGAAATGAGGTTCTTTCGAAACGTTTCGTTCTGAATCCAATTCTTCCATTGCATCATTTGCAAACGATTTACAGAGATTCATTGTGATTTGGAGAAACTTACCAATTGCAAATAGACCAATTTTACTCAAGAAGGTGGAAATTTCGATTTCAAGCTAAGAGAGGACTTCAATACTGATAGTTTCTTCTCTGTTTGTAATATTGAAATCGAAACTATCCTGACTAGAAATTTCAGACAAAATTGTTCAGTTTTAGCGTCAATAGTCCACACAAAGTCTACATAAATCAGCTGAATTTATATAAGTACTCCCAATTTCAGAGCTAGCCGGTGATATCAGTAGTATTTCACAATGGAATAGTACTCTACTGTGTAATAGTAATGGAAGTAGTATTTCACATTAAACTGGATACATGAGGTCTGCCCCATAGCCAAATTTGAATTTTGAACAATTGAATCTCTGTGATATTTGCAACTCAGAGTTTTTCAACAGAGTTTGAGAAATGCTTATAATGGTTGATTTTTTAAGAGTAGTTTTTTTAAATCGAATAAAACACTCAATTTGCGTCATATATTCAAAGTTTTCATTGAAATTGATAACTTGCCCATTGCCATTTACGTTTTTAAGATAACTTCATGTAAATGTTGTCCGCGACTCCGTATCAAATGGTCCATTCGGAAAGTTCAATTTTGCGTCTTTTTCGAGCATTTCGGCCTGTATCCCACGAACTACGCGTGTTATGTTGTCTTGTGAGGCTTCAATCGTGTTCAGCTTGTCCACATACACTAACGACTTTACATAACCCCACAAGAAATAATTCAGAAGCGTCAAATCGCATGATCTTGTCGGCAAATTCACAAGGCCATTTCGAATGATAAGCTTCTCACCAAATTCATCCTTCAACTTGTCCATTATTTCACGAGCTGTGTGGCATCTGGTACCGTCTTGATGAAACCACATGCTAACCAAGTTCAACTGGGACAACTGGGGCAGAAAAAGCTGCGTTTCGTGGCTCGATATCGTTCGCCGTTGACGGTAACGTTTCTTCCACGGTCCTCTTTGAAGAAAAATGGACCGATGATGCCACCAGTCCATAAACCACACCAAACTGTAATTTTTTCGGAGTGTGTCGTTAATTCTTGTATGGCACGTGACTGTTCATCACTCCAGATGCGACAGTTTCGTTTATTTACATATCCGTTGAGCCAGAAATGAGCCTCATCGCTGAACACAATTTTTCGATAGAACAGTGGATTTTCACTGAGTTGTTTTAAGGCCCACTCACCAAAAATTAGACGTTGTGGTAGGTCATTCGGCTTCAATTCTTGCAGAAGTTCAATCTCATAGGCTTTAAAACCCAAATCAACACGTAAAATTTTCCATGTGGTTGAGTAACACATGCCCAATTGATGAGAACGGCGACGAATTGATATTTCACTATCCTCATTAACAATGTACGCTACGGCTGCAATATTCTCTTCAGTACGCAACGTACGCGTGCGTATGCGTACTGAAGCGAAAATATTGCAATACAGGACAATGGTTTAATGTCCAACAAAGTAAACTTTGGTGCGAAATTTGGTGATACCAGCACGAATTGTTGATTTACCAGGTCGATTATGACGACCATAATATGGTCGTAACAAACGATATACATGTTTTACAGAGAACGAATTTTGACAGTGAATTTCAACAATTTGTTATCGTTGCTCGTTTGTAAGTCTTTCCATGATGAAATGGCAAAGTATAAAACTTTTCACTTTGACAGATGACGTTTGGATGCCAATACCAACCAGTGCCGCCAACCTGAAAAACTTAACTCTTAAATAATCATCCGTTACATTGGTTGATCAACAAATCATCATACTTCACGACTGTCTTCATGATTTTGAATGATAAGCAGTATACTTGAAATTGAAAGTGATCAAATATTAGTTCAAAAATGACTTTCTTGATTCATTTCAAAAATGAATTCATGAAAGATTGAATTGCAATTTGTTATGAGGAAGCAAATTATATTACTCAATCGAAGTAGAATGTTAGATATTTTACTCTTCAATACTTGATGCAAAAAACTCGATGTAATAAAGTATAACAGTATAACTCCCAAATTTACTAAGTTCCCGTGAAAAAAATTTCAAACCAATCATCAACCAAATTCTCATGTACCAGCTGATGAGATTTGGTAATTGCTTCGTTTTTGCGTCGACTATATATCGTTTACGTTACGGGATTCCTAACCGAAAATATGAATGATGAATGAGGAGAAGTTTCAACTTTCCAATAAAATATTGGAAAACATTTTCATTTTAAATTCATGCACTATAGGTACAATTTGATTTGAGATTTGCAGAGGAAATGCAAGGTGTTTTGATTTCCTCATGCGGTGAATATTCTGTCAATTTTTACTAGGATTATATCATAAAAGAAATAGTCTTTGATTCATGTTTCTTCTATTCAGATGTTCTTTGATTCATTTTGATTTTGTTGTATGTAAATGATGTTTTTAAATATGTGTTCAATTGTGAAATATCGTTATTTGCTGATGATACAATGATTTTTATTTCTGGGGATAATATAGATCGTATTTTTGAATTAATCAATGATGATTTGGATAGACTTTTTCTTTTGGTTGTGTGATAATAATCTCAACGTTAATATCAAAAAATCGAAATTTATATAATAGGTAGTAGGATTAAGTTGTCTTATCACATTTTAAATGGGTTATTTGTGAAAATAGAATGTCAGAACATCGAACGAGTTGGTGAAATTAATTGTGATAATACATGAAAATTTAAGATTTTCAAAATGTCCAAAAAATAAATTTTATTGCTAGAATAAGATATAGGATTGATATGATATGAATATGAAACCTTATTGTTGTTGGGATCGTTGGTGCTTCCTCATGTGGAATATTGTTTTCGATCATGTACAACTTACAAAAAGGTCAAATTGAAAAGTGACAAGAGATACAGAATAGAGGTATGAGAGTAGTTTTGAAAAGTAAGAAAAGAACATCTGTAAACCAAATGCTAGAGGTGTTAAGATTAATGAGTGTCCATCAGATAATTGCATTCAGAACTCTGGATTTAATTTATAAATTGGAAAATAATATGTTGCCTGATTACTTGACTGAGAATATACAATTCGTAAATGAGATACATGATTTCGATACGAAACAACAAAATGATTTTCTTGTTGAGAAATTCAATTCTACATTTATGAACAAGTCTACATTCAGCAGAGGGCTCCGTCTATACAATGACTTGCCAACAAATTTGAAATATTGTGATGATTATAGAAAATTCAAAGATTGTTGGTATTATATATTTTTACGAAATGTTTTGATTGAGATTGAGTATTGAGTGGATGTAATAACCTTGTTTGTTATCAATAGCTTATAGCTAAATGAAGTTATTATCATTATTATTATTATTAGTTCCTCTGATTCGAGTTTTGGAAGCATCACATACATGTGGCAAATCTAAGACTCATGCATCAAATATTTCAAAACTCTCTTATTAAGTTCAGCATTCACTTACCCACTCGAAAAATTCGAATAACTTGGGAATATAAAAAAGAATACAAGGAATTCAGCTCTTTGAAGAGTTTCCCGAAATATTCCTTTTATGTCGTGTGACGAGTATGAGTGGGAGTTTCACGTGAATAGACAGATTGTTAAGAATTGAAAGAATTCCATTCAAAGGCGGTGAAGTTTGTGAGGCTCACGATATAATGGCAGTAACCCACACTGAGTAAAGTAGATGATATGAAGCGAATGAAATGGCATGAGTTAATGAAATGAAGACATACATCTAAATGACATTTTATTCAGAATATTTCGTGAAAATGTTAGGTATTTGTTCAAACAATCTCTCAAGGATTCGTGAAAAATATCGGAGTTCGGAAAGAACTTTTCACTTTACCTTTCCAATGAAAAACAAAATATAAAAACAGTTTTTGTTTCACCTGTTGTCGAAAATAATTCAAGTGTTTTTCAAGATACTGTCCTTGGCGCTTTTCTTTTCTTATTTAATAAAAATGATATTGTAACTGTAATTGAGCATGGCAGTATTTCTCTGCTGGGGAAAATCAGACTCAATTTATTGTATTGACGATATAAACTCAGAGCGTGTACACAAAATGATGTATTAAGTAGTAATGTTAGATGAAACTTGGAGTTCACAATCCATGCTAAGTAATTAATTTCGAAATTTTCAAAAAAATTAGTTTTTCGAAAGTTTTTAAGCATATAGTGAAGTTACTCATTTATTAGCTACTCAGGATTCAGAATTCTGTTCAACAATTTCGTTGAATTTTTCTCGAAAAAGCATACAGCTGTTAGAGATGTTTCAAAATAAGACTGTACGGATATTTCAAGTTGTAATAAGTACACATCTATGGTAAAAATGTAAAATTTTTTGAAACTTAATAATTTGAGGTTCAAAAGAATAATATACGAAACACTTGAATTTATATCCAAAATCAAGTTACACTTATTTCGTCATACGTGAATGAAAACATCAAATAAGTTAATGCAGTATATAATAATGGTAAAAGAAATCTGAAAATTTCTTAACATATTTTTAAAAACATAAACCTAAAGATATATTAAACCTAAGTTATCGAAATAATATTAATCAACATTGTAATATGATATAGAGTCGCTAGAACCTGTTCAGCAAAAGTTACATTGTTTCATTTCATGGAAAATCTGGCATTAATTATTGGCCATTGAATAAATAACACCTCAAGAGAAATTCATCCGTCGCCTTCCCATATTGCACACTTGCCCATTTCGAAATTTATAAATTGGTCTTTATCGCTTAACTACAGAAAATAGAGATATCTTCTTTATAAACACATTCATTATTGAAGTTAGGAGTATATAAACATGAATGAAACTTAATGAAGTTATTATTCAAATCTTCATTTGATGTCTTGAAAAATTTACGTCGCTTTTTTCAAAAATTTCGAATTAATTAGGCTATATATTTGTGCGGTCCTCATTTATCAAATGAGAAATATTTTTATTTAATTTTTCAGGAGAAATAATTGGTCACAATATAATTTTGTTTATATAAATACTCCAATTGTACATTTAATTGTATTTCATTTGTATCCGTTGTAACATTGAGAGTTTTATCGAGTTCATCGAGTTTCTTCGATTTGTTGATAAACGTTATTTTATTTGCGTCTGAAGAAGTTGGTTATAGTTTTTCAGAGGCTTAATATAAAATTCATCAAAAAGTCTTAATCTACAAGTATTTATGAACAATGGATCAAAGGCCTTCAAACCTAACTGAATGTTTTTTACCTGAAAACGATCACCCATGGTAAATTATTCAATTCATCATGGGCTCATTGTTCAAATTCTCTGAATTTTGAGTTTATTGATTTCTCCTAAATGTAATGGTCATCTTTCATCAATATTCGAGAACATTTTCGAATTTTGATTGAGAGTATGATGAAAATACGTTCTTTATTCTCAATATGTGTAACATCCAATTACAGAAAATAATTTAATATTGTTGAATAATAACTTGATAACTAAATGAATAAAAAGAGAATAAATATGAAAAAACTCAACCTTATTCGAAAAATCTAAGGAAAAACTAACAACCAAATAATGAAGTACTTGTGAGCAGTCTATAAACGTCACTAGCTGTGAACATTTTTTTTTCAGCGTTACTAAGTTTTTAAGTGTTCTTTAGTTTCTTCTTTCAGGTTCTGTTTTCAAAGGTTTTTTTCTGTGTTCAGAATTTCTTGAGTAGACGAGTAAAAAATATGTAAAGTTTAGTATCTTCTCACTTGTTAGATTGAACAGATGATTGGGTTTGAAGGACCATGTTTAATTTTGTGGTACTTTTATGGTTGAGTAAAACCTGAAGTGGGCTATATTTTATTGAATAGTATATAGTAATACAACTTATCTGATCTGTATATTAATCTGAACTATTGATAACCATTTCATAATTTAAATTTATCTTAGTAGTATTTTCATTTTCATCATTAGTCAGTTAAACATAGCATTATTGTTTAGCCAACACGGTGGCTTCATCAGATGTAGTGTTATCAGATAAAGTTTTTATCATCTACATCTGATGAAGCCACTGTGTTGGCGAAACAATATTGTTATGTTTAACTGAATTCTACTGAAAATCAAGAAAGTATTCGGTTTTATTTAAATTATTTATTTAGATGTTCATAAAGTATCGACCCAATCGATCAATCAAAACAATTTTAATTACAGTTGTGTGAAAATTACTAATATGGAACACTCAGAAAAATATCCAGAAATATTGTTATTATCCAAAGATTTAGATTCACATAATTTCATATAGATAGTACAGAGGGGGGTAGTATGCTCCTTATGACATGTCAGGGGATGATTTCATATTTTTTGCTTTGAATGAGTGTAAAGCAAAACATTGTTGTGAATTACCAGTTTATGTCAATCTTTTAGAGAGCTCAATATTGCAAAATAAAATAATATTTCACGCAACGCACAGTTCTTTCCGTTCAAAATTCATGAATTAAGATTACAGTTCTTTGATACACTACATAACATTTTGTTCATTTTTCCTTGAGTTTCATTATGAATAAAACTGTTTTTGTGTTCTTCAACTTCAGTACCTGAATTTCTACTTGTTCTGCTTATATTTCGATACTAGAATCGGTGTATTGTTCGATGAGAGAATCAGAGAAAATACCTACAGTTCCACTCTTAAAGAGAGTAATTCGAATAATCACATCATTTTTTGAAAGGAAATCTCACTTTCAATTCAAATTTGAAGATTCAACACAATATTCATGAAAGAGAGCATAAGGTTCATGGGAAATAGTGAACTCAAAAGATAGAAGAATTCTGAAAATTTGCTTAATGAGCAATTGGATTTAAATAGCTCATCATTGTAGACCTATTCAGGTAAAGAACCTGTAGTTCAGTATGGAAGGCCTATAGAAATAACTCTACGATGATCTCAAAACCATCCGTTGTTCATAAATAATTGTAGAATCTGATTTGATGTTGAATAAAATTAAATATTGATATATACAATCATGTCAATCAAATTGAAGTGTTTGAATTATCCTATAAGTGGAATAATATATTTATATGTTTTTATGTGAACTTTATACTTGTGTTTATACTTAGTATGTCTGATTTTTTATTTTCGATGATATATTCCATCCATCATAATTTAAGCAAGGACATTGAAAACATTATCGGAATTTTGAAAAATTTGGCGTAAAAAAATAACGATTCTGTTCATAAAATTCATTAGTGAAAAATTGATCTTTTATTCTTTGGTTAAATTTTTACTAACTGCAACGTCATAACATCTTCGACTAACATAGACTACTTTCTTACGAGTGTTAATTCGAAATTACTTAAATTGCTTGTAATTGACACTGACATTGGAGAAAATAGCTTTCTAATCTTGAGTTAAAGCCTCAAAGATAGTCATAAACAGGATGATATTAATAAATTTTCCCGCGTTTTTTTAACATTAATTAGAAAATCCTCCGATTATTAACGTCTCGCGCCGGTTTTGGATCGTCTCGAGGCGATAGTTGCAACAATGAAAAAAGCTGTCACTCAGCACAAGCAACTTGTCTTTTCATAGTAGAATAGTGAACGAATCCGACAACGAAAGCAGAACAATCTGGAAGCTTATAGATAGGGACACTGACCGTGATCTTCACTGAAGAAATCTTTATATGATATCGTCTTGAAAGTTAATGATCATATTATTGCTGATCCAATTGGAGTTGCAGAGGCATTTGGGGAATATTTTTCATCGATATGTGCTTCAAACTTGCACCAACATTATGGAAATGATATATCTACTTCATGTACGACCCAGGACTTGCTTGAAAATACTTTGTTTTGCCCAAGCAGGTTCTTGAAGTTGTCATTGGCTTAACGAACAACACTAGTCCTGGTCTTGACTTGCTCCCAAAGAAAGTTTTGAGAGCAGTTGAACCGATGATCTCATCTCATTCAGCTTGTTCACTCAATTTGTCTGTAACACCAGGACAATTTCCGTCATCAGTGAAAATAGCCAAAATCATTTTCGTATTCATGAAGTACGATTTCAGAACGAAATGCAAATTATACCACCATTTCTCTGCTCAACATTCTTTAAAGTCTTTGGAAAAATAATTTATAGCAGAATGATGATCTATTTAATTAAGTTTTCCATAATATCGTACCTCCAACATGGCTTCTGTAGTGGAAAATCTACGCAAACTGCGTTCTGTCAATTTTTGGAGTTTGAATATCTTAGTTTGGATAGTGATTTGTACGGGACCGGTTTGTTCTTCGACCAGTCATGAGCACTTGAATACAATTTCCAATATTCGAATTAAAATGTATAGTATAGGATTAAGGAATGTTTTTCTGGATTGGGTTAGTTTTTTGTCCTACCGTCATTTATTTGTTTTGGGGGCCCTCAATATTTTTATTATCTGTTAATGTTAAATAGTGTTGGCGTTCACTTGATTGTCCATTATAATTGAATATAAACTTGAATTCAAACACTTGAACTTATGATTTACACTTAATTCATTACATAGCATGATGCGCTTCGTCGTTACAAACGACTTCTTCAGATGCTTACAGAATAATTCTGATAAGATTTCACAGATTATTCTGTAAGATAATTTTATATACCTATATATAATAAGATATCTTCAGATTATTATTTTTTTATTCGAAAGATAATCTTGTGGCATCACATTTTGAATATGATTTCTGGCATATGACCGCTACGGCTGGCTCGTATATAGTCCAATCTGGACGTCCAATTTTCGATGACTTTTTCCAACATTTGTGGCCGTATATCGGCAATAACACGGCGAATATTGTCTTCCAAATGGTCAAGCGTTTGTGGCTTATCCGCATAGACCAATGAGTTCACATAGCCCCACAGACAGTAGTCAAGCGATGTTTAATCACAAGAACTTGGAGGCCAATTCACAGGTCCAAAACGTGAAATTAGTCGGTTACCAAACGGGTCTTTCAATAAATCGATTGTGGCACGAGCTGTGTGACATGTTACGCCCTCTTGTTGAAACCACATCTCTTGGACATCATAGTTGTTCAATTCAGGAATGAAAAAGTTAGTAATCATGGCTCTTTACCGATAACCATTGACTGTAACGTTCTGGCCATCATCGTTTTTGAAGGAGTACAGACCAATGATTCCACCTGCCCATAAAGCGCACCAAACGCTTCATCGCTAAACAAAATTCGCTTATGAAAATCGGGAACAACGGCAAAGTCGTTTTGGGGCCATTCGACGAATCTACGCTTCGCTTGATGAACGTTTGGCTTCAATTCTTGCACGAGTTGGATTTTGTAAGCACGCAAACCAAGATCCTTCCGCAAAATCTTCCATAAGGTGGATGGACACAGATCCAATTCCTGTGCTCGATGGCGGATGGTCTCATTCGGGTCTTCTTCAATGATACGCTCTACAGTAGCAATAGCTTCTTCTGTACGCACCGTACGGCGTCTCTGGGGATGCTTCATGGTGAATTGTCAAACCAAACTCCTCAGCTGTAAAATCGGTCGCCATCTTAAACAGTAATGCCAACTTATAGTTCTATACCTCTAAAAAAACACCCTGTATTATTATTTTCGCTGAGCACAAGGCGATGGGTGTATCAGCTAAGAACGAGCTTGATGAGAAATGCAGGAGATTTATGCAGCATTTTTCAAATTGGTGTTAGCGAAATTCTGTTAAGCTGAATCTAGTGAAAACTCATCTACTCCATTTTCAACTGAGAGAATCTTTTCATCATGCATCTTTTGTTATTGAATACAGAGACGACCATTTCGACTCAGCTGGCAGCGTTAAAATTTTAGCGTTAATAATGACAGCAATTTGACATGGCAATATATTCAATATCTCAGCACAGAATTTCATACCTAATTGTCTGGTATTAGTCGACTCAAGAACTCGATACTTTTGGATGGTTTGCTAACAGCTCAATACGCTCTCGTTTTCAATCATTTGAAGTATAATGTAGTCTACTGGGGTGTTCAGCAGCGAGTGCTAAAATTTTTCTAACACAAAAAAGATGCTCTTCATTGATCTTCAACCTGAAGCCATAAAAATCAAGGGTATGAATTTAATCAAGCACAAGATCCTAACGCTGTTCGGCAAGCTGTTAAAGCTTGATAAAACTTCTGGTTTCCATCTCCAATCCGATTCATAGAACGTCTAAATTTGAATCATTTCTCAAATATGCGTGCATCAAGTTATAGTACCATCTTCCCTACTACATTAAGTCCTTGAGTCGGTCGAAATTTAAGAAGGAATTTTCCCGAATCTTATTGCTCAATTGTTTTTATTACTTGCAAGAATATTTTTCTGCTGAAATTGTTCAATTGTATATTCTTAATATTCTTGATGAATCTTATGCATTATTGTGATTATACATTATTGTCATTCAGGGCAAACATTACTTTATTAAATTAAACTCTTGGCTCAATGTTTCACGATTTATTTAACAATATGAATAGTCAACATGTTTTGAGCGTTAGCGCATTTTCAAGACTAAACTACTATAAGGAACGTACAACAAACTTATATCTATGTACAAAAAGGATATCAGTAGGGAGGATTATTGAAAATCTACTTGTTCATTTACGATTTCTTCTTTTTTCTCCCAAGAACTGCTTATTTCAATTGCTTTCAAAAGGTCTAAACGTTTGCCTTTATTAGCTGCGTGTAGACTTTTGGTTTTCTCAAAGTCTATGAAGTGGTTAGAGTTTTACCTGTTTGGCCGATATAAAACGCTGGACATTCATTTCAAAAAATTCTATGAATTCCGCTTTTGTTTTCAACATTTGCCTTTTCTTTATCATTTACTAAAAGTGACTTGATATTTCTTTTTTTGGTAAAAATGGTTTTTAATCTGATTGAAGAAGAGAGAAATAAAAACCATTTGTACCAACAAGAGAAATAATAAGTACCTTTTAGTAAATAATAGAGAAAAGACAAATGTTGAGACAAGAGCGGGATTTATAAAATTTTTTGTAATGAATGTCCAGCGTTTCATATCGGCCAATCAGGTATAAAAATAAAAACTCTGGTTGACGAACATAAAAAGTCGATTTTGTATAATGTTAAAAAAACCGGATTTACAGAACATTCCATTCCAGAACTCTAACCACTTCATAGACTTTGAGAAAACCAAATGCCTACACGCAGCTAATAAAGGGAAACGTTTAGACCTTTTGGAAGCAATTGAAATGAGCAGTTCTTGCAAGATAAAAGAAGATATCGTAAATGAACAAGTCGATTTTCAATTATCCTCCTTACTCACATCCATTGTATAGATATAAATTTGTTGTACGTTCCTTATAGTAGTTTAGTCTTGAAAATAAGCTAACGCTCGAAACATGTTGACTATTCATATTGTTAAATAAATCGTGAAACATTGAGCCAAGAGTTTAATTTAATTTAATATTCAATTATGTTTCACCGAGAGTTGAGCGAGAATTCAATCTCAGTCAAACATTACTATATTATTATTAAAAATATTGACAATAATCAAAACAATTAATATTCATAAGCGTCCACGTTTAACTATGCGTATAACAGCATTTCTGATGTAGTGAATCAACGGTTTACTTCTATAAATCTTTCGGTCTATACTAAAAGATCATGCCGTATTGAACATAATAAGGGGTAGCCCTTCATAATGCATACATCATGAAGGCTCTCGTTTTCCCAAACAGGGAACTGAAGCATAAGCTATCGTCTCGTTCCTCCACCCTAGCTTAATTTTTCGCTCGAAGAAACACGCTACCGAATTATTCGTTTTATCCTCACATCAATACTTATATACATTTCCATAATTTATGCACTTATCTATTTAAAGTCTACATAGTTTTTATAAAGTTATTCAGTTGAATTTGAAGCACAATTTATATGGCGTTCTTCGTAAAGTCTTTCGAGTACTAAAACCCATTCGTAAGATTCTGTATGTTGAGAATTACGAGGATGACTCGAAAGTGAAATACAATTCGAAAATGTTATCTTCTGCAGCAGATGAAGATTATAAAATACGTTAATAATTCATTTGCAGTAATCCTTCTATTCTTGAATATTTCAGATATTCCAAGAAAATGTATTCGTATACCGAAAGAGTATGGAATTTAATATGCTAATGGAAGGAGATATGAAGTTGACGTTTCTTTGAATAACTTTAACTGAGATCTTTGATGGAAATAAATTTTCTCTCTCTTGTGAAATGTGAAAAAAATAGACAAAATTCAATTAAAGAAGCTGAATGAGAGAATTGAAGTTAATACATTTTTAACGTCGAAGATAATATAATATTTTCATTAAAATGTAAGCCAATAGGTATGTGATCATGAATTGATGTTATTGGCTTCATAATTATAATTAATATTTATACTAATTATTAATATTTATTAATACTCATCAATTCAGCATTTGATAAAGAAGTAGTACTTCGAAACGTCTTCATGCGTATTTGTATTAAATTATGAGAAAATTCTTAATATTGTTTCATTATCAACCAATCAATCAAAAATCAAGGAAATTTGAGGAAAGCGGTCTGCTGGGAAATGGAAACTCTTATTTTATTGTTTACAAAATATTTTGTCATGTAATTCGTGACATCTTCAGAAGTACACAAAAATAGAATAATTTACGTCAATATCAATTTTCAAAGAAAGAAACAATATAAAAACTACAGATCTAGAATCTAGAATCTGAAACCGTACATACTCAATTTCATGAAGATTAATCGCTCACGCTCAATCCAATTTTTGGCCAAATGAATAACATTTATTGTAAGATCGTCGATGATATACACCTTCTTGCAAAAAATACCAGAGGTTAACGCTCACGGTTATTACTCACCGATATCTAAGCTCAATCGTACACCATCCATTGAATGTTTGTTAGTATTATAATTTTTAGAAACTCTAGACCTATGAGAATTAATTCGTTTTCTCTTTAGGAATCGTTATCATTAGTTTTTATTCTATTTTACTCTAAACCTGAAGATGTCACGAATTACATGATTTGATGTACGAAAAATCAAGAGTTTTCAATTTCTCAACCAACCGCTTTTAGGAATTTTCATTTGATTCCAATATATATTTTGGTCTATGCATTGGTCAATGCTGATAAGCCACAAACGCTTGACCATTTGGAAGACAATATTCGCCGTATTATTTCGAATATACGGCCACTACTATAACTGAAATAACTTTCGAAAATAGAAAATGATTGTTAAAGTAACCGAATAGGTTCATAAGTAGTGGTACTATGAAACCAAAACAATGATGTCTGGACTTGGTTCACTTCAACAAAGAAAGAAAATCATATTAGTTCTGTGCACCTGAGAACTGCTTCTTCCTAGTGTCAAATTAGTGAACCAAGAACTTGGTTCACTGTTGCATTAAAGATTATATGCTTTTAGTTTCATCATACCACAGCCCGTGTTTACGCTGTTATCTCTGCGAACGAAATAAATACTTTTTTTCCTTTTTTCTTTGACTTGAACAGATGGTTTTATACCTACATGCAAGAGAAAAGAGTCAGTTAGTTTTCGAACAACGAATACATCGTTTAGGATTGAATTCATTGCATTTTCAATTTGGTAGATAGTGTCGTTTTGACTTGAAATATACAATTTAGTTAGTGATACCGCTTTAGTTAGTTTAGATATATACTGCTTCAGTGAATATTCAATATAGACTAGTTGATACCAAATTAGAGACTTATAGATTCAGTATAGATGTTCGAGCGTTGCTATAAACAACTTCTATCCTAGTTTTTCCTCAATTTTCCTTCCGATATTCCTCTTGTTTCTAAAGGAAGTTCATCATAGGAGCAACAACAAGAGCCGAAGAACTTCATTTTAAGGTGAGTTGTTGTATTTCCCATTTTACAGTCCATTATTCGAAGAATAACTCAATTATTCATTTTGCCGAAACAGCCGGTAACAAATGTGCAAAAATTGGACTTGGTCCACTTTAACCTGATCCCTCCAAATATCGGAAAAAGTCATCGAAAATTGGACGTCCAGATTCGACTGAATCCGAGCCAGCCGTGGCGGTCATATGCCAGAAATAATATTTAGAATGTAATGCCACAAGATTTTCTTTCGAATAAAAAAAATTCTTATCAATTGAATGATCCATCGTCGTTTTATTGCAATTTAAAGTTCTATACCTTTAAATAAAACACACTTTATTTTTATATATATATATATATATTTATATATATATATATATATATATATATATATATATATATATATATATATTTTTTATTTTGAAAGTTTTTAGCATTATATATATTTATTTCTGTTGATATATTACAACTTTGTCAAAACTAATATAAATAATTTCAAGATATATATATATATATATATATATATATATATATATATATATATATATATATATATATATATATATATAAATATATACTGGAATAAAATATAAAATTCACAAAAGCGGTTGGTTGAGAAATTGAAAACTCTTAATTTTTCGTTTATCAAATCATGTAATTCGTGACATCTTCAGGAGTAGAGTAAAATAGAATGAAATGAATGTATATATACAAAAGTGGATTTTATCGATACAGCTGACAAATGGAACAGCGTAGCGAAAAAAAAAACTGGTACAAAAAATCAAAAAAAAATGCCATGATCTGAAAAACAACAGGAACATCTCTACTACCATCATATGGATTCCATCTCATATGGGAATCCCAGGAAATGAAGCAGCGGGCCAATCCGCGAAGCTTGCAAAATCCTCAGATCTTGATGTTACACATGTTGTGGTTCATACAGATCTAATTCACTCAATAAAAAATAGAATCTTTTAAGAATGGCAAGTTCAATGGAAAAATGATACCAGCAAGCTGCACAAAATTCAACCTAAAATTTTAAAAGAAACGAGATTAGCCCTAAATAGACAAAATAGTAGCTAGAATACTAAGAATAGGTCATACGAAACTGACCCACAATTATTTGATGACATCAGGCGAACAACCCTAGTGCGATTACTGTGATAATATCACCCTTACAGTTGAACATATACTCATCTGGTGTCCAAAAAATGAGACAGTTCGTAACCAACTAGGACTAAAAAACAACATCAAAGACATTCTGAGCACAACGGCCCAAATCGAAGTTACACTAAAATTTATCAAAGAATGTGGTTTATATAACCTTGTGTAGATTACACATGTAGAAAAATAACAGCTCCATCTAATTTAACTACAATTTAACTGTCGATTATATTTAAGTATCTGTAACATTAACAGTATTACATGAAATTGTATAAATTGTACCATGTGTCAATGACCAAGTAGTCGAGACACGTTAATTTAAATAAATAAAATAATAATAATAATAAAAAACATAAAATAAGAAATTCCTGTGAAAGAAATCATAAAATTTCTGGCTTATAATTATGATATAGTTACGTTTATAATATTTTCAGCAATAACAGGCTGTTAGTCATTCAAATATCTTTTGTTGACGTTTGTTTTTTCATTATAACTTAGTCAAAACTTGTATCAATATCTACTAAAAACATTGGTTTTGACGATGTTGTGATGAACAACGAAAGATGAACAAAAATTAAGATTTTTGGATAACAAACAGTTATAATAATATATACAGATGTTAATAATCACAAATTCCCTTGCATAGCGCAAGAGTTTATGAGTAAACTTCTGGTTTTTCGCTATGATGTGCGGAAGAACTTGGCATTTCGATGTTGATATTCAAGGAAGGTGCTACACATCATGAGTATTGCTCGGTTCACTGGTTGGTAGCGATAAATCGTCCACGTCGTTTGGGAAATCTGCGGCAGATTGCTTCTGCGTGATTTTCGTGAGGTTCAATTTGTTTGACTTATTTATTCAGCAAATTCGAACTCAGCTCTTTTTTCTACGTTGAAGCCGGGAGTCGGTATGTTTTTTATGTATTGCCGAATATTCGAATACTGAATTTCCGAATTTTTTTCTCATCAGTAAATTTCTTTCATCACAGATAATTATCCTACTGATCATGTATAACATTCTGGTACATAATCCCACTTTGTTACTGCACGTAGTACTCAGAAATTTCTGAGTTCCATTCTGAGAATTAACTTGAATCTGATCTCCAACAATATTTTACAAAACTAATATTTTTCATTCCTTTCAGCTTAATATTCTCATTAGGAACATTTTCATTTTTTATGACATTTTTTCAAAATAATCGTAAGCTTGTTGTGAATGTAGGAACATTTTTCAATTCAAAGTTCTGGGCTTGTAATTTGTGTACACCACTCATAAGGATCCCTACTTTATAACCACTTCCAGTCGTATATAAGCACACACGTCCAGGTCTTTCCAGTGATTTCTTTCCATTACTTTCCAGAACCCAGATCTCACTAGCTAGGGTCCTTCTTTCCAACCACAAGGTAATAGTTCTGTGAAGTAACCAATAAGTGGACTGTATATTTAAAATTAGGAGAAGCTGATTACGTAACAAAAAATATAAAAAACAATGTTTCCTTTGATAATATAAGGTAAAGTAAAATTTTGTGAATAAAATAAACTGCGAAAATATGACTCTAGAAGAAAAGAAAAATACAAATTCACAGGGAAAAAATAAAAGGACTTACCAGGATCGAAGAGCACAGAGTTCAGGAGAAATGCCGCAAAGCACCAAAAGTAAAGGAAAACACAATAATCTATCTATATTTTTCGTATGAAATATATATCGCAAAATCCAACGTATGCTCTAAACAGAGTCGCAACGCAAATTCTTCTTTCGTATAAAAAAAGCACAAAATGTTAATATATTCCGCATGAAAATATATCGTAACCAAAAAATCACCGTCGACCTTTTTCAATCAAGTCTCGACGCATTTTCTCTGTCGTCTTCGGAATCGCACTTGTCCGGTTGACACCACATGTTATTGAGATAGGAAAAAAAGGAGAGAAAGACAAGGGATTCTGTGAATCGTAACTTATATATTAATGAAAATAAACAAACCCAAGATTGAAGGCATCTTCAATTGTAGAAAATAAACAAAATAATTAAACTATAAATAAATACACCGTTATAACGGAACAAGTCCAAAACTATAGGATGTCCAGAAACGTGAGCAAAGTAGGAATCAAGTTGATGTTACGTCTACCTGAATTTCCAACCCCGACAACATGAAATTTGTAATAAGGTATCAATTTCATGTCGAATTGACTACTACCTGAGAAACGTGTTTTTCAGACATTCTTTTCAGTTTTGAAGCTTCAAATTCAACTTATATGTGAGGTTCATGTATTGTATGTTCTAAGTGAATTCCTAGTGTTCATAAATATGTTCAAACATGATACCCCTTGTTTTCATATCATTAATTTACATGTATAATTCCTTTCAGATCTCGTTTCGCATTGTATTCATCGCAACTGAAATATGGGTCTTATTCACAAAGGCGGAAACATACCTTCAACTTTATGTGAGACTATTATGGTAAATTGATAATCAAAGTAGATGAATATTTGTGTGTAGTTCGATGTTCTTCAGAAGTGACAGTGTAAACTCTGAAAATGCGGTAGCAAGGACGATGAACACAAGCATGGGTGGACAACAACCTGACTCAACAAGATTTTTCGAATATCTCAAAATTTTCGTTAGATTTTGGGGCGTTCTTACAGCAGTTGGTGAGTATCATCCATTGTAGATCCTGAGGTAGTTGTTGTCATATTAGTATAATTATAAAAAAAATAATAATAATAATAATGATGATAATAATAATAATAAAAATGAAGATAATAATGAAAATAATGAAAATAATAATAATAATAATACTAATAATAATAATAATAATAATAATAATAATAATAATAATAATAATAATAATAATAATAATAATAATAATAATAATAATAATAATAATAATAATAATAATAATAATAATAATAATAATAATAATAATAATAATAATAATAATAATAATAATAATAATAATAATAATAATAATAATAATAATAATAATAATAATAATAGTGATAATAATAATAATAATGATAATATTAATGAGCTGCAAATTTTAGCTGTATTGAATAGTTACTTCAACTGATTGATAGTAAAGAAGTGGTGAAAAAAAATATAGGTTTTTCATGTATCAGAGGAAAATATTTGACGAGCATTCACTCTGCACTTCTGAAGTGAATGCTCATCTTATCCTCTTCCCAGTTGCATACTTTTGAGGCAGTATTTACTAGTGGTTCACCTGTAACGCTAATCCAGTATTGTTAATTGGTGAAAATGGATCCATAATCTCGATAATGAGATATTACCTCGAAAAATATGTAGAGTGTATCAAATAATTTCGCGGAATTTCAGAAATATTTTTCTATAATAAACTACATTCAACAGTTTCGCGAGAATAGATTGTTTTGTATTTATTAATTGTAACTTGGTTATCTTCTATTACTGTGAAGAATAAAATGAACACTTTCGAACGTTTGAAAACTTCCTTGTAGCGGTAGATCCTTTTCGTTCTCGATTCAATGAAACATTTACGACATTCATTGTGGTCTTTGCTGAAATAAATTTCGGGTAGATGAGTGGATTATCTCTATAAGTTACAGAGCTGGTTTCTACTAAGCGGTTCAGCTTAACAAGCCGGCTTTATATCACATATATCTTTC
Organism: Henosepilachna vigintioctopunctata; assembly: GCA_030704895.1. Classification (NCBI taxonomy): domain Eukaryota; kingdom Metazoa; phylum Arthropoda; class Insecta; order Coleoptera; family Coccinellidae; genus Henosepilachna; species Henosepilachna vigintioctopunctata. The sequence continues at coordinate 1,811,396 of JARQZJ010000130.1, read as the reverse complement.
TAATTACCATAATTATTTGCTTATCACATATTCAGTGATTTCAAGAATACCACTTTCCTTGTATAACTCATTTCAGTTTTCTGTTTTTCCGCTTCCTTGCACTCACTCAAAATAAAGCCAAAAAACTGAGTTGCAAAGATACACGAGTCTCTTCATTCACTTCGAATTTATTCTTTATCTATAATAGGTATGAAAATAGTGTTTTGCACCACTTTTATTTTATTTTATATATAATATTTATTATTTGATATTTTCAATTTTTCAATATTTTCATATATAATCTAATACACCAATTCAATTTTATTTTATATATTTTATTTGATAATCATTCTACACAAAAAAATATTATTACTTTTATGTAATACTTTATAACGTTAGTATCAAATTAACTCATTCTGCGAAACTGTATAAAAATGTATCTCCAATGAAAAATATTCACAATTACCGAAATATACTGTCGAAGCTCAACACAATATTTATTACAAAGTGAAGCAGAATCATAAATAAAACACCATTCAGATAATCACCATACTGTTATGTCAATTTTCACCAAAATATTTGAGAGGACATATAAATATTTGGAATAATTCAAAATATTTTCAGATATACAGTTCGGTTTTAGGCCTGGTAGGTCGACGACAGATGCACTAACAAATTTACTTGAGAAAATCTACAATGCATTAGAAAATAATACGAAGGTTTTGTGTGTGTTTGTCGACTCTGGAAATGCCAAGGCATTTGATACGATTTTCCGCAGTATACTTCTGGAAAAATTGCATCACATCGAATAAGAGGCATTGCTCATAAATTATTCGAAAGCTACTTGAGTGTTAGATCTCAAAGGGTTAAAAAGATGAGAAAAATAACAAATAGGAGATGGTGAACTATGTGGTTCTTCAGGGCACAGTGTTGGGCACACTGCTGTTAATTATATATTTGAATGATCTCCTAATTGCTTCAATTATAAAAGCGAAATTGAGTGTCAATTGATATGTTTGATTTTCAAACTATGTTTTCCACTCTTTCTCCAGTATTTGAGTTTCAGACATATTTATATTCTTTACTCTTTTTTTTGATTTTTTTGTCAATGTAACAAAAAGGAAAAAAATTATTAAGATATTGTATCACGACAACCTTATGTAAATGTTAATATTATTATTATTATTTAGAATAACGAAATGAAATCGTTGATCGGTTGAAAGAACAAAATTGTGTATCCTTTGAGAACAGTTTGAGTAGACATAGAAACAAAGCATAGAGAGACCAGATTGAAACATGATCTGCTAAATGGGCACTCAAATTGGTCTCCAATGCTGCACGGTTATTTTTCTTTTTGCTTTGCAGTCTTCAAAATCTGTATAGTTGAATAGTCAAAAAAGACGCGCCTAGAAAAAATTCACATTTTCTCTTGGCTAAATTGATTCCATTTCATTTCCTTTTCCAATTTCATTTCCACGCGTGGAAACGAAGACAAACTCCTGTCATCATGTTTTTACTTTTGAGGAGTGGAAAAGTTTCACAAGGTCATATACATACATACCAATTGAGTATTTCATGCTTTTCATTGATTGTAGTTTCAATTAATATTTCTTATATTGATTGTATAGTCGTAGTTCCTCAGTAATATTTTTCTTTCTCTTTCAATTATTCGTAGCAAACATCTTTCGACTAATTTTCAATATCTCACACCTGAATCCTTCCTAAGGAACGGCCTTCTTCCCAAAATTCATTCAGCAATTTATTTATTCCTTCATGTTAATATTAAAATGAATGGATAATGGACACACGTCGAACGTTTCTTGTTTAACATATATTCAGAAATTTGCTATTAGGCAGTGCAGAAAAGGTTGACCCATAATTTCTAAGATCGATGATTTTGCCCTTTTTTGAAGATTTACAAGTATAAACGGCAGTAGATTTATTTCGTTGTGTTTCTTCATTTCTTATTGAAATATATATTTTTTTAGTATTGGTATGTTCTTTCTATTTGATCTCAACTGATTCATTCTTTTGCTTTCTCCCGCACTTTTTCCGTCTTGCTTTTTCTTTAAGCCCTGTTGTTTATCTGACATCACCTACGGCTTCAGAAACGTTTGCTGAATCCAGAAGAAATTCCTTCACTGAAGGAGTGGCTCTTCAAATTCCAATTCATTATTATCTGAAGGAAGCTGAACTTCAGTTTCTATTTCTGAATAATATATGAATTATTTGTACAAATATTCACACCTATTTACTTCCATTTCCCGAATTGCTTGTCTCAAGTCCAAATTTTTGCCATTTTCAACAGATTGGGATAATATTTTCGCCTTTTGATTCTGGGGTATTTGATACTTTCAGATCTTTAACAAGATCAAGAAAACAAGCAATTATATTCTTAAATTCCCAGAAATGATTCATCCCACAAATATAATAATTCTTGAAAATATTCAATCAGGAGTATTCTAAAATTTGGGCTGAAGACGTTCACTCGCAGAACGTTCTGAAAGCCAGGTAAGGGTTGAGCCTTTTCTGCTTATTGTGGATCGACTTATGTGGAAGGCTTTCCAGTATTGTGTCGTTATTTTCGTGTGGTTTAGATGGTTGTTGTATGACACCCACCAACTCATCTTTATATAATATTGAAATGGAACACAATTTCAAGAGAATCGATTTATTCGTTTCAATTATAAATACTTTGCTAGCCTTGAATATATATAAAAATAAAAATAGAGTTTCAACTTTGGCATATTTTCCCCAGTGTTTCATGAAAGTCGTGAATAGTATGTGCTAAAAAATGAGGTGAAGTTAAAAAGTTGACAATTCACAACGACAATTTTTCTCATTGACAGCAGCGAATAAAAATTGTGTTTAAATATATTTCTATGGTCAATTACTATCATTATAGTCCTTGATTCTTTTTCGAACTACTTCATCTTATAAGTCTCATTTCGATTTTTGAAAGCAGTTTCGTAATCCTTGAAGATCAGAATGATATGAATTCTACACCATTCGAAATAAATGCAATTCTGAAATATGTGAACGTAGATAATTTATGTGTATAAATATTCTTTCATATTTTCAATTTGTTATATAATGAAACCATTTGCCAGATCTGTTGTAAGATTTTTCCTAACAAAAATGAAAAAACTTGGATATTATTGAAAAAAAATGTTACAAATTCATGTTTCATGAATGCAATATCGATTCACCTCAATATATTAAAATTCTAGCAACGAGTATTTTTACTTTTGAACTCGATAATTGTGGCTATAGATGTGTCCTTCGTAGGCCACAACTTTCTACCACTTGAAGAACGTGTAGTCGACTCAATTCAGGCAATTGCGGAATAGAATATTGTTCATTAACGATAGCTTCGACCGCGATGAAGCCTCCATATACAACATTCAATGGTAAATTAGAAATTGAATTACGAGCGAGTTTCCGGCCAACACTCTCACACACTGTCTGATCTTCCATGATTACATCATACAATATTTAACCCTTCGGTGAGATAAGCATATTGACTGAACCAGGCAGTTCGCAGAGTAGATAAATATGATACTGCCATGAAACAAAAGAAAATAAAGCCTTATCTTCATTGCACTAATCAATTCTCCCCAACCTTGGGCTTTTCTACATATTTATGGTGCAATAAACAGCACGTGAGGAAAGTACCCCCATTTTATATAGTATACGTTTTGTGTCTGTTTCCCACATTCATCGATTTGTTTTTTTCTCATGAATTTGTTCAATTATTTCGGTATTTATATATTTGTTTATTCATTCATGGAATTATTTGTTATCTAAGTTTAGGTTTTATTTACTTTCTATTCGTTGAATTATTCATTCATTTTTCATTCAATAGTCGTCTCAACTGTTCAATCTTTGAATTTCTGGATTGTTTTGCTGTATTTAATCATCAGATTCTCATTCATTCATTTATTCATCGTAGAATTATATATATATATATATATATATATATATATATATATATATATATATATATATATATATATATATATATATATATATATATATATATATATATATATATATATATATATATATATATATATATATATATATATATATATATAGCAAACCCGGCGAACTCCGTTTCGCCACCAGATGGATTCGTTTTATGTAACATTTCGTTTGGTGATTAAAAGATGAAGAAAAACTTTTTTATATTTGAAAAGGAAAAATTTTATTTCATTTCACAACAGTAGTGAATTCATTTCGATTACAAAAATGAAAAGTTATTCAGTTGACTTCTCTAAGTAAATGAAAGTGAATGCAAAGTAAATAATGAATACAAACTTTATACGTGTCCGCAAATTATTCGTTTCATTGAAGTGCTCTTTGGTAAACCACATTTTTTGTTTTTTGGTCTGACGTTAACACAAACAAAGCAGATTGTTTCCCAAATCGTGAACACGCAACGTATAACTGCCCATGTGAAAAACAATGATTTTCTAAATTTATCCCGCAAACACTTAGCGATTGGCCTTGCGACTCGTTAATTGTCATTGCGAACGCAAGGCGAACTGGAAATTGCAATCGTTTGAAGTCAAACGGAAGATCAGTCGGAATCATTGGTATTCGAGGAAGACATATATTTTCACCTGCGTACTTTCCGTTAATAATGGTTGCCTCAATCAAATTCGGCATAAGTCTTTTTACCGAAAGTCGAATACCGTTGCAAAGTCGCAGTGGATTCAAATTACGCTATATCATAATAACTGTACCAACTTTGAGTTGCAAGTTATGTGGTGGAAATCCTGGTAACTCCAGAGAGTTCAGAAACTCCGTTGGATAATTTACTACATCATCTGGATTCGTTATGGAATCAACGGATTTGTATGTTACCAAATCGCCGGAAGTTTTTGATTGAATGGTGAAATTCAGTTCGTATACATTATTATTCTTTGCGGCAAGAATTGCTCGTTGACTTAACCAAGCATAATTCTGATAATTCTCACTAATGTTTGGGAAAACATTATCAATAAGAGCTAATTGAGAGTCTACAAATCGGCAGAAGTCGTTGGTAAGAGTAATTAATCCAGATGTCGCATCAACTGGGACTTTGATCATTTTGAAGTTGAACTCTCATATTAGTGGTTAGCGATAATGTTTTTACGTTATTCCATAAAGGTGATGCCTTTAGGCAAGCATTCAATTCATCTGGAGGCGTTCCACGGGGAATTACTGGCAACGTCTGCCTGAAATCGCCTGCCAACAATATCATCAAGCCGCCAAAGAAATAATCAGCTATAAAAAATAAGGATTGATCGTAGAGGGGTGAAAATATAGGGTTGCATATATTTTTGTATGTTGTATCATAAAAAAATGAAAACTGAAAATTTTGTCGAAAAAATAAAAAAAAAAATTTTGGGTTGGCCTACCCCTTACATTCAGGGGGATGGAAAAAAGATGTTGGCCGATTCTCAGACCTACTCAATAAGCTCACAAAATTTCATGAGAATCGGTCGAGCCGTTTCGGAGGAGTTCGATTACGTACCCCGTGACACAAGAATTTTATATATTAGATTTGTTATATACTGTTATTTGAAACATTTCATTGATGTCTATTGAAGCTGACTTATTGGACAAAAAACTTGAATTTTTTGAATCATGAAGACTTATTTATATCGTAATGAAATGTTGCCGGTCAATCTATACACGGTGTTATATCTTGTAAACAACATTTGTCATTACTTCTTTAAACATGAAATGTTAGCAATCTCACATTTGCAGTATTAAAATAGTCGAGACAGATGTCCATGCAAGCGTTTAAATTCATGTGGGTTCTCTATTTTCATTAGATATTGAGACGATATTCGTTTAATTTGAAATTGAAATTCTCAAAATAATTGAAAAGTCATAAACCTACACAATTGAATTAAGAATTTGGTTTAAGGTTGATGTCGTAAATCATAAGCGCAGTGTTACTTTCATCAAATATCAAATCTTCAGTCTTCAGTTAATGAGATATGGATGTAAAAACAACAAAAAGTTCTTGAATCAGAAAATAATAATCATGAATTGCGCATTATATACGCAAACTGAGCATTTCTTTTATTCCACGAAATTGTATTATAGTTTGATTCTTATTTATTCTTACTAATATGAGTTTTCCAAGAAACGAATTGAACGCATTGAAAATTCTACCTATTTCCACATCAATAATGCCTATTCACGTCAACCGCAGTCTTAATTGCAGTGGATGCGTATACTCAATTAACATCGGAAAATTTTCCACTATTCTGTCGGACGTCCATTGCCTGAAATTTGACAGAAATTTCTGAAGTTCTATTAAATTTCTACAATGGAAATTGAACAAATTGGTGAAGAATCTACGATTCCTAGCACTTTCAAACAAACATCAGAAATATTGACATCCCCCATTGTTTTCGGTTTTGCCTAAATATTTCTAAAGTTCTCTCAAGTTGAATGCAACTTCATTTATAACACATTAGATAGTGATATGAAAAAATTTCTCTCACCAGGTTTTGGAAGTTTTAAAAAAGGTCGAATATCAGCTCTTATTTGGCCAATTATTTGTATAATTCCGTTTAGCAGACTCTGTGAAACTCAGTTTTTTCTTCTCTTTCTGTGTTTCTCGGAATATTTCGACAACAATATCACATAACAACAAACTACGATTCGCTGATGACATAATAATCTCCAATAACCCCAAAAACAGCAACAGCAAATAGACGAACTCAACACTGAAAGCATTAAATTAGTTCTCAAAATAAACCTAGCAAAAACTGAGATCACGTATAATGAATTGGTAAATAAACAAGACATTAGGATAAACGACACCACACTGGAAACAGTGAACGAATACATTTATCTGTGCCAAGTTATACAAACTACAGGATCTGTACTACCAGAAATCAATCGGAGAATCAAACTAGCGTGGAGTGCATACGCAAGAAATTCAATCATATTCAAATCCAGGATGCCACTATACCTCAAGAAAAAGATATTTGATCAATTATTACTACCACTGATGACATACGGTTGTGAAACCTGGACACTCAAGACCGAAATCACAAGAAAGTTCCAGGTAGCGCAAAGATCAATCGAACGCAACATGCATGACAAGAAGGGACCGGAAAAGAGTAAAATAGATTTGACAGAAGACCCTGGTAACAGACGTTATCCACATAATCAAATCATCCAAATGGCAGTGGGCGGGACACTTGGCGAGACGAACCGACATGAGATGGACCACCATAATAACAACATGGTACTCACGAGATATGAAGACACCCAGAAGAAGACTGAATCTGAGATGGGACCATGACATAAAGAAAATATCAGGCACAACATGGACCCGATTAACCAAAGACAGTCATCAATGGGCCCTACTGGCAAGACCATACGTTAGTATATAAAAGGAAGGCCACACCATGCGAAATTGTTAGAATATGGCTGCAAATGATGATGATGATGATATACTTGTTCATTAATCTTAAACAAGTATATCATCATCATCCTTGATATGATACTTGATTAATATCTAAATACATAATTCAAATAAAACTGAGTAGTTTTCTGATTTTCACTATAATTAATTCAAAAACATGACAAAGTCGTTTCGCCAACACAGTGGCTTCATCAGATGTTGATGACAAACTGAGCTATTACATTGTGCACTGCTTGTATTTAGCTTGAATTGTGTGGAAATGACCATAGAACACTGTTCTTTTTTGTAGGGGAAAGACTATAAAACATACTCCTTCTGAATTGTGATGGAAGACCATAGAATACTTTTCTTTGATCGCCTTTTACTGGAATAAATTTAAAAAAGGAGCATTATTGATTGAAACTTGATCATTCAATAAACTATTTAATTACTTCATCTTATTAATACTCATGGCTTCTAACAGGATAATTTATAACCTTTACGTTCCGTATGCAATATTTTAAAATTGTTGTCGAAGACAGGGTTCTCTTCTAAAATATGTGTTGCATAATTAGAATCGGTTTTATTTTTTGCAAGGCATCTTTGGTGTTCAGTTATTCCAAGTCTGAAAATCAATTTTTTAGTGTAATTATCTGTTGATGAAGGCATATTTATCAATCTGTGTATCATACTCTTGTACGCCGCTGATTGGTGATGGAACGAATGTGAGGACCAAAAATGTATTGCTTAATCAGAATGTGAGGGTTTGCGGAAAACTGAGAACTCATGTATATTATTAGTTCTTCTTAAAATAAGGCCCAAGAAGTTTGTAGAGCCTTCCAATACTATTTCTTTTGAGGTACTCTTTTCAGTTTTTCTTACACTTGTGTGGAAAATTTAATAAGCTCAATCCCGTTTTCACATATTCCATACCATTGCATATAAAATCATGTAATTCATGTAAGGTCCATTGTATATCAAATTAATGTCAGATTTTCACAAGTTATCATCCATCCAACATCGAAAGTCTACAGAGTTAGACGGAAAGACCCTAGCACGGCAGGCACATTGGTGAGGCAGTCAAGAAAAATGTCGACACAAAAGCGCCGAACTAGTGGCTGGTCTCAGAGAGAATGTTTCCCGAAGTTCAAGACACACACCCAGCTATTCAAGACCAGGTTACTCCAACCTGCTCTTGAGCAGAATCAGTTTTCAGTGAATTCCGGTTGATTCTCCAAAATTACATCTCCATAGTCTTGAAGTATAAGAAGATGTACTGGCTATTGGGAGAACATTCTACCTTGCCAACTTACAACAAGTTACTGTTGTATGAACAGATTCTTAAACACGTATGGACATATGGCATTCAACTGTGGGGCTGTGCCAAGAAGAACAATATTGACATCATTCAGCGATTTCAGAATGAAGTATTGAGGAATATTGTCAACGTTCCTTGGTACTTTAGGAAGAGTGACCTTCATAGGGATTTGGATATCGAAACTGTTGATCAAGCTATCGAAAGATTTGTCAGTAGTCATGAACAGCGACTACTTCATCACGTCAATGTCGAGGCCATCGGACTCCTCGATAATACGACGCTAGTGAGAAGACTCAAGAGGACCAAACCTTTTGAGTTAGTTTAAGTGACAGAATGAATGAAAAGACGTTTTATTGAGATTTTTGTTTACATTAAAATTTATTGTTATTTTTCAATTACAAGGTGGGAGGTTATAAGGTCTCGCGTTCTTCTTCAACCCTGTGCTACTAAATTATATTATTTGAAAAAAATTTTGTATATGATATACATCATATTTTGAACGTGCGGCTGTGGCCGACTCATCTTTACGTGCCTTTCGGTCGAATGTCAAATTTTCAATTCATCTGACTTGATTTGATAGTAAAGGAAACCACAGAAAACTTTACCCACGTAATTAAGAACACATAGAATGATAACAATTATATTTATAATATTGTTACAGTTAGAAAGAATAACATGCTGGAAGAATAGCGCTTCCTTACACGCGCACTTTTTACCATTCCAACACTAACGACACTTATCGCAGGCTAACGGATGCGGAGTGGTATGTCCTCTAGGTGATCGAGGATATCGTCTGGAAGCTCCTGGAGAGAATGCAGGATCTGTGCTGGCGGAAAGCGAGGTTTGTTTCTGGGTTTTCTGCTTAGAACACGTCCAGGTCTGTACCACTGGGTCATCATCGTTTGTCGGGCCATTAGATTGGGGCCGTTGAGAGTGCGTTGGGTATATTGAGCTTGGAGTTTTTCGATGTGGGTGAAAATTGGGGCATTTTGGTTATTTCGTGGACAGAATAGAAGGATATTGTCTGTGAAGTCTGAAGATGCTGCGGCAGATTGCTCGTTCGCAGCTTTCGATAGACCTCACTAAACGTTTTTGAAGGGTGGAGTAGAGCAGACATATGTACGAGATCACAGGGCGAATATATGCCTTGTATGTGTTGAGGAGAGTCCGAGGATCGCACCCTCGAATTCTATCTCGAAGTGCATGAAGTAGGTTTGCTCGATTACGGACTTTTTTGAGAGTTTTGGCAAGGTCGACATTCCATGAGTTGTACTTCGAAAACGTTGGACCCAAGTAAATGATTTCGTCTTGTAATCTGAGCTTTTCAAACCAAAACGGCAAGTGAATATCATTTTCAGAAAATTTGTGAGATTCGGAATAATTGAAATTATGGAAGAGTATGGATTGGGTTTTACTTGGGTTGAGCGTAATTTTTCATTTGCCCGCCCACGCACTGTAGGCATCTAGTTGTCTCTGCAGACGGCCTTGTCGTATGCAAAAAAAATTCGTGAAAGTATGCTGACCGGATGCGGAATGTCGTGGGTATATATCAGGTAGAGTATGGGAGCTATTGTGGAGCCTTGAGGTATGCCAGCGCGGGGAGTGAATGGTTCGGAAAAAGCCTAATTCTGTTTTATACTGATGGATCTATCAGAAAAGTAGGAGCGAATTAGTTTTACGAAGTGTATTGGGAGTCCGATACTCAGCAGTTTCCGCACAAATTCAGCATGCCAGACCTGGTCAAAGGCTCTCTGAACATCCAAGAATATGCCTATGACACATTTTCCGGAATTGAGTGCATTGGTGATGTCAGTGTGGAGCTTGATAACAGGATCATTTGTTGAGTGATGAGATCTGAAACCATGTTGAAAGGAAGGAATTATGTTATAGGATTCTGCAAAGTCCCTTAGACGTTCATTGAGAATTTTCTGAAAACTTTCTCCCAATACATTCAGCAAGGATATAGGCCTGTAGTTGTCAGGGGAGGTATGATCTTTATTGGGCTTCGGAATCAGAATCGTTGTAGCTGCTTTCCATGCCTTGGGAAAGTAGCACCATTCGAGGCAACGGTTATATATGTTTTTGACTAAATTGATTGCATTCGGCGGCAGATGGCGAAAGAACGATCTCGAGGGGGGTTTGCGCAGCTCAGCCGGATGAATACGTCCGAAAATAGAGAATCCATTTCGGAGTAGATCGTCAATGGTTTGTTTCGAGTGTGTTATTACTCGAATCAGAGAAGTAGGATTATTAGTGACTTTTGATGTTATGCGCCAACATTTTGAGAAACTAATATTCCGGACAGTGGGGATATCGGTGATTTCTTGGATAGAGTAATCTTGGCCTACGAACTTAATGACGCAGGAGTAGATTAGCCTTGGCTTGGAATCTTTGGCCGCGCTTCTTAGGGCGTAACCATCGATAGAGGCGAAGGATAGAGAGGGATTACCGACTTTATTGTGGAGGGTTCTCTGATAATTGCACCCAAGAGCGCCGTTCTGTTGATGTTAACTTTCACGTTAACTAGCGAGAGAGGGGTGGTGTGGAGAACTTTGAAAAATTCCCTTTGCGATTTGATTTTGTCAGGAATGTTCCTGACAACATATCGGTAAATTTTTTGAGGACGAAATACGCTTTCATCGGGGGTCGATGAAGAGAAAGAAGAAAATGAGGAAGACCTGTGTACGGAAGCTGGAGTCGGAGATTGTTTAGAAGTGGGCTGTTTGTTTCTGTTTCGGGTGTTTAGGTCCCGAAGTGGAGGGCTCACTTGTAAGAATGGGTGAAAGTCTCTGGGCCCATGCCACCAGCTGCTTGAAGAACTGGCGGGTGGCTTTTCACGGCCACCCGGTTTAGTCATAGAAATTTTTGATTACTGTGAGTAGTGTAAACAATCAAATTACAATAATGCTGAAAATAAAACAGTTTTATTAGCGGCTCACCGAATCCCAAAATGCTCCCTGGTGGGCGTGACCTACCGCCATGTTCGGCGTTCAGGTACACTCGTCTGAGTCAACGCTTGCATTTCATGAGTCACCTTTTTTTTGCTCTACTTGGCAACGTCGTGAAAACGTCTCATTTGTGCCATTACTGCATCGGAAGGTATCAGGTACTGACAGAGAATCGTCACTCTACTAATCTGGTAAAAGATATGGGATGGCTGATGGATACCAGATATTGAGTCCGAATGCACCTGTACAACTATTCAGAGTATGCTTCAACTTGCAGATTGAAAAATTCACGCTAATTGAACTCATTTATGCTCTCTGTTACAATAGAGATGACCGAATGTAGAGGCACCTTTCCACAAAATACTTGGTACTTCTCTCGATGTTTTTTTTTATTGATTGTTATTTTATATTTCATAAAGAAAATACTAAAAATAAAACAAAGGCGCGTCAAAGACACGTCCGTTACGTACACGACTTCAAGCCCGAATGTTAAGTGACAGTGCAAAAGCAGAATGAAGTGAATTAGTGTACACGTTAACTTAGTGTTGAATTATTATTCAGAATCTAAGAATCGCTATTGAGTGATACCTTGGTTTTGTCTTTTTGCCCTAGTGAATTAAGTTCAGACATGATCAGATCGAAATTGTAATGTGAAAGAAAAAAAAATAGTCTTCAATTTCATGGGATTTGTTGTTTAATACTTATGAGAAATAGAAAACAATTTTCTCTTCTTGAAACTTCTCATTTTCTCTATTGTTATATTGACTCCACCTAGTTGAATATACCCAAATATTTCATTGAAATTTTGTTGAGTTCAATTTTTTCTACAATTCATTTAAACTGGCATTCTCAAATTCAGACTCACATTAAAACAATAAATGTTTAATAAATTTAAAAACTACTGTTTCCATTATGCATCATCACTACATCATCATAAACGATGAGGTTTTACCCAACATACCGTTTTCTTGCTTTGTTTCCCCATTTCTATATATTTCATCATCAAAAACACATGTTCAGGTTGAGACATTGAAGACGTTCCTCTAATCAGTGTGGTAATGAGAGCTTTCTGTTCATTACGTAAGATTTACCTGAATTACATCAACTTATTGTTATTACTGTTATTACTTGTGATATTGTGTTTACCTTGTGTTATTACTTATCGACTTGTCACTAGCTCATGATACAGTGTGGAGACACGATCTCCTATATAAGCTCAAACAAATAATTCCATGTGCAAGAACAATTAGACTTGTTGATAATATGCTCGCAAATAAAACTTTCCAGGTTATACTCCACAATCAAATAAGTTCTTCTAAGATACTGAACGAAGGGCTACCACAGGGATCTGTTTTGGCCCCTCTGCTCTTCAGCCTGTACTTATCCGATATGCCGGAGACTAAATCGAGAAAATTTGGCTATGCGGACGATTGGGCCATAGCTGCCAGACATCAATCTTTTGAGGATACTGAAGAAACGTTAACAACTGATCTAAGAACACTAGGAACCTACTTTCGCAAGTGGAGATTGAGGCCCAATCCTACTAAGACAGAGACGTCTTGTTTCCACCTCTGCAACAAAGACGCAGCCAGAGAACTCCAAGTTTACTTCGAGGGAAGACTCCTCCACCACAACACTCACCCAAAATATCTAGGAGTTACTTTAGATAGAACGCTGTCCTACAGAAAACACTTAGAAAACACAGCCGCCAAGCTGCGAACGAGGAATAATATCCTTCACAAACTTTGTGGCACAACATGGGGCTCTTCTACTGACACCTTACGCACCTCAGCAATTGGACTTTTTTATTCGGCTGCAGAATAAAGTGCTCCTGTTTGGATAAACAGTGCACACACACATGAAGTTGATGTCCAATTAAATAATACCATTAGGATTGTATCTGGTACCCTGAAGTCTACTCCCATACACTAGCTTCCTGTGCTGAGTCACATACCCCTACCAGATCTCCGACGTAAAACTGCCCTCCTTCGGGAGTATGAAAAAATTCAAGACAATCCATTACTGCCTATACATGCCGATGTAAGCGACTTGGATAAGAACAGACTGCGGTCCAGAAGACCCCCGAAGAGAACCGCCAAAGAGTTGGAAGCCTTGGAGTTTGATTCTGTACACTTTTGGGAGCGAGAATGGAGAGACGCCTGCCCAGCCCACTGTAGAGATCTTCCTTGTATCACAGAGAAGCCACCTGCCTATGAGCAACCACGGAAAATATGGACCTCCATTAACCGAATACGCACTGGCCATGGTAGGTGTGGGGATTCACTCTACAAGTGGGGAAAAACAACATCTCCAGCATGTGATTGCGGTGCGGCTTATCAAACAGTTCATCACATCGTTACAGAGTGCCAGAAAAGAGCCTACAACGGCAATTTCAACGACTTCCTGATGGCTACCAAAGAAGCGGTTGATTATATATATAAATTAGATGTTTGTCTGTAACTTAATAAGTGTGTCTCTTGCCTATGTATTTGTGTTTATATTCTATATTTCTATTGAATTAAGTGATGTCATGTGTTTCTGTGCCATACGATAAATAAATACCTAATAAAATACAAATTTACAATTTGTCATCTCAATTACCTGATTTTGTTTTACGCAGCATTGAATCGAACGTAATTCTGTACAATTTTCGCGTTTCAATAATCTTTTCTTGTTTAAAAAAGGAATTCTCTTCAGCGCCTCGTCAATTTCATTTCACAAATTGAGACCCTCATTCAATTTTCCGTGAGTCGAACGTATCGTTTCTGACCTGGAAAAGGGGAAAAAGAGAAACATGATATTTCATTCAATCTCCAGGGATTTCAAGTTGTCGAAAGTATTAGAATCTCTCTTTCAAGAACAAAAACATTATCTTTTCCTTTAATAACGTTTCGAGCTTCGATGAAACTGGCAGAAAGTTACAAAAGTATTGTATGACTTTCAAGATGCGGAAAACAGAAATTTTAATTGCAAACTGGAAATACGAAACGAGTTGAGGATCCAATTAGTCAAATTGACTGAACCGAGGAAATTGCTGATTCAAGGACGGGCATCTAATTCGGGTTAGTGTGATTATTCCTAAAATTTTAAGCAGTTTATTGCTTTTTTCGGGGCATTTATTATGTCCTCTCCACAATTCGGAATTTATTTTCTTTCAACTATGAGGACGGAATAATTGACAACGAAATTAGAAATTCCTTCATTATTCACAGTAATTGAATGAAAATGTTATGATAGTGTTCTATTTTTATTATATTTATAATACATTTACTTAGGCCATTCTGAAAATTTCATCTGACATATTGAAGTAATTCCAATAAAACTTTTAGGGAATTTCAATCACAGGGAAATCTGTGAACGAAGTGATCAGAGTTGAGTGTGCCTTTTTTGATGAGGTTTTGAAAAAGAAGAATAACACTTGGTCCCTTCAAAATTTGTATATTCCACTGTTTCTCGTAGAGTTGAATTACAGGTTCGTAAAACAACGTTTTAAGAGAACGAAAAATTTGAAAATGCAGTATAAGCTTCCATTTAGAACAATTATTGCCAAAAAAATTCAATACTAGAATATATTCGAAACAGTTTAAATTTCGACATCAATTTAAGTGAATATATTATATATATATATATATATATATATATATATATATATATATATATATATATATATATATATATATATATATATATATATATATATATATATATATATATATATATATATATATATATATATATATATATATATATATATATATATATATATATATATATATATATATATATATATATATATATATATATATATATATATATATATATATATATATATATATATATATATAAGATATATATATATATATATAGTCACCGAATTTCTTCAGGATCAAATGAATCACAACATATCAGACAAAAATAATCACCCTCTTCTTCACTTCCTTCGTCAGTGTCTTTCAATACCTTTCTCTTCTCGCAGCGGATTTTTGATAAGGCCGACTAATATAAGGAGAAAAAGTAGTTTCACTGGGCATGATATCTTTACTACCACCATCAATTGGGTGAGTATAAATGGAACTTTCGGGTTTTTCAACGGTACTCTCTATGAGGGAATGAGGAGAAGATGGAGATGTAGCCTCCATGTTCTTTGATGTAACAGGGATATTTTCGACGGCTATTGTCTGTCAGTAACAATGAAGACAAGAAGTCATCATCTTGAAAAATATCTTTGTTGAATGGTACAATACCAACCTTATTAAATCCGTTGATGATGTTCGTTGGATTTAATGCTGAGGATAAAGCATTTTTCATTATTGACGCAATATCGTCAACTCATTGTCAAACAGTCATTGTCTTGCCTGGATGGTTTTTAAGCCAAGCATGTTGTTGACTGGCACAGAACTTTTGAAAGGTCCTTAACTTCCACATCCAAAGGCTGGAGCTTATGTGAACCATGTGGTGGGAACGTCAGCAATACCTCATGGTTTTCTTTAGATGTTTCGAATACCTCAATATCCAAGTGTGAATAATTATTGTCCAATAATAAGAGAACAAGATTGGATGGAAATTGTTTCACATTATCTATAAAATGATTGATAAAAATTTTGGATTTCAGTGCAGTCATCCAGCCACTTACGTTCCCGCCGCCAATGCAACCTGGAGGTCCATCACGAACAAAATGGTCCCTGTATTTAATTAGTGGAAAGATAAACATACATAACACTGAGTTTCCACTGCATTTACTGCTACGTACAGAATTACAAGAGTCCCTCTCTCTGCTGACGTAATGGATCCATCTTTCTTAGATCCTTTAGAAGCTGAAATTTTTCTCGATTCCAGTACTATTATCACACCTGTTTTATCAACATTCCATATGCGCGACGAAGGACATTTGTATCTATCCAATACATCAGTCAATTCAGCGAAGAAATGCTCGGATTCATTTTATTAAATAATGTGGTGCTGCTCAAGCTTGTAGACTCTGGTGTTTTTTATAGAAAACGACTGGTTGCGTTTTAGAAATGCTGAATCAGGCCCTGCTTCGTTTTCGTCAAACCTCGATTGAGCAAACCTAGGCATTACAATGTTCTGCTTAAGTGCGCAAGCAAATGCCAGTTGCTTGACACCCTTGGAGGTCAATCCGTGATGAATTTGACTGCATTTGATTAGGTAACTACCAGAACTGCCTTTTGTTCATCGTTGAAAACTTGTATATCCTTCTTATTTGTCTGAGAGATTCCACTTGAAGGTCTTCTCTTCTGCTTATTTCTTTTTCCTCAAGTATCTTGTTAGCGACATGTGACATAATCCAAAGTCTTTTGTACAATTGCAGAAACCGGTGCAATCTTCCATTGATGCGCATCTGCATCAACTGATCTCACTGGTTCTAATGTTATCTATATAATTTTATAATGCTCAAAAAAACTTCGAAACTCACTGAAAAATTTTTCGAAGCAAGATCCACTGTTAGGCCCTCCAATATTTTGCATAAGTCCGCGCCACTGCATAAGAAATCATTTGAATTGTTCAATATGATTCAGCTTCATCTTCAATTTCTCATCGAGCTGAACACGCAATTTGAATTGAATCTGAGGCCGAAAAAGTCCAAAAATATTTAGTGCTAAGCCTCAAACCGAAGAATACAAGTAATATCACTATAGGTCAGACTGAATCTGAAACATTAAACTCAACACATATGTTTCAAGCTGCAATTGGCAAAAGTTATTACTCCAACCTGGTTTCAAACTGCGTTGTGATAAAGGCCAACTGACATAGGCATCCATCGTTTTAACAGAATTTTATGAATCTAGGGCATTAAAATTCAATTGGAAGGATATTATCAATTATGCAAAATCCAGATTTGGTACAGTGTAACTAACCTTAGCTCAGATAAATCTGGGTTTAACTTGATTGAATTTCAATGTATTCTGTATGGTTAAAGGTAATGAGGACTTGCTTCGGGGTATTAGGTGGAAAGAGATTCACTGATAAACATTGCATGCTAATGAAAGGAGACAACATGAATGCAATTTAATGAAAGAACTGTTACGCAATATTTTCATTCAGAATTTCTTTGAATACAGAATTCTTTTCTTCTCAGTTTATGAACGAGTAACATGAAAGAGTACACTGAATATTCGTGAAATCGGCCCAATCTTCTGTCAGTGACGTAGATTTTGGCCAAATTGTATACCCAGAGATATGAAAACTTCGTACCTACGCAGTGTTGAAAACGTATGAATAGTAGTAATGTTCAACAATTGTGACATTATTCTTTCGATAACGGAAAACTATATTCATTTTCAAATATCTACATCTATAATAAATGCCGTCGATGATATGTTTTCATCAAGAAATTGTTAAACGTTAACAAAGAAATTCTTTCACAAACATTTCTTGTATTTTCTGGAATACCAATTTTTCATGCTGAAAATATTTAACTAGTTCAAATGAATATTTGCTCTAGTTTCAAATCCAATTATATCAGCGTTCCTATGGATTAACCCATTTCTACGTGGTAGTTAATCATGATGATGAATTGATTTGGAGCTGAACCTTCGTTCTGAGCAAGTTAGAATTAATGGCATAACTTAATAAAATAGACAGAGGAATCACTCCTGAGAATAAAACAGTGTGGTGAATATTCGTAAAATGAAAAATAGCGAGGAGAATATCACTCCATCAACCTGATCAATTAATTGATTTAATACCCTAGCCTACAGGACAGTTTGAGTTCGATGATTTATGATGCCTAATATGCATACTTTGGATAAAGTGGGATTATTGCTTCAGTACCCATTCTTCTTCGTTCGCGTTAGTTGCAATCCACGTTATTAGTTCAGTTGAATAATTTCATGAATGAATATGAACAACTTTGAACGTTTTGAAGTAATGTTTTATTACTTGAAAAATTTTGTGCATATATAGGGTGATTTTCTGAGCGTAGTTTTTTTTAAATAAAATGAAACACTCAATTTGCATCCTGTATTCGAAATTTTTATTGAAATCGATAACTTGGCCTTTGCCATTTACATTGTGAAGAAACTTGATGTGAATGTTGTCCGCGTTTCTGTATTAAATGGTCCATTCGGAAGGTCCACTTTGGATACCATTGGACAATTGTCTTTTTTTCCAACTAGAGAAAGAAAAAGACGAAGTCTAGATGAAAGCTACCCAACTAAACCTTCATATATCAAAATAATACATGAAGTTCCAATAAGTTAAAAGCAAAAGGAGAGAATTAATGATAGAAACAAGATATTCAAAAGAAAGAAAACATAACATTATAAAACGAATAAGTAAATAAAAATAAAATAACACTGTAAGTTAATTTCAGACAAGAAATAATGATAAAAACAGATAACGCAAGAGTACAACATTCAATTCTGATTACCGAGAAGAAATGACTTATACATCTGCTTAAATCTAGCCAAGCTACCTGCTTTAACGTTCAACGGAATGGACTTATATACTTTTACAGCATTAAACGTGAAATATTTACGGAAGCCTGACCGGTAAAAACGCCACAAAGTAAGAGTGTAGGGATGTCTCAAATCGCGGATGTGCATTGCGTCTCTATAAACCAAGTTATTTCTGAAGAAGAAGATGACAGAATACGAAAAACGGCTGACCCCAAATGATAAGGGAATAGATTTTCCAACTTCAACCGAGCAAGTTCCCTGATATGAGACGAAGCTCTTGTATATTTACGTAGTCCGTATATGAACCTACAACAAGAATTAATAATCTATTGCAACTTAATCCTAGTAAGTGAGTAGAGGCAAGGGTAGTAGAGGATCAAACCATAATTCAAAATTGACAAAACAAGGCTTTCACAGAGTTTCTTTCTCAGAGCCAAGCTTAAGTAGTGTCGGGATCTGTAAAGTTGTCTAAGAACCAAATATGATTTTCTTATCAACAAACCCACATGCTCCTCGAAACGAAGACGTCAATCGAAGATTATTCCCAAATAAGTTCAAGTCCAGGTGAATGTGGATACCCGAACTGAAGACAAGGGTATTACACTTAGATGGATTCAGTCCTGAATTATGGCTATCAAAGAAACTCTTTAAGGCGGATAAGTTTTCGTTAATATGCTGAGAAGCTTCATCAATTTGATCAGGACTGAAAGAATAGTAGAGCTGAGTATCATCAGCAAAGAGATGGATCTCGGAGTGCCTTATGAAACAAGAAATATCGGCCACATAAATGAGGTACAAAAGAGGGCCTAACACAGACCCTTGGGGGACCCCCGACGTAACCACCGCAGCATCCGACAGAGTATCATCAGTCAGTACATATTGGGTACTTTCGTTCGAATAATCAGCAAAGAACCCAATCGATCCATTGTCGAAACCAAAATATTCCATCTTGGTACATGGAAGTTCATGATCAAGCGTATCAAATGCCTTAAAAAATACAGAAGCTCTACAGAAGTGATCAGACCTTTATCCCCAGAACGAACAATGTGATCAGTGATATCCAGAAGAACGGAAGTAGAACTAAATCCCTTGCGAAACGCAGACTGAGTATCAGGTATAATTTTATTGAGAAAAATATAAGATGAGACCCCCTGGCAATCACTTTTTCCAAGATTTTCGAAATCACATGCAGCAAGCTAATAGGCCGCAAATCATCGAATGAGGAAGGGTTCGGCTTCTTAGGGATGGGTCTGATCAAAGAGACCTTCCATATATTACCAGATATTCCAGATGACGTTTAGATGCCAGTACTAACCATTGCCGCCAACCTCAAAAACTTAAAACTTAAAAAATCACCCTTCAAAAATATCAAGGAAGAGAAAAGTGGGTTTTTCAATAGCTGACAGAGCGTGAAGAGATTTAACACTATACTGTATCCATATTATTTATAATTATCTGAAACTTCGTCGCACAATAACTGCTTCAGTCCCTACGTTGGGCACCTATTTCTAGTATTAGAATGAAGTTCAGCAGTTCATCTCCGAAAGGAAAGAGGACATGATACATTAGTGACGTCACTGAATTAAAAAATTTTTGACTTTCATTAGATAGTACACTGACAGAAATTTCAGAATATATAGATTTACTACCCCATTTCCATTACATATAACAACTAATCAATGTGTTATCAATAAATTGAACACATTTTCGAAAACTTCAAAAATTTTTTTATATTGTCCACTAAATATAGTTTCGGTAATAATACGTTCCTCAGGTGGATGAAAACTGAGTACAAATATGAATTAATTTAATTTATCTACCCCTACTAAAGTTAAGGATCACTTTATATCCTCGAGTTGCTCGTTAAATAAATATGCATTTATCGAAAAGTGAGTGATAACTTATAGAACTTTCTATATTGTCCATAATTATTTTGGCTAATAAGGGACTTGAAGGATTTCTCAGTGCAAATCCAATTCCACCTGTTTGTGATAAAGGTTAATGAATTGAAAATAATTATGGTCGATACGAATGTAATACATTTATAATATCGTTCTTAATGAAAGGGTTCACATTATATCTTAGTAAATATGAATATATTAACTCTATCACTTCTGATGGGGGTACGCTTTCGAAAAGATTGGTAACATCGAGCGAAACTCTAGTTTGCTGTTATGGGGCATTTCAAGATTAGAAAGTTGCTTGATTAGATCGGAAGCGTTATTTGCCGAAAATTTGACAATGACAATTGAAATCGGTGTTAAGAGGTTCTATTAACTTTTTGCTCCGATTTCGGATTGAGGCTTTGATATATGAAACCTGCGGTCTGATTGGCATGTTTTCTTTGTGCAGTTCAATCAGTCCACACATTTCAGGTGGTTGGTGCTTCATCGGTATAATATTCTGTTTTTGCTTGAATATAAAAAGTGCGTCTGATTCAATTGAAATAGAATGAAGCCGTAATTGAAATTTATTGATGGGATTTGATTTAAATTGTTTTAAAAATAATTGTTGAGGAAATCCAAGAATTTATTATTGTATTGCGTCTTTGTGATAGCTATATTGTATTTTCTTTTTTTGATTTCGTGAACACTGAACAATCATGTGCTTATTTTTGTTTAATTTTTCTGAAAGTTTTGATATATATAATATATATAAATATATATATATATATATATATATATATATATATATATATATATATATATATATATATATATATATATATATATATATATATATATATATATATCACTACATAGTATAAAGCAAAGTCGCTTTTTCTGTCACTTTGTACGCTTTAATCTTTGAAACTACGCAACGGATTTTGATGCGGTTTTTTTTTAATAGATAGAGTGATTGAAGAGGAAGGTTTATATGTATAATAACATCCACTAAATAGTGGAGAAGTACTGTTATTTTTGAGGTTTCTAATGTGATGTCGTAAATAATTACATTTTTTCCGCTTACATTGCAAACGTAAGCTGAACCCTACGAGTTTTATCAAAATAATGTACTAAGTATTTTACACATTGAAAAGGTCTACAGAAAAGTCCGTGATGGTATATGTCTATCTCTTATGGATAACCCACAATAACTTTTTTTTGTCATTTACTTTTTGCGACAAATAACGGCTAATTTTCGAAGCGATTTTAACCCATACAGCATTAATCCTTAACCAATTAAATACCTTGAATACATTGTTCATTTAATATAGATATATATGGCCCTACACCGTATGATTTAAGTGAATATTTTCGAAGATATTACAGATTTAAAAATTACGGGGCGTAGAGTTTGTGGCGGTACCGGCCGGCCGCCCGGTGCGGCAAAAGCGTGCGTGCCTATAAATAGCGCGTCTGAGGCCGCGGTTTTCCCTATAGCACTTTGAATTTAGCAGCGAACGGACGCGTTTATTATATCGGAGCTCTCCAGCGAGGAATAGCAATACTTCACTACATAGTATAAAACAAAGTTGCTTTCTCTGTCGCTATATCCCCATGTATGCTTGAATCTTTAAAACTACGCAAAGGATTTTGATGTGGTGTTCTTTAGTAGATAGAGTGATTGAAGAGGAAGGTTTATATGTATAAGAGCATCCATGAAATAGTGGACAAATAATGTTATTTTTGAGGTTTCTAATGTGATGTCGTAAATAATTACATTTTTTCGCTAACATTGCAAACGAAGGCTGAACCCTACGAGTTTTATCAAAATAATGTACTAAGTATTGTACACATTGAAAAGGTCTACAGAAAAGTCCGTGATGGTATATGTCTATCTCTTATGGATAACCCACAATAACTTTTTTTTGTCATTTACTTTTTGCGACAAATAGCGGCTAATTTTCGAAGCGATTTTAACCCATACAGCATTAATCCTTAACCAATTAAATACCTTGAATACATTGTTCATTTAATATAGATATATATGGCCCTACACCGTATGATTTAAGTGAATATTTTCGAAGATATTACAGATTTAAAAATTACGGGGCGTAGAGTTTGTGGCAGTACCGGCCGGCCGCCCAGTGCGGCAAAAGCGTGCGTGCCTATAAATAGCGCGTCTGAGGCCGCGGTTTTCCCTATAGCACTTTGAATTTAGCAGCGAACGGACGCGTTTATTATATCGGAGCTCTCCAGCGAGGAATAGCAATACTTCACTACATAGTATAAAACAAAGTTGCTTTCTCTGTCGCTATATACCCATGTATGCTTAAATCTTTAAAACTACGCAAAGGATTTTGATGTGGTGTTCTTTAGTAGATAGAGTGATTGAAGAAGAAGGTTTATATGTATAAGAGCATCCATGAAATAGTGGACGAATAATGTTATTTTTGAGGTTTCTAATGTGATGTCGTAAATAATTACATTTTTTCGCTAACATTGCAAACGAAGGCTGAACCCTACGAGATTCATCAAAATAATGTACTAAGTATTATACACATTGAAAAGGTCTACAGAGAACTCCGCTATGGTATATGCCTATCTCTTATGGATATACCACAATAAAATTTTTTTCTCATTTACTTTTTACAAATAATGGCTAATTTTCGAAGCGAATTTAACATTACGAATTTAACCAATACAATATTAATCCTTATCCAATTAAATACCTTAAATACATTGTAGATTTTATATAGATTTATATGGCCCTTAACAGCGTATGATTTAAATGAATATTTTCGAAGATATTACAGATTTACAGAGAAAGCGACTTATATATATTATATAAGTCTTATATATATATATATATATATATATATATATATATATATATATATATATATATATATATATATATATATATATATATATATATATATATATATATATATATATATATATATATATATATATATATATATATATATATATATATATATATATATATATTGGAATGCCTGAATAATAATAATATAACTGAAATAATACAATTCTCTCGAATAGTGTAGAAAAAATAGAATTAGCGGAAATTTGACTTAAATGAGAAACCAAATTGTTTTCGTCGCTTTTACATAACTCAGCTAAAAGTGGAACATTCACAGTGAATGTTTTCGATCACAATCCACATTCCGTCTCAGAATTTAAAAAAATGGAACGTCTGCGAATAAAACTGGACGCTACAATCAGACGCTATAAATACAAGTTATTGTTTGATAGATATTCAAGATACGTATATCGTAAAATGAAATGACTTCGGATGAAATTGGACTATTTGAATGAAGATATAAAAAGGTTATTTCAATATATACAATTACAATATATTGAATCCAACTGTAGAATTAGGAAAAAAATTGGAGAAAAGCGGAAGTTTCACTTTAACTATCTTAATTGGATATATAGCAAATTTTGTATCTGGGTAGTAGTATTTTCGTTTCCTCTACTAGTTTTTTTGACCTTTTATTGTAATGAACTGATCTAACCTCGAAAGAATCTTTCGGAAGGTTTGTTTCTCTATGAATAAAATTAATAATTAATAGTTTATTTCAATCAAAAAACAATTCTACATTGCATTAATACTAGCAAAAATATGATCATTTAATCATTTCATCTTCATTTGATTAAGAAGAGAAAGAAGTGCTGTTCGCTTCACAAAAAACCAGAAATTCTTTAATCCATCACCAATTCGTAAACTTTACTCCCATAATTTTTTGTGCCAGCTGTTAGCTGAAGCTGCCGAGGAAGAGATTTGATGAGCTAAATTGCCATCTATCTGGTTACCCTCTATAATCGTTGAGCAATGCATAGAATACAAATATTAGTACACTCTGCGGGTTGCGTTCTTATTTTTTAGTTGTTCAAAGTAATGATACTGGGAATTAAGGAACGTAAGCAACCAATAGACATACAGTCCATACACTGTGAGAAAGCCCATTTTCGTGTTATGCAAATATTTTTTTTTATTGATATTCTCTTCGAAAGATAATGCCATAAAACATAATGGACTGAAAGGTTGCGTACTGCAGCATCTTCAGGATATTGGAAAGTGCTTGCTCTTTGAGCGCGAACAGAGTATAAACAACCCTGTTAAGCTTACACCTAAAGTACTTCACATGATGTCTCCACTTTAGATGCATATCCACTACGACGCCAAGAAATTTCACTGAATCTTTCACAGAAATCACATTATTATCACCACATATTTCTGTGGGGAATAAAATTCTCGACCTGCCAGTCCTAAAAATATAGACTCAGTCTTTTGTATGTTAATCATCAGTCCATTGTCTGCACACCACTGTCCAACTGAAGGTGCTGTCAGCACTTTTTCCAAGTCAGTCAATGCCGAGTCGACATTCATTGACCTCACTAAAAAATTTGTGTCATCAACGTACATGATGGGGTTACTGTTCACAACAGAGGAAGTGGTGGAGAGAGAATTGATATATATGACAAAGACTAGAGGTCCGAACACACTACCCTGGGAAACTCCCTTTTTCAGTTCGGAATCTTCAGACACCCGTGTTATACCTCGAATCGTCATCTTAACTCTCTGTTTTCTGTTGCTGAGATAACTCTCTATCAGTGTCAACTGGTTGTTCATGCCGCCACTTTCTTCTAGCCATTTGAGCAATATGTGACGACTTGCCAATTCAATATAAAATTATCAATAAATGACAACCAGGTTCTGCTTATCGCTGGGTTAAACATCATGTCGAATAATAAATCAAAATTAACACACTTGTATTTAGTATGTTACATATGTTTCGAATGATTAGCCTATTATCAAGAGAATAACAATGTCAACTGAATACTCTTGATAATGAGCTAACCACTCGAAACATATATATTCAGTGAAACTTAAGCCAAGTGTGTAAATTCTAATTTATCATAAAATAATCAAATTCGCTCTAGAACCCTCTTCTGGATATTCCTCCAGGATTTCCATATACTAAAAAAACCTCCAATTTAATTTCATTTTGTGAAATGAATTGATAAGACTTTCTGAAAGTCTATTGTTTAGCAGGAGCATCTGTCCAAATCATCCAACATCTGAATAAGATTTATTTCTGATGAATTCGTGACAGTGTCCATTCTTTCTTCTAAATCCATTCGTTATGGATCAAGGTTTGTCATTTTCTCTGCAAAATGATATTTCAGTTGTTGAGATGATATGCAGGGCTCGAAATTTCACTCTCCTTCAGAATATATCAGCTGAAACAATGTTGATTTTAACCAACTTGTTGAAAACTCAAAATAAACCGTATTTGTCTAAAAAACCATTTCATGTTAAATGCCCAACTTCCATGTGCTTTGTTCCTCATATTTTATCATACAAAATTCGCCGGACAATGTTTATCTAACAGGCTTATTCCTCGCTAATCTTCGCACATGACATAGCGAACTTATTACGTTCGCTATTGATTCCTTTTTCATCCGTAATCCTATTTTATCCTCTTTCTGTTGATCTTTCAAACAATTGAATAGCCCTACCATATTCTCTTTTGTTTCTGCGTGTTATTCGGTATTATTCAATTGTTCCATGTATATATCTTTCCTGTCATCCGTAAATAATACTCTTTTATTGCTGCCACTATGTGTAACAAAAGGAATTAAAAAGTCGCAGGCTAACGTTGAGACTATCCATACTGTTGACAATTCTCATTACATTCCTTTCTCGTAATTCCCTTTGTATTGAATGCATCGTTGGAGCCGTATTACCAGCCAAGCGAGAACTTATGTTTTATTGATTTCATCACTGCGTTTAATTATTAGTTTAAATCAATATGGGTTTTTATCTCTGAATCATGTATGTTTAATACTGCATAATTCTGAAATTCTCGAATATTTATCAATCAATAACTTGATTGATGATTGTTTCAATAACCATCGTTATGAAATTATTGATTGCGTGGAAATGCAAACCCAATAAAAAAAGATATGTATTGAAAAACGAAATAATTCCTACCATTTCAATATTCTTTCAACCTCATGCGGCTTTACTACACGTCTTATGTTGCATAATCTACTTTCTTTTCTGTCCAATATGATATCCATTTTCGTGCCTGTGAAATGAAATAATATTTAATAAAATTAAATGGAAATAATAACATCAATATCATGTTTTATGTTTTGTATAGACTATGAAGTGAACTTGAATTAGAAAACGTACTAGGGGGAACTATATAGGTACCTACCAGAGAACAGCGAACGTAAAATGAATGAAAATAATTTCATTAAAACGAATGATGATAAATGAAGGGGCCATAAAATGCTAGGAATTTCAGAATCATTTTCGGAATAGTTACAATGGAAATATAAAATCTTACAACCTACTTACTGAAGGTATATAAAATAATATTGGATATTGTATTAGAAATCAAAAAAAAATATCTGAAAGAAATAAAAATTCATATATATTATGTGAAATGAGCAATTATATACTTCATTGAGTGATGCATGAATCGAAATCGTTAATAATATAATTACAATCAATAAATTCAATGGACGATGAATCTACTCTGTGATAGTTCATATTTAAATGAGAGGTAATAATGAATACTTTCATTATTACATTATCAAGAATGCCATTCTTGATAATGCTGTAAAAGGCGAAAGTAGTCGAATAAAGAATTGTTCAGTCAGTGATTTTTCTCATCTCATCCAGACGAAATTTTCTCCATTCGGTATGCCACGTATATTTATATTAGTGTATTTGCGAGGGAAAAAGTGTTTTTCGGTCAACCAGTCTGAAGTAACCGCCAGATCGGTCTTCCATGAGAGATATAGGCTTCTAATACTATCAAGAATAACATATACAAATTTGAAGTTTCCTAAAATATGTTAGACAGAAGTATTTATTCCCAATTTTCAAATATCACACACTATTGTATTTGCGCAGGAGTAAGTGTTTTTCAGTTGAAAATCTGGAAAAAATAATCTCAAAGAGATGAAAATTCATATAATTTATGTTAAATGAGATATTATGTAGTTTATTGAGTGATGACATGAATCGAAATTGTTAATAATGTTATTATCCAATCAACTGAATTGAAATTCGTTAGAGATTAAACATTATTTTCATATTAGTTTTTTTAATATATGTCAATTTTGCCGTTGAAAAGAATGGAAAGAGAAGGAATACTACAGTAATATATCAGGAAGAATAAAGAGAAAACCAAAATCCGTTCATTTCGTATACTATGTATACACTACACACAGGTAAATTTACGGCATTTTTCGGTCTGCCCCTCGGCCGGGCCAAAGCAACAGCCAGATCGGTCTGCCATGAGAGATATATGCTTCTAATACTATCAGGAATAACATATACAAATTTGAAGTTTCCTAAAATATGTTAGACAGAAGTATTTATTCCCAATTTTCAAATATCACACACTATTGTATTTGTGCAGGAGTAAGTGCTTTCAGTTCAAAATCTGGAAAAAATTATCTCAAAGAGATGAGAATTCATAAAATTTTATGCTAAATGAGATATTATGTAGTTTATTGAGTGATGACATGAATCGAAATTGTTAATAATGTTATTATCCAATCAACTGAATTGAAATTCGTTTAGAGATTGAAAATTATTTTCATATCGGTTTTTTTTTAATATATGTCAATTTTGCCGTTTGAAAGAATCGAAAGAGAAGGAATACTACAGTAATATATCAGGAAGAATAAAGAGAAAACCAAAATCCGTTCATTTCGTATACTACGTATACACTACACACAGGTAAATTTACGGCGTTTTTCGGTCTGCCGGCCGGCCGGGCCACAGTAACCGCCAGATCGGTCTGCCATGAGAGATATATTCTTCTGATACCATCAAGAATAATATATAAAAATTTGAAGTTTCCTAAAATATGTCAAAAAAAAGTTTCTTTCCATTTTCAAATGGTTTGCCACAAGGAAATAACTGCGGGAATGGTCTGCCCTTTCGTTTTTGACTACGCATAATAATATATTTCAACATTTCAAAACGGCAGCTTTCCTAAAATATGTCTTTTTTCCCCCAAATTATCACACCTTTTATACTTGCGCTGTACCAAACCTACCGTGATTTCGCAAAACTAAGTCTCATTTCATGTAGGTACAACTGTCTCACTGAGAAAATTTTGGGCTTTCCTAAAATATGTGTCGTCAGATGTTTACTGGCTCTTAGATTATAATTCTATCTTACGTTGCGTGCTCGGTGAAGTACGAGGTCTGTTCAACAGAGAAAGTGAATTTTGAGTTTTCGCGGGCTGTATACATTTGATTTTCGAAATTTCTATTTCATTATGTTGGTACGCATACCTTTTTCATATGTTGAAATATTCACCCATTTTTGAGTATAAGTTTATCTTGATAACTGAAAAGGCTAGTCACGTTTTGTGTGTTCTTAATTTGTTATTTTAAAAAAAAATTAATCGATGAATCTGTAATAAATTTTGCGTTAAAAATAGAATGAACTACTCCAACGCAGCTAAAATGTTCAATGTGGAATTCGGCGAGTCTACTTTGTCTCATAAAAGTGTTCATAAGTGGTAGAAAAGCTTTAAAAAAGGACGAGAAGATGTTCCTGACGACTATGATGCAACTAGACGTGCGCAAAACAGTACGTTAAGGTCTGATGTGATGTCACATCAGACCTTAACGATCACATCACGCTCGATCACATCGAACGTAATATTTTGCGTAATGTGTAATGTGATGTTTTCACCGTAATATTACCTGGAAAGTGACATACATTACAATATGTGATGGCGTTCTATTATTGACTATATGAGATAATAAAATGTATTTCTTTCGTGCCTTATTTTGTAAATCCATCTTAGGCCCTAAATTTTATAATTTAATAATTTTAATTAATGTTAATAATAATAAACGTCTTTATTGCCACACATATCGCTCTACATAAGAAGAGGCGAGATTAAGCATGAGCTATTCTTCCTTCTAACCTCCTGAAAGTAAATGAAAATAAAGTAGAAAAAAAAATGTTAACACACACATAACAAATGAACGAAAGAAGTATGATACGAACATACTTGAAAAATAATTTCTACAGTTCACTAAAACAGAGTAACATATTTATATAAATATCTCAAATACCATAAGAGTTATAAGAAGATATGTGCTGAATAGATAAAAAACATAAATAAATCAAAAATCATAAAGAAACAATGCAAATATACATTTACAATTCAAATATACGTGCATGCACCGTCATAATCCTCAAAGCGCACACTCACACACAACCACACTGCAATTATTATATTCTATATATTATTAATGAAGAAATATATTATGTGCTGGTTCTATTATCGACTCGATGTGAGAATGAAATTTATTTATTTTTCGTCTCATTTTGTGAAAACTGTCTCATCTTTATGAAAGCCCTAATTGTATATAATTTTATACTATAAATATACTATAAATAATATTAAGTGAAAATAGAATTTATTGCTTTATTACTTTATTTTATGAATCCCTCTTTATAAAGGCCCTAAATTCATAATTTATACAGCATTTAATTATGTGCTGGTATTATATTATCTGCTATGTGCGAGAATGAAATTTATTTCTTTTCAGTCCCATCTTGTGAATCCATCTTTATAAAAGCCATATTTATATACTATAAAATTTTGAATTAATATAGCAATATATTATGTGCTATTATCGACTACATGTCAAACTTATATTCATTTCTTTTTTGTATCATTTTGTGGAGTCATCTCTATGAATATCCTGATTTTACACCATAATAATTTGAATTCGTATAGAAATAAGGAACGTGATGGTGTTCAATTATATCGACCATATATTAGAATGAAATTTATCCACTATTTATTATTATTAGCCCTTCAACAAAAAAATCGATTAAGTAGAATACAGGGTGCAAAAATTATTTCAGATTTGAATGAGATAATTCGTTTCAGTTTCAAATATCTACTAATATTACTGAACCAAATCTAAGCCCTCAGCGTCCTTGTGCGTAGACGAAATAAATAACACTTCGTTTAGTCTCGGGTTTGCTTGGAGATATTCGTCAGCTCAGTAACTCCTTATTTAATCAATCAATCAACAATCGATGATTTTCAAATTTCAAAACACCCGCAGGTCCTATATTTGTAAATCTTGAAACTGGCTATTTTTTGCCCGCCTGGGCGTGATCTGGAGCGATTAGGCATGGGACCATTCGTACACATTGCAGACAGATTTCTGTGGCGTTCGAATGAAATGTCCACGAAGCCTCACGTACTCACACTAATGTTGTCATGAGTAGGAATCTAGAATAGTAGGGAGAGTTTATTAGTCTTTTCTACGATAGAGGGAGCTCACGTGAATGTTCACAAAGTTTTGTCCCCCTCATTCGGATCCAGTAGCGTTGACGTTTTGAAAGTCATCGATTCCTGATTAATTGATTAAATACGTTTTTATGATTAATAAAAATGATGAAACAATTTTATCCTTTTATCATTCAACAAGATCAATAAGGTTTTCGAAGCGCACTTAATATTCATTCTTGAAATTGATAGGTTCTTTCTTTTTGACAACATTTGTGTGAATAGCTCCCTTAGAGTTTTATTTGGAATATTTCGATAAGGAGTCTCAGTATTTACTATATATATATATATATATATATATATATATATATATATATATATATATATATATATATATATATATATATATATATTTATAATTATAATATTATAAATTATTATAATTTATTATTAATTTTTTAGCAATAACAGGCTCCTTTTGATATAAAAAACTTTATTTTTGTTGACGTTTCGTTGTATAACACAACTTTGTCAAAACTGATAAGTTTTGACAAAGTTGTGATATACAACGGAACGTCAACAGAAATGAAGTTTTTCATATTAAAAGAAGCCTGTTATTGCTGAAAACAATGAAATAAACTATCTCAAT
This sequence comes from Henosepilachna vigintioctopunctata, assembly GCA_030704895.1. Lineage (NCBI taxonomy): Eukaryota > Metazoa > Arthropoda > Insecta > Coleoptera > Coccinellidae > Henosepilachna > Henosepilachna vigintioctopunctata. The sequence continues at coordinate 1,779,459 of JARQZJ010000130.1, read as the reverse complement.
CAGGCAATAAATCAATTTTAAAAAAACTATAACTATATATATATATATATATATATATATATATATATATATATATATATATATATATATATATATATATATATATATATATATATATATATATATATATATATATATATATATATATATATATATATATATATATATATATTATATGTATATTTGCTTTTTGGTAGATAATATGATTTAAAGTTCAGAAATGAACAAGGAAACTCACCTTACATTATCAAATGTCTACTTCACGAAGAAATCTTTATCAAACTCTCGGTGAATTTTCATTTAATTATTTGGAAACTTCAAGTCTCGCATTAGACGAATTCTAAAAGTCCCACCTGTGTGTACGTTAAACTTTAAAAGTGGTTTTCGCGTTGACGTTCAACTTTAGAGTCGATTTTAGATTAGCTCCATAATTACTAAATCATTATTCCTCGCCCTCTCAATTAATTTCAAAACTGCTGCTACACTTGATAACTCATTGTATGTATCAGAATCTTATTGTTTAATCTTTGTGTTTGTTCAGTAGAACTGATCGATTCAGCCTGGAGCCCAAGTGAATTAGTGGAAATTAATTAGGTGGGCTTTCTTTCTTTGAACAGTTGAAAATATTGAACTCATTTTTTACAACAAGTCAAATATAGACTTTCAGAAAATTACAGTTAATATTCGCTGAAACCAGTAACTGCCTCTGAAACATATTCACTAATGTTTTATATATAGGAATGAATAAAATTGAAGGTCATGTTGGCAATATCATAACGAAACATTCATCTAAATTTTCCTAATCGCATGACGCTCGTTTCGAAAAACAACGTTCTCTTCTGATATTAAATTAACATTCGTGCTCTTTTAAAAATAATGATGTAATGATGTAGACGGCAAATATTGAGTCTCAAATATGCGATTAATGTGCAATCCAAACCAGACATGCCGGGTCACAAATACATTAACAGAATCACAATTGAGGACAAAAATATTACACGCAACCTCTTTTCCCTATAGGCTACAACAATATATGCGAAAAATAGGAATATCATCTCTATCCCTCAATTATTAAATAACGCTTCAACAATTGGATTCATATTAATAAATAACCCTCAATTATTAAATAACGCTTCAACAACGCTTCAACAAACCTCCTTGGATATGACAAACGCCTATCATCAAACAGAAATACATACATATCAATGCAATCGATATACCTGATTCAATACTGGTACAAAAATTCAGGGAATTATTAAGTCAATATCAGTTATATAATAAAATTTGCACAGACGCCTCAAAGAATGGTATCAAAGTAGGCGCAGCTACAGTAACACCTAACAGAACTCTGAGCATAACATTGCCTGGGGCAACTACAATTTTGTCTGGAGAACCTTTTGCAATAAGGGAAGCGGAAAAGTACATCAAAGACATGGACATCAGATACTGCATAATCTCAACTGACTAACGAGTCAGTTAGTCATTCACAATCATTGACAATTATGAAAACATTGCACGCTAAGTATTCTCTGCCGGTACAAATAAAAGAAGAACTATATGAAGTATTAGCGAACAAGAACGTGTTCTACACAATAGGTTCCTTCCCACGTGGATATCAGATAAATGAGTTGACAGATCAAAATGCAGAGGTTGCTTTAAATGGTATCCAACAGAACCACATATTATTACCAGCCACAGATATTAAATCATAAATTCCCTTTAAATTCCAACAGCATTTTAACTCTACTTGGAGAAGCAAACCATCCAAGTTATTAGAACTCGAACCCAACTTTGACCCATGGAATACCGTATCGGACAAACGAAGAATCCTAACATTAGTGACCAGACTTCGTCACAAGGCTACACACGGTTACCTCATCGCACGTGAACCTGAACCCAGTAGTGAAGTTTGCAAGGTGAAACTAACTGTGAAATAATTTCTAGTTGAATGTCCTTCATTAACACCACATAGACTCAAATGTAATATGAGTAATCTCTGTATATATAAAAATGAATTGCTGTTCGTTAGTCTCGCTGAAACTCAAGAACAGCTGGACCGATTTGGCTAACTTTGGTCTTGAATTATTTGTGAAAGTCCAGAGAAGGTTTAAAAGGTGAATTGATATGAGCATGCTCGGAATTAAATAAAAACAACACTTTTATTCACGACCCCGTCGTTCTGAAATCAAATTGATAGAATAGTTTCAAATGAATCTATAATATAAAAATGAATTGCTGTTCGTAAGCCTCGCTAAAACTCTAGAGCAGCTGGACTGATTTCGCTTATTTTGGTCTTGAATTATCTGTTGAAGTCCAGAGAAGATTCAGAAGGTGAATAAATATGAAAATGCTCGGAATTAAATATGTGTCCTCCGTCGTTCAGGAATCAAACTGAAAGAATAGTTTGAATTTTTATATCTTTCTTACTACATATTTATTCTAAGGGGCAAAAAATGAACTGAATTTTAGCTAGCTACAGTTGTTAACTATCTATCGGATTATTTTTATGTAGATTGATAAATCCTAATGTTTGTCACAAATTGAATTTCTGAAAGCTACCATAATATTTGACATTTGACAACCAACTAATATATCGATCTATCCTTTATGACATAGAGTCTATGTATATCGATACCTCATACAAATAGTGCATCCTTCTATCTTAGTGAGTGGCGATTACCGCTACGTGCGCGAGAACTTCCTTTACTTCGGTGATCCTTTGTGATAGTGACATTTCAAGTTATGTGCCCTTTTTTGTTGACCTTTTGTGATAGTGACAATTTACCTCTAAGTGCGCGAGAACTCTTCTCACTTTGATTATTTACAATTTACGATGTCGAGGAGAAGACAACCTGACTTAGGTCGTGGCAGTCAAGCAAATGTGCGAAGAGCTACCTGACGATAATATATTATATAATAAATTAATGAATTAAAACATTTGCATTGAGTTTCACTGAGTGAAACCTAACAAATTTACTTTAGAGTATGTTCCGGGTGGTTATCCCATTATTTAGAGTAATAACTTAATTTCTAAATCAATTTTGAAATGGACGAAATATCAAAATGCATCATTTCTATTTGGAAATTTCTGATTCCAAGTAGAAATTATGCTTTCTGAAATTTCAAAATTATTTCAGAAATTGAGGAAGTTCCGATTCAATTTTGAAATAAATTGAAATCAGGAATTTACAATTAGAAATAATGCATATTGATTTTACGTCAATTCAAAGATTAAATCAGGAATTTAGGTATTATTCATCATAAGGGACTAACCACCCGAAACATATGTAGAGTTGATAGTGTTTCAATTTCAATTTAGTATTAATATACTGCAACGCAACAGCTAGATCAACTTGAGTGAATTTTTGTATATGCATTAAGTAACTAATTGTTCAACATATAACCAACTGTTCCAGCGCTAATGGCCTTTATGTCGATGCGGTTTCCTTAGATAAATAAAAAAAAATTAAAAAAATATGATATTAATACATCTTCTAGATTGACAGAACATAGAATAACCGAAGAAAATATTCAAAAGTGAAATTGAAAAGAGAAAAAAGTAGAGAAGGGCAGGCATAACTATCAAAATTACATTAGAACATGGTCAGTAAAAAGTAACTATGAAAGCTAAGAGAGGAATAATCTTTCATTCTGCTATCTGGAATTCTATTATTGAATTTAGTGAAATATTTAGTGAAGGCTGTTATCAACATCTGAATAACTATTGAGTAGGAGTCCAGAATCCGTAAATTATTGATTTATTGCAATTATAGAAAATTGAATTTGAAAACTTTGTTCTCTGTTTGTAGTATTAACTCTGATCTAAATATGTGACTCTCCTCTTTAACTGATCGGCATAATGACGATCGGTTTTTTTTCGAAACTCTGTTTTTGTTCAGATATTCTTTCATGAAAATTGGTGAAAGTTCTTTCTACATACATAAAATTTATAGCAGTTCTGAAGATGAAGTTGTATTTCGAAACGGGCGATATGCGTTTTATAATAATAATAATAATAATAGTAATAATAATAAGTTCTTTATTCTCAACAGGTATAACACCCAATTGCAGAAAATAATAACAATATTGACTACATCTAAATACAACTAAATAATAATTTAAATAACTAAAGATTTAACGATGAGCCCAATCTAATCAAAAAAAATTGTAACTTATAACTACATTATAGCATTCAATGAAATATTGCTAATAACAATCTGAATCAATTCATTTTAATCAATTTTCGTATAACTCCTGATAATAAACTCTATGGAGTCAAAGTGAATGTCACAATTATTGGCAACTCTATTGAATGTAGACTCCATGAACCAAATGAGGGATTGCATTAGGGAGTTGGTCCTCGGAGTCTCTAGGTGAAATAATTCTATATTACGAGAATTTTGCATAGGAACACGAAATTTCAAAGCGGACAAGAGAGGAGGACAATCAATACTATTGTGCAGTGGTTTGTACAAAAATTTGAGTGATAAAGTTTCTCTCCTGTTCTGCAATGAGATAAAACTAAATCGACTCAATAATTCGTTATGATTCACTCCTTTCTGTGGATAAATTTTATCCTCCCTCCAAACTGAGAATTTCAAGATCCTTCTCTGAATAGCCTCAAGATGGCGTTGATGGCAAGTGTAAATGGGATGCCAGATCGTGCTGCCATACTCCAACTTGCTACGGATTAGGGTATTGAATAGTCCTTTGAATGCTGAAGAATTATTGAAATATTTGCCATTACGTATAACAAATCCATACATTTTCGCAGCAGATGAAATACGTTGGGTGATGTGTGGGACAAAGGAAATCTTCTGATCGAAGAATACACCAAGATCTCTCGCGTTATCTGAACGAGAGAGAACCTGACCACCGACGCTATAATCACAATCAATTCAATCTCTTCTCCTTGTGAAGGAAACAACATTACACTTTGACAGATTCAAATTCAAACGATTGTCCTCACACCAACTAGCAACATGGTCCAGCGCGAGCTGAAGTTGAACACAGTTGTCTTGTGATCTAACTTCATGATATAGTTTCAAATCGTCTGCGAACATCAAATGTGGAGAATGAATATTATCCATCAGATCATTTACGAACAGAATGAAAAACAGAGGTTCAACATTAGATCCTTGAGGTATTCCAGAGGTAGGTATGAACTCAGACTACTGTATACGACTGTTTTATTCAATATAAGAGAATGTTTCATTATGGATATGAATTTCCTCCAATTAGCGATCGCATCAATCAGTAGTGTAATATCAGAATGAAAATTTTCGCTATATGCATATTGAAATATATGCATATATATGTGACGAAAATAATGTCTCTTGTGTCTGTTTTGGTGTCTGATCTTCGAAATGGATTAACTGATTTGGACGGGTCTTTCACTGGAAGATATCTGAGCTCATAAAACATAACTCACTGAATATTGTTCGATAATGTTTAATTCTTTGAGGAGGTAAGAGGGTGGATCCTGCATCGTGCTCTACAGCTGCACACACCTACATTAAGTTTGATGTGGATATATAATGAGAAACTGAGAAAAAATAGATAAAACATTGATTTCCTCAGGAAATCAATAATTTGTGAATGGAAAAAGGGATAAATCGTACATGCAGGTGTATTGGAATCTCCCATGTAGACATAGCATTTACTAGGAAGTTAAGTACACTGAGTTCAATATTATAGATTTCATCACCGGAATCAACCAATCATGGAGCACGGAATCAAGTGCTCTCTTCAAGCTAATGTCTGTTATAAACAAATTTCTTTTATTGGATAGGCGTGATTGTAGATTACATAGTCTATAATAGGTTCATTTTTACAACCCATAATGTTTTTTGTGCATGGCGTTTTTCATCGGCAATTAAATTATTTTGCTTAGAGTATTTATATATTCTGTTAGAGATAAAAGACTTAATAACGTTGTATAAAATTGGGAAACGTAATTGGTAATTGGACGATACTTGGCTGGATTTTGTTTGCCTGTCAAATCGTTTGGTAGAAGTTATATATCTTCAAAAGTGTGAAGAAAACTGGCATAAGTTGAGGTCTCTTGAAAAATTAGGGAACACTGCCTTGCGTGCACAACAAATTTTTGAGTCAGTAGTTATATAGGCCGTGAGGTCCTGATGCTTTTCAATTGTGAATATTTCCAATGAAATGTTCTTCTTAAGTGAGTGAATGTTCTATCATAAATTTTTTGTGGCCGGCCGTCATGTTCTCCCAATTGTAATACTGAATTATCAATCACTGAATCTGCTAAATTTCTGGGAGTTTATATAGACAGTTTCATGAAATACCACAGCCATGTCGAAGAAATTAATTTTAAACTGAAATCGGTTATTTATGCATTGAGGGTGCTAAGAGATTAGGTTGATTTAGCTGTATCAAAAACGGTGTTTGATGCTATGTTCCAGTTACAATTGAGTTATGGCATCATTTTTTAGGAAACCAGTTCGCGGTTTCATCAGATTATGAGAACGCAAAAGTTATCCTTGAGATCAATATCCAGTCTAGGTTTCAGGGAATTGTGTCGATGGGATTTCAGGGGGAATGACATTTTAACAGTTTATGGATTGTACATCTATAGAAGCTTGATGTTCATGCATAAAAACAAGCATAACTTCGGAAGAAATTCAAATGTAAATAACACTAGAAGCATGCATCCATTTATTTTTCCAATTCATTCTCTGTCTTCAACCGAAAAAGGCTCGATGTATATGGGCATTAAACTGTTCAACAGTTTACCAGTAAACATACAAAAGTTGTATTGTCATTCATCTTGTTAGCTGCAAATTGTGTATTATTGAAATACCTATGAAAAAGTTTCTTGAATCTAATAATCAATGCATTTTTGACTTTACTCCTATTGTTTTCCCGGTACCACTTCAAAGGACCCGCGTAAACAGATAGCGCTTCACGAACGGTCACGTTATTGATGGGAGGTGATTATCATGACGATCATGAATTTGATTTATCGCTATTATGGATGCAACATTTTCCTCGAGTTTCTGGGTTTCTACTCCTGCTTAGTATGGCGTGAACTGTCCATTGTTTTATCTCATTTCAATTCCTTTCTGTAATATTCGTTGTCAGAATGATAATATGTATTTTTCTGTCCCTGTAAGCGTATCTTGTTCCCACATTCGTATTACGGCTTTCTTTGACCTTGTTACTGAGATAGCCACACAGTGGCCAACCATATATACGTACTGCAAATACTACATGGTGAAGGCTCATGTAGCCGGAATGTATAAAAACCTTGTAATTATTGCGACCTACTCATTCTGGGGGTTTCAATTCCCACTGTGTTCTTGGTCCGTTTGAAATCGCTGCTAATGTGTAGGTCCGATTTTCGTACAAGCACAAGGTGCTTATGAAAGTGACATTCTTTAGAATGGTTTGAAAACTGAATACAGCGTCATCAACGAACTCGAGCATAACTCTAGCATATAATGCGTTAGCTCCGGCCTAATATTTTCAAAAAACTGAGCTTATGTAAAATCGGTCTATTAAGGCCAGCTTACTGCAAAAAACGTATTTTTTTTCAATATATTTTATTTATAATACAAAACATGTTGAGTAATCAATTTATTTATATATGAAAGCACATATATGAAATTTATTTGAAAAAATTTTTATTTTTTTTTTGAATTGCGGTCCTGAAAATGGCTGCTGAAACTCATCTGAATCGAAGATGAATGACATCATTTCTTGAAAAAAAATTATCTGAAAGCAAAAAACGAAACGATTCCATGTTCTGTATCGAATTGGCTATGACCTTAAGCAGAATGAAATATTTTCGTTAGAAAAAAACAAAATGGCGGACTTTTGAATTTTTTTAACATTTTTTTTCACTTTTAATTGTTCATAACTTTTTCAAATAATGATGAGTATTTCTGGTTTTTCTTGAGGTCATAGCCAAACATCTAATGAATGAAATGCCGTTTGGTCCATATCGATTAATGCAATAGTTTTGAAATGAAAGTGTAATGCGAAAAAACGGGGTTCGGAGAAAAATCAGTTCAGAGTTTTCATTCCTGAAAAATCGTAAAAAAAGTGAATTTTACTCACATATCCATTCCAGCTTCATACAAAATTCCTTCCTGGTCTTCGTAAGCTTCATTATGAAGAATTCTTGCATTTCTCAAAGCAGTTCAACAAAATAACAAGACAATAACAATAAAACAAAGAACGAAAGAATAAGACGACCCGAAGGCATGCAGCAGCTGCCGCCACCGAAGGCGTTCGAGCAGCCAGATCGACTGCAGGTCTCCCTAATCTTTTGTACCTGCTTCTTGGTCTTGCTGACCTTCGGGTTCAATTCTATTCTATTTCTACGAGTAGGTATATAGAAGCAATTTATGAAAAAAAAATTTCTTTTTTCAAAACTGTTTAGTTTTGAAAAAAACTAAAAAGAGTAAGCTGGCCTCAAGGAATCTGTATCGCTATACTCAGCATTAATTTTCTCATTTCATCATGAGCATCCTTATTGAATGTGTACATATATTGAACATTCAAAATCAAGTTATATCAAATCATTAATCGATTGGTCCGATACTTGATGAAAATCTTAATACATAATTTGAATAAAACTAAGTAGTTTTTCAATTTCCACAATAATTAATTCAGAAAATGACAATATCGTTTCGCCAACACAGTGGCTTCATCAGAAGATGATAAACTGAATGTTTATCATCAACATCTGATGAAGCCACTGTGTTGGCAAAACGATATTGCCATGTTTTGAATTAATTAGTGAAAATCGAAAAACTACTCATTTTGATTTGAATTATTATATCAAATCACAAATTACATTAAAATAAATAACATCTTATAAAGCGACTGAACTATTGCGTTCAAAATAGTCACTTGAATATTTTCACAGGGTATAAAATAAATGAATGAGAAATTTAGGGCCGTGAAAAAGCTGCATCTATGCCATTTCAGAAGAACTTTTTGATGCGACACGAACGACAGAGAAACCTAGAGAGTTCCACATGACAAAACCTGGGTTAGATGAGAAACACTATTCAGTTGAAATTTTTAAATTTCCGCTCTGAATTCTCAGCGAATGACTTAGTAGTCGATTGATTCCATTTAAATTGAACATATCACTATAATCAATTGAAAAGACTTCATTGAAACCTCTGAAATTGATGATAATTTTTCCGCATTTCATTCTGTCATTTTCATCGATGTGGCCAAAAAGGAGTGACAGCTACGAGTAATCAGGTGTTTCCATACCATAAGGCATTCTGCTACCCCATCTCTGAACACTTTCGATAAGGTTTTAGTCACACACTAGCACCGGGTACCAAATGGAGGAACCTAATATGTCTTATAAATCGTATACATATATATATATATATATATATATATATATATATATATATATATATATATATATATATATATATATATATATATATATATATATATATATATATAGTATATGAAGAAATATTTAAATTTGGAATCGAAATTACACCACAAAGTTTTCAACCTCGACTGGGATACGAACCCAGGTCTCTCAGGTTTACGCCCTGTTGCTCTACCAACTAAGCTACCGAGGTCTACTACTTCGCGATGCAATTCCGACTATATCTAATTACACTTTTGTTCGCAAGATATAGTCGGAATTGCATCGCGAAGTAGTAGACCTCGGTAGCTTAGTTGGTAGAGCAACAGGGCGTAAACCTGAGAGACCTGGGTTCGTATCCCAGTCGAGGTTGAAACTTTTGTGGTGTAATTTCGATTCCAAATTTGAATATTTCTTCATATACAATATGTCCGTACGTGCATGGTTAGCGCGAATAATATTCACTTCAATATATATATATATATATATATATATATATATATATATATATATATATATATATATATATATATATATATATATATATATATATATATATATATATATATATATATATATATATATATATATATATATATATATATATATATATATATATATATATATATATATATATATCAATATACGTGTCAACGGCTGCTTCCAATGGAGTTGCGGGCTATACCAATAATTGTGTTTTTTCTCATTTATACTTTTCACCGCAAGAAACTTCTACATTCCTTATTTACTTAGTCGGTTGAAGACTCCGTAAAGGATAAATAGTCGCCACATTGGCGATACGTTGACCAAATCTCCAAACCCGGAGAGTTCACGTGGAAGCCTAGTAGTGGGGACTTCCTTTGCAGGTGTGTTCTTTTGTTGTGGATTCCATCTCCAGGTTCGTACACCTTGAACTTGGCTACGCCGTTCTGAGGAGAGCCAATAAGCTCGAAACACGTGTCAACGGCTGCTTCCAATGGAGTTGCGGGCTATACCGATAATTGTGTTTTTTCTCATATATCAATATATATATATATATATATATATATATATATATATATATATATATATATATATATATATATATATATATATATATATATATATATATATGAACTGAGGGCCGTTTGAAAACCTATCCGAATTGATGAGAAATGAGTTTGTATTCTTTCCATATTCCACTTATATGAAGAGATAACAACCAACAAATCGCAACACGTTTTGATAAAATATGACAGATTTGGGTTATTTTGCCAATATGAACAACACTAAACTTCATGAATGACAAGAAGGTTTCGCCCATCTCTTGGTGAAACATTATGTTAAGAGCAATAAATTAAAAATTAACACACTTGACGTAGATTTCACTGAATATATTAAAAACTTTACAAATGTTTCGGGTGGTTAATCCATTATCAAGAGTATACAATATTACTGAATGTTTTGGTTAAAAAAGAAGAATTTACCTATTTACAATGACCAGGTCTATTTATCCGTGAAACCAGTGTTAAATTCTGTGGTTGAATGTGAAAGTTGTGCATTTTGAACTTCAGTAATACTGTATACTCTTGATAATGGGTTAACCACATTAATATATGTAGAGTTTTCAACATATTCAGTGAAACCTAAGTCAATTGTTTCAATTTTTAGTTTATTGATTTCCATACTTAATGAGTTTCAAAGGATGAGGAATAAGCTACGTATGATGGCAACTCTTGTTTTTCTTGCGATCACTGCCAATAAACCGATCTTCTAGAATGAAAGGGAGTTCATACTTCCATTATATTTTAAGCTGCTTCCACTGATTGATTTTTGAAAGCTCTCAATTAAAATGAGTTAAATTTTCTTGTTTACATCAATAGTAATGGATGATTATTTGATTGGCACCAATACATTTTCAAAATAAGAGTTTTGACAACGCCTTTACCACAAATAATTCCAATTGACCATTTTTCTGTCGATTTCTGGGTCTCCTATATTGTACTCTGAACCGAAATCGAGGACAGAACATACTTCACATAGATTTTCCGTGAACCTATAAAAATTTCGATAGATAAAACGTAAGCCATCTTGTTTCGATATCCTGAAGAGAACACTGGAAAACAAACGTGTTCAACAGCGTGGGAAGAACTACGTAACTGCCATGCTGAAAACATAACCCATAAGCTGAAATGCTTCTTGCAAATCGTTAGAAAATATCGCATGTTTTTCCATAACCCAAATGTGGATTTTAAGGGGCAAGTTGTGTAATTAAGTTAAAATTCACAAAGTCCCTCGACTCACATATTTGGCATGCAAACAAATGAAGAATGTTATTATTGGTGGAAGAATTAGCATTACGAGAGCGAACGTGTTGAGATAACAATATCTTTGGGCAAATGTGTTATAATAATATTAAATGATGAACGTAATTCATTTGAACAATGGTTGGCAGAAGCACTAATTTTCTCCTTTAAATTTTTTTGTCGTTATTTTTCCGGAGTTTTTCTGTTAGAAATTAGTATTTAGAATAATATCGTGTATATTTGACGCAAGTTTATCTGAGAAAAGTAGCCATTTTTCTCAAGAGAACGGTGCCAAATTAATTATATTCAACAATGAAGCTAACATGGGCAATACAATACTCGGGTTCGAGAACCGATGAAGCCATGGGTGTTTGTGTTTGTCCTGATTTAAGTAGTTTAAGTAATGACATATGCTGGGTAATGTACATTGATAACAAGCCCATTGGCCGTCCGGAACCGGCGTTAAACTGTAGGTTGGGACTTTGTTGCATTGAACGTGAGCACTGAAGTGAGTAATGATACCACTTACTGAGTACCTCAGCAAGTGGTATCGGCACTGACGACACAAGTTCACAAAATCATTCATTTCTACAGAAATGGAAATGGAAAATTTATTAATTTTCAGTTTTATTTTAATTCACCACCAACATGAACGCATAACGAAGGATCGTTATGATTATATCCTCAATATCCACAAAAGTTCGAAGTTAGATTTATAAGATTGTGAACACATTTTATATTAAATTAAACACGAAATAAAATTCGCTCATATCGTCACTTTCACATGATCCAGTATAATCATCAAATCCAAGAGGCGAGTATGAGAATATTGGCACGTTATATCTTCAGAACATCTGCCATATATCAAATTTCGTATCGATTAGAGCGAATCCCGCAAGAGATTTTTGTCCTTATTGATGCAGTCTAGGATATCGTACACCTTCACTTCGGGTGCTATTTCTTTTCCATTTGTTGGCAAAGTTCGTTTCTCATGTTATTGAATATGGGGATGACAGACAAATGGCATTAGCCCAGGAAAGCTGAGAACATGCTTTGATTTAATTGCTACTCAAACACATATAGCTTTTTCAATACTATTGATACAGATAGATTCAAAGTGAGCAATTTCAGTTGCTGAATGAACTGAAGTGAAGTAACCTGATTTCATTCACATGATTTCCAATATGTATTGCTGAAACATTCAATATATTTCGCTAATATTTTGCAGATAAGAAATGAATGATACAATAAATTGATCAAATGGGAAGAACTCTGTATCCTCTCTACTCTGTAAGACTTCACCAGGATCTGAAAATAAAATGATCTCTAACGATCAGATATCAATTGCTAACAAATTTAATGAAATCGTGTAGGCCATGGTGATAACATGGTGATATAATCTTCCGGGCTGATTGGCCGTGGTGAACTGGAACTGCTCCTCTTCCAGACGTTTCGTATCTAACTGCGAGAGACATCTTCAGTGGCGGCGAGTGCTTCGACGTAGTTGTGTACTGGGCGACGACTCTGGAGCAACTGATGAAAGTTCATCTCTCGTCTCTCATCTCTCTCTATCGAAGATGTCTCTCGCAGTTAGAGACGAAACGTTTGGAAGACGAGTTTCAGTTGACGACGGCCAATCAGCCCGGAAGATTATATCACCACGTTTCACAAGAAATTTAAGTTCGAATTCAGAAACAAGCTATGATTTAATGAAAACTTGAATTGAATGGTGATGAAATGAATTAATTCTTACCGCTCATGAACAGACTGTATATGAATATATAGTTCATTTCGAATGTTTTTCAGCAATAACAGGCTTCTTTTGATATGAAAAACTTTATTTTGGTTGACGTTTCGTTGTACATCACAACTTTGTCAAAACTAATGAATTATTGAATTTCATGAATTACCTACTATAGATATCAAAATGTCACAAGTTTTTCTGAAAAACTTATTTTTTAGAAAATCAAATTAGTTTTTTGTATTTTCACATATTGATTTTTAGTATCAGAGGAATATTTCTGGCCTAGCATTCGCTCCGGAAGTTTTTTTCTTCCTCACCATGAGGAAACATCCGAAAAACTCATGGTAAACCGAATGATTCTAATAAGTGAGATTTATATATGCATGTATATAATTCTATGTAGTTGAGTTTTATACTTATCCAGAATATGTATATTAATTGGTTTATGTGTGTGAAATTGAAGGAAATAATAGTTTAGAAACATTCAAGATTTTCAGAATGGGTGTGTACATATTGTAACTTAAAATATACCGCACAGCCCTTTTTCGAACCCTCTGTGTGACATGTAAGCTACTTCGATCAAAATTGAAAATAATAATTAATTAGAATATCAAATTAAATCAATTTTAAAAAAATTAATATATAGTAATATATCTCTAACCGTTTCAAGTTAAAACTGGGAATTGAGTTCAATCTTAATTTTCATTCAACCATAGTTGGTTTCAGAGGTTGAACTCAAACCCATTGGCAATGGAAGTCCGACAAAAAGTGAAAAATCTACATTGCCCAAAACTTTCATAATCTATGGCGAGCTGAAAATGCTTTTCATGTAACCCTTTTGAAAGAAAACTGCAGTCTTAACGATCGATTTGGAATACTACATACAGAAAGAAAACAATTCGACCCAGTTTCTCAAAGGAGATGGAAATCGATAACAGAAATAAACCATTATCTATGATGATAATGATAATGAATTTAGTTTGTGAGCATGTACCTAAAAAAAATGTTGTAAACGCTTTCCAGCCTATTTTTCAAGGTTATCAGTGGTAATAGTTAAGCGGAAAAACCATATTCATAAGAAGTGGAAAGAATACCGTCACTCAGATGATTTTGCTGCTTTTAAGAATCTGAGACGACTTTCAAAACGGTTGATAGAGGCAGATTACTCTAGATACCTTCAAAATGTGGAAAATGAAATAAATGTAAACTCAAAAATTTTTTTCAAATACGTTTCACATCACAAACAGCGTAGTAGATTTCCTTCTACAATGACTTACGAAAATGAAGTGGCTACCATGGCGTCGGACATTTCGAACCTTTTCGCAAGGTTATTTGAGGACGTTTTTGAGCCGTCCTACGATGTCCCAGAAAAGTAGGATAATGTATCCAACATCTACAGCGGTAACTATCTGGGCTCTGTTTATTTGAGTCTGGAAGAAATTCTTCAAGCTCTGAAAAAGTTAAATCCTTCCAAAGGAGCTGGTCCTGATAATTTGCCTTCAAAATTGTTGGTCAACTGTGCTGATGGTCTCAGTAAACCATTTTATATCTTATTCAATAAATCTCTCTCAGCAGGAGTTTTCCCAGAAAAATGGAAGATCTCAAGCATAGTTCCGATTCACAAAAGTGGAAATCTGGATCTTATATCAAACTATCGACCAATAAGCATGCTATCTACTATTCCTAAGTTGTTCGAATCACTGGTGTATAAATATCTCTATCACCATGTGCAAAATATTATTTGTGAACAGCAGCACGGCTTCACTAGAGGTAGGAAACTTGAGACGAACCTGATGAGCTTTCTGGAGTTCATTCAGTCGAGTTTTGAGTGTGGGAAGCAGGTAGATGCCTTTTATTCTGATTTTAAGAAGGCGTTTGATAAGATAGATCATGGTATTCTGCTAATGAAACTAGCTGGAGTGGGTATATGTGGAAGTCTTTTGCGATAGTTAAGCTCCTATATCTTGAGAAGATCGCAATTTGTCACTATAAATGGTTGCAATTCGGAAATATTTCCTAATTCCTCAGGCGTCCCCCAGGGTTCTCATCTGGGTCCCTTATTGTTTCTTATATATATTAATAATATTTCGACTTGCTTTCGTCACTCTGAATTCCTACTGTTTGCCGATGACTTGAAAGTGTTTAAAAAGATCGATGGACCTGAGGATTGTAGTATGATGGAGAGTGATATGGAAAGGCTTCATAGGTATTGTAAGGCTAATTTCTTGTTTCTGAACTTCAGTTTTTGTTATAACATATACAAAGAATATAAATAAAATAGTATATCCATATTCTGTGGGCGATCACTCCCTTCAACGCGTCTCTGCCATTCGCGATCTTGGTGTAACTCTAGACTCTAAATTGATATTTGATCAACACATCGAATCAGTAATTGGTAAATGCAATAAAATGCTGGGTTACATCTTCCGAAATAGTAGATTGTTCAAAAACAATAGCACCTTTCTATCTTTATATTTTTCATTTGTTTTCAGCAAGGTGAATTTTGCTTCGGTAATATGGAGCCCTCGGTATTTATGTTATATTAATAGGTTGGAGAGCGTTCAGAATAGATTTATAAGATACTTAGCTTATAGAAATAATTTAAACATTTCAGATCACGATTATTCACAAGCTCGTAAAAGGTTTGGGCTTATTACTCTGGATAATCGTAGAAAGATGTCTGACATAATATTTATTTATAAAATCATCAGTAACAATTATTTACAAGCTCCATCGTTATTATATAAAATACAATTTAATGTTCCAAATGTAAGGCTTAGATATCACGACTTGTTTTATATTCCATTTAGAAGAACTAAATATATCTAAGAATGTGGAGCTTTGTAGATTAATGTCCGTCAGTAACGAATTTTTACGCTCATGCGAGATCGATTTATTTGTTGTTTCTTTACCTTCCTTAAAGCGAACTCTTAAGAATACATTCCGTCAACTTCTCTAGTTTTAGGTTTGTTTGTTAGAACAGAAATCTGTCTTCATAATATTATTCAATTTAATTTGGTTTTTTTTTAGTTTTTAAGTATCATAGAATCTAGAAATTGTTAGTGTAAGTTTTAGATATTAATTCTGCAAGTATATAGTTTATATTTTCTTATTTTTCATTCTGTGAATGCTATTGTGGGTTCTATACCTGTCTGTATTCCATTTCTAAATAAATAAATAAATAAATAAATAAATCTATAATTCATTTCAGTTGTCAATTTGAATCAGATTGATTAGAACATTTTCTGACCGCCAAAGTGTCATTTATTTGTAGATCAGAATAAACAGAATCAAATCACAATTCACAAATTCAATTCACAGAATCTTTGTCCTAATTGTGTGTAATAAACTAGTTGTTTCAGATATTTTGAACCCCAAACAACGGAAAAATTTCCTTTATTGTATTTTTGAATTTTTCATACACCCTTATTATGGCGTTGTAATGAAGATGTGAAAAATCGACATTGATTTCGTACTGAATGAAGAAGTTATGAAGGTTAACAGGTTCCGAAAATCAATTTCGCGCTAATTTCTCGCTATCACTTAAAGGTCAGTTAAGGACATTACAAAAATTATTTGTGGTGAAATTATCGAGATAATGAAAAAGTTTGTTGCATTTTCTGTCAAATGCACCGTTTGGAAATAGAGTGCTGAGAAAGCGATTAAAGTGCACTCACATTCGGTATTGTATTCCATTCATAAATCAAGGCAAACTTTCTTGTTATTCATGTTTTCAAGTATCTTGAAATCTCTCTCTGATACTGGAGTTTTGTGAGAAATATACTCATCATATGGAGGTTTTAAAACTCAGTAAATCTACTATATACGAGGTCTGTTCAACAGAAAAGGTTGATGCTGAATTCTTCGATTACAACGGCGTTGAGCATGAGTTCTTGCCAACAGGTCGTACGGTTAATGAGTAATACTACAAGGAAGTTTTGCAACGTTTGCGTGAAGCAATACGGCTCAAACGATCTGAATTGTGGAAACACAAATCATGGATTCTACATCACGTTAATGCATCAGCTGACACATCAATGCTTGTTCGTGAGATTTCGGCCAGAAAGAACACTGAAATCATTTGACACAAGATTCGACTCACTGCGACATTTTTCTAATCCCGAAACTGAAGAGGCCAATAAAAGGAAAACGTTTTGCTTCAATTGATGTGATGAAGTCGGAATCAAAGAACGACCCGATTGGGCCATACTGAAGAGCGCATTTCAGAAGTGCTCTGAGGATTGGAAGAAGCGTATAAAATCTGAGAGGATTACTTTGGAGGAGACAGAATGAATATTGATGTATAAATGAATACTTTCCGAAAAATTTCGAAATTCACTCTTTTTAACAGACCTCGTATTACTCAAACAACCTCCACGGGCACATATTGAGTAATTTATGGGTCTCAAACACCATCTCTTAAACTTTCTGCTACTGCATGTCGGATTCAGCTCTGCCATTGAATTAGAATTTTCAGTGACTCTAGAAGAATTAAATTTCTGGACACTGCCGTAGCCAGTCATGCACATTCAGAGAATCAAACAAATTCAGAGGCAATTAGATGTCTATAGTGCGTGGACTAGCAGATGAAGAATTACACACAACCCAAGCAAAACCCAATCGATACCCTTCCACCATTTGAACTCCACAAGATCTTTCAAATTTTCAAACAATTACGTTAGCTTGTCACTTCGGGGTGAAAATCTCAGACTACAAGATGAAATCATTTACTTGGGTGTAACATTTTCAATGTCAAACTCCTGGAATATCGATCTGGCCAAAACGCTCAAAAAAGCACGAAATGGAGCAAACCTACTGTATGCACTTCGAGGTAGAATCCGAGGGTGCGGTCCCCGGACTCTACTCAACACTTACAAGGCTTTCATTCGCCCTGTTATCGCGTACAGATGCTTGCTCTACTCCACTCTTTCGAAACGTCTAGTGAAGACAATTTTCATCTCTTTTTGTCCATGAAATAACCAAAATGTCCCCAATTTCCACCCACATCGAAAAGCTCCAAGCTCGTTATACCCAACGCACTCTCAACGGACCCAATCTGGAAGCCCGAGCGACGCTGACGGCCCCATAGAACAGACGCGGACTTGTCCTTCCCTGAAAACCTGAAATTAAACTCCCCTTCCCACCAGCACGGATCCTGCAGCACTCCAGGAGCCCCCAGACAATGTCCTTGACTACCAAGATAACATACCCCTCCGAGTCCTAGCTAGCGTGAGAGATAAGTGTCCGCAGTGCGTGAGAAAACCCGTAGTGTGCGTCATCAAAAATGCGCGACATGTTAATTACATGGGTAAAGTTTTCTGTGGTTTCCTTTACCATCAAATGTCAGATGAATTGAAAGTCTCAAATTCGACCGAATGGCACGTATTAAAGAAGTCGTCCACAGCGGCACCTTTAGGCCATAGCCTATAATAAACTTTAAAAGTTTTTTTTTGTACAAAGATAATTAAGTTGAAAGGTCGAAGGAGTTCGCAAGACCTTATAACTTCCCAATTTGTATTAGCAATGGAAAAAAAATGGATCGTTCGTCACATCGTTGGAGATTGTTCCAACAGAGCATATTGTGAACCTTTCGATGACTTCCTAAACGCAACGAATGCTGCTATTGATTATGTGAAAAACCTTGATGTTTGTTTGTGAATGACTTGTGCTATCATTACCATTCGATAAATAAATAAATAATGGAAAAATGAAATGAAATTATTCAAAGCACTTAGTAAACGTGTTTTGTTTGTTGTTGTTGAGTCAAACATGAAAATGACGATTATTTTGATTTCAATATAAGAATGAGTGCAATCGAAGTTTATTTCATTTGTTCTGAATTTTTCAGTAATCAAATGAAATATTTTATAGTCTTCATTGAAAAAAAACTTCTTATTACATATCATGGATTTTTACATATCAAGGATATTACATAGCCTTGCATTAGAATGCAAGGCGATATAGACATCGAAGTTGGTGAGTACAGGAATGCATCGTCATAATGTAGTCGCCTTTTCAGCGCTATATTCCGAAAAATGATCGACTCTACATAAAAATTCAGCAAATAATTTTTATTTAGACAATTTCACTGCAAAAAATTCTATGATGAGCTCTATTGACCTCCAAGCAACAGGTTGCGAGATATCTGCAAAAACCTGATTTCTATAACTTGCTTAGGGGTCACGATATCAATGTCGATTTTTCACATCATCAATACAACGATCTAATAAAATTGTATACAAAAATCTCCCACGAGGAATTTTTCTGCAGATAAAACCGAAAACAGCTGAACTATGAACGCCTAATGCAGCACATTTATAGGCGAGAAATTCATATATTTATATAACACTCACATAACTAATTCAATATTATTGACGATGCAAGAGCTCTTCATTGTTTTAACTCCTCTAATGAATTTCCATTGAAATAAAGAATATGTTTGCGCCTTGTCAAGATTTTCGAATGAATAACGAACCGAAATATTTGGAGGGATTATTGATAGCAAATTTGCGAAATTGATAGTATATGCAAAATATATTTCTACAAAAAACTACTGGTGAGAAAGTTATTGGTATAATAATTAATCCGCGTCCACAATTTAAACCTTTTCATTTTCTCAGGAAGAGGAGAGCAAGAACGATTGCAGTAGACGACATCTAAAACATAACCTTCAAAATGATAAAACATTCATATTTTACTTACGTGAACCTTGTCTGAAAGTGTGGATTTCATGGGACTCTAACATCTATGAGTATTCAGAGGTGAATAAATAGACAGGAAATTCAAAAAATTAGAAGAAGGATGAAAAGAATGAAAAATCTAATGTTATATAGAGATCCCTGTGTGGGAATTGTTAAAACGATGGAAGCAACAATCAGCAAGCACAGGACAACCGAAAAATTCGGAGTGTACTATGAGAATAATTATTCGTAATGAACCCAGCTCATTGAGCAAATCTAACAGAAGAATCATTGAAAAAAGAGCACAAGAGCATACGTAAAACAATGATTCAAACTTATGATTCAACGCGAGTTGAAAGCAAAACTGTTATGCTACTTTTAAAATGATGAAAATTGTAGAGAATGTTCTCGGACTCTCAATTCGAATCAAGCTAACTAAAAGTGTGATGGTGTAAGGTACATACTCGTGATGCAATATAGGACGAATTATATTGATGTCATACAGCAGCCTTTTCCAAAGTGGGCGATAACGCCCCCTTGTGGGCACTGCTGGCTTAAAGGGGGGCGGTAAGAGACCCAGAAAAAAATGTTGGCGTTGTGTAGAGGCTTGTGGGGCGATTTGTAATTTGATCTAGCTAGGAAGACTGTTACACACCGACTGAGCTCTCGACTACAACTTGTGAACATCAACTAATATCAATTAAGAGATTGCTCAAATAAGGTTCGATATTTCTCTCCGCGTAGTTAATTTATATGTCCTGTTTTATTCAATAAATAAAAGAAAAATCATGTCAATCGGTTGTCAGTTTCGAAATGAAAGTAGACACAAACCAACAAATAAAAAGGCAATAGATACACTTTCGCATTTTAATAGTTTTAGATAGGTATTAAATTGTTTAATAGTATTCGTAGATAGCTGAATTTCGTGGATAATAGAATGTGGCAATCATCTTTTAACAAGTTTTTGTTGAATAACTCGATTTGTGCATTCCTGTGTCAATCGGCTTGTTCCTAGGATACTTGTTCTTACTTGTTGAGTACGATTGAGCGTCGAATGGAATAGACGAGTTTATGCATGTTTGTCATGTGGCGACTTGCGGCTATTCTTCAGTATATTGGAGCCTGATGTCAAAAAACTTATTGAAAAGCATCAGATTCATCCATCACATTAGTTTTTATATGAGAATGAATTATGTTTGTTTCATTTTAAATGAAAGATACTCTGCCTGAATACTATGGCGTTTCAATAATCATACTCATTGGCAAGTGTAGCCCGTAAGTGTTAACTTGAAACCTGAGCGCCGTTGTGCCTAGTTTAGAATGAATGTTTCATCTTCGCTAATATAGCTCACGATAATTAATTAATTTAATTTGAGGTTATAGTGGTTTAAAATTAGGTGAAAAAATGGGGGCGCTAAAATATAATTTCTTCTTAAAGTGAGCAGTAGACAGAATAAGTTTAGGAACCCCTGCCGTAGAGTCTCGTGGAAATTGCATGTTTGTAACTTTTATTTTATCCCATTTCGAATGAAAAAAGTGTTATATTCTATGTAAATATCATAAAGCAACTTGAATATTGGCTTGAATATTGCCATTTTTCGAAACCTCATCCACTGATGTCTTTTGAACGAAATGAAGCAGTTTATGATCAATTAGTTCGGGAGAAATTCTTGAATAATTCTTGATTGGAAGTGATAAACGATTATTTCATCTGTAATTTTTCAGGAGAAGAAAATAATGTTTTGGGATGTCTTTCATCTGCTATTTCTCTCAAGGTATTTCGAGGCACTTCAAAGTCTCTAGACCAGTCGAGTGATTCTATGCATGTTCATTCAGTAGTTGCAATTTCTCATATTCTTGTGAATAGAGAAATGTACTGCCGTTAGTTATTATTATTATTATGTTATTATTCATATTTTTATTCATGTCTTGGACTAAGTTGCTGTCATCAATGACAATTAGATTTGAAACTCATTCAGGTCTTCTTGTACATTTCAACAAATATACCATTCAAAATCAAATTATTAGTCATTTCATGTTCGAATGTAAGTAATGAGTTTTGACACAAGAGGCCTGTGTACATTCGTCAAGTGTGTTCAGCAAAAAGTAAGTACTATCTTTGTCAGCTTATGATGCTCCGTCATAATCTGCTGGAAACTGAAGAAGGGTTGGATTGTTATTCGGTAGTGGGCACTGAAAAATGTCGACCAGAGAGTTTCTCCTACGTCATAGTCTTGATAATTTTTTCAACGAAAATAAAAACTTCTACCATACAACACAATACAATATATCATCAGAAGTTTTGGAATATTGATGTGTATGGTGGAAAAGAAGGAGTATACGTCAGAGCCAATTTTGGTATCTTTAACAATAAATTTCGAGTATTTGACAAATATTCGAAATAATATTATTTCGGAAGTCGGGTTTCAAGTGGACTGAGGCCTACATATTAAGGGTTAACGTTGAAAACAAATAAAAAAGAGGAATATGAGTTACTTTCATTGTCTACAAGTAAAGAAGAGTGTTTCATTATTCCTAGACCGACTTCAATGGAAACCATCTCCAAACAGTACCAGAAAAGGAGTCTTTTTTTCTAAACGAGTATCATTTATTCAGCTCTTCCTACTCGAATGAACCAAACTGGAGATAACTATAAATTTGATAGAAATTGCTAAAAATGCTCAAATAACTCCTGAACAAAAAAGACATAAAATTTGCAGCAAGACATGATTGAAATATGTGGTGTGTTCCATGGCGAAATAAGAACGATATTGCTGAATATTTTCCATCACAGATATATCAACCATATTTTGCAGACCCTGTAGAATGAATGAATACAATGTCACTTTTTATATTCGATCTTTTCCACCTTCACTGATATTGAAAATTTCATTCAGCGAAAGTTATTCTTTCGAACATGTCATCTATTTTTTGAGGAGCTCCTATATTCTGAGAAATTTCATTATATCGAAATCGTAAATCTGAAAGTATAATTGATATAGAATAGCTCATTTTTCACATATATTTCAATACTGCTGCGATATTCAGGATGCTCCATAAGAATAAAATATTTTTGTTATGTGACATATTCATAAAGAATGTTATATAGATATTCGAAAATGATTTTGTCCCTCATCAATTTTCATACGTATGCATAGTTTATTTTTTCTGAATACTAATCAATATCCAAACTGAACATATCTATTTATTTACACGCCATTCATATCAAGATATTCATTTCGGGGATATTTCATTCTGATGAAACAAAATCCCTGCCAGTTGACATTTTACACCTCTATCCCTCACAATGAGGGTGTGATCTGAATATCTGTTATATTCAAGCTGCAAATTTCATGCATAACTATTTCTCAAAGCAAAGTTCCATAATGTACACATTCTAACATTCATTTGAAGAAACATTTGCATTAATTACGCTGTCAGATTGACTTTATGAGATCTTTGTAAGACGAACATTTAAAATTGAGCTGGTGATTTGGACGAATTGGGACCATAATGTACAATGTAAGCTGCGAGTCTGCTTTATTAAGGTATCAAGAGGACTATGTTAGCTTCAAAGTTTAATAAGAGCCTATTATAAAGTTGAAGATACGTCCCCATTGAAAATGGAAACTCACCACAGCTATACACTTAATCTGGTGAAATTTGCGGTTGTGAACTGACTATAAGAGTTTCTGAGAATTTAATTATAAAGGGAAGTGGTTGGTTACTTTTACGACTATATCATGAAACTGAACATTTTAAAACTTTCGCTTTCATAATGTTATATAAAAAGGATGTTTTCATCGAAACAATCATGAACATAAGATTGAATAAATTACATAACAGTAGAATTAAAAACAATTCTATCGATAATGAATTTCTGTATTAATCAATATTCATCAATTCAATAAATATAATGAACTATAGATATTCGAAGTAAACCTATGAAATAACCAATTATTTACAGCCTCAGATGAAATTTTTTATCTTTTAATTAGGGAGTAATATATTTTCTTCTAACCATGAAGTTACAAACAGTCTGTTCAGCTCGTTTATGTACCTAATCCTTGGAATGGATAGTAGAACCGAAAAAACACTCAACAAATTTCTCAGAGTTGGAGATAACCGACGTCAAAAATATTTCTAGCTTTCATTTCTACAAAATCATTATCTAACACCTTTTATATTCGAAACAGTATTAATTTTCATTCGATAAAATTGAAAAATTTAATTTTTTTCATTTCTTTGCACAAAGTATGATCTTCAACTCTATTGTCGAAACTTATTGGACATCAAGTTGGAGTATCAAGTTGATTGTGTAAAATGAGAACTAGGTAGAGGCTATAAATCGAAAAACTCAACTGTTTTTTCGGAATTCCTATTTCTAATACAATAATTGAAGAGCACAAGGCATTTATGTCAACAAATGTAAAACGTTATCATCCAATAGTGTAATATATGCGTTTGTTTCAGACTTCACTCGAATAACCAGTAGTAATAAAACCCTGTTTGATTATGTTATAATAAACGAAGAGTCAATCAATTGTCAGGTACTTTTGACTGCTTGAATCATAATAGAATCATAAGTGATCATAATATTGAAGGTATCGTTAACATTGAGCAATACAATAACACAGTCACAGAACAGTCGCAAACAGAGCAGTCACAAAAAATGAGCAATTTGAATCTTTCGCATAGAATAAAGACAAATCGATTGGAAAAAGTTTGGCTTGCAGTCTGGAAAATCACATGAATAAAATTTTTGACGGAATGTCTAAATCAATAACCGTTCAGTGTTTTAACAACAGTAAGTTGTAAGAGAAAATAATTGGATTTGCAAAAAAATTGATGAACATGAAAGAAAGTGAAAATATGAAAGTAGGTTAGCTCACGGTTTTGATTTGAACACGAGAGCACAGTAATATTGAACGTTACGAAAGGAATTGTAGAATGATACAACAGTTGAACAAATGATATTTCAAACAACAGCAAAACCTATTTCAGAATTTAAAACAACAATTACCATCATGTGAAACAAATAATATATTATATAATATAGTTAATAATAAAATAGTTCGTGATGATACCCACATTGCTCGCTTTTTCAATCTTTACTTGGTTGACAATATAATAATAATAATAATAATAATAATAATAATAATAATAATAATAATAATAATAATAATAATAATAATAATAATAATAATAATAATAATAATAATAATAATAATAATAATAATAATAATAATAATAATAATAATAATAATAATAATAATAATCATAATAATAATAATAATAATCATCTTTATTTAAGGTTCTCGTAATACAATTATATAGGTGAAACAATAGTAACTATTATAATTTTAAGATCTATCTTGTCAATTATGTTGCCTCAACAAAAATAAAACATTTTCTCTCAGAGATCGTGGCCTGTCGTGTGTACGAATAATGTCTATTTATATTCTGCAATATTTTATACCCACATATATATCAAGGTATCTTTTCCAATTTGTCGAGAAGAAACTTATTAATCTAAAAATTTGATAACAATATTGGGAAAAAGCAAATATCAATATTATAAAAATGTGTAACACTATCACATATTGTCTTACAACCATTTTACCTTTCAAATTTTCACCAGTCGATGAATCATATCTCTGTCCTTTGTTTTCATCAAGTTTTTCATTGAATTTTTCAATGCTAATTATATTTTTGATTTAAATGGCAATTCATTATAGATTCTTGGTGCCAATAGGGGTAGCTACGAAGACATATAGATTTACTCTATTGCGGAATTGATAAAGAGTTTCTGCTATATCTGGTATTTACGCTACGTTTCAAAAAGTAATAACTGTCTATTTTCTTTTTCGTGGATATGAGCAGCAAATGAAAAAAAAGCTCGTATATCAGCATGTCAGCATCTTTATAGAGAAAATCAGTAGGATATCTGATATCTTTTTTGAAAAGGATTTTCAGCAGCCAATTTAATTGAATTTCGAGCTTTTTATTACTGTATCATAGGCACCACCCCACGCAACAATACCATATCTTATCAGAGACTCCGCCAGTGCTTTGTAAATTATTGTTAGATATTTTATGTCTACAATAATTTTCAGTTCTTTAAATTTGGATATTAATCCTCTAAACTTACCAATTAAGCTTCTGACGTGGGAATCCCATTTAAGGTGCGAATCTAGTATAATTCCTAAGTAATTGCATTCGTATGTGCAAGGAATGTTAAATATTTTTTCTGCTATTTCAATTCTCAGTGGTTCACTGGGTGGAAGTAAGCGCTTATCTACAGCAAAAGGAATGTATTTCGTTTTATCTATATAAATAGTCAAGAGGTGATGATTTAACTCATTATAGATATTCACAAAATTAGATTCATCTTTGGTTTTGATATCGCTTCAGTTTGATCCTGAGTAAACTATCGCAGTATCGTCTGCAAAACGGATTATCTCACCTTCAATCTTCGACAACAAAATTTTATTCATATAGATTGTGATAGCTCTGAATATCATATCGATTGTGTATATATATGAAAGAAATATTCAATACTCTAGTTACGAAATATAACCATGATTATGTAATAGAATTTATCTAGAAGCATAAATGATTAGTAGAAATTAAAGAACCTTTCAAAGAAGTAGATAAAGCATGTTCGAACAATTTTGTGGTTAATTTGAAAACAACATGTGATTGCGACATGGTGAGCTGTGACTGTGGCACTTAAGTGTCACTGTGATGTGAGACTTAAAAATAAAACCAAATTATTCAAAGACGAAAATAGAAACTGATAAATGGCTGATGGAAAAGTACCTTGTTCAGTTTGTGTAAATAAACCAGTGACATGTAAAACTTTACCTTCCACATATTTTCATGGTCCCCACAATTTTTCCCTGACAAGGAGCATTGACAGGTTACATTATTCAAATCTCAATTATGGTTTAGCATTTTCCATTGAGGACAGACAGGCGCTTGGTATTCATGGACTTCTTCCTCCAAGAGTTCTATCATTACAAGAACAAGTTGAACAGACAATGAAGCAAATTAGATCATATAAAACGGATATCGAGAAATATGTGTATATAATGGAACTTGCTAGTCATCACGAAAAGCTATTTTACAAGGTTATGAAATCATATACTGAAGAAATGTTACCATTAGTTTATACACCAACAGTTGGAACAGCTTGCCAAATGTTCAGTCATCTATATAAATCATATTTCAAAGCTCTGTTCATTACTATATATGATAAAGGACACATTTATGAAATTTTGAAAAACTGGCCGGTGCAAGATGTCAAAGCAATTGTTGTTACAGACGGAGAAAGAATTTTGGGTATTGGCGATCAAGGTATTGATGGAATAGGAATTCCGATTGGAAAATTATTTCTTTATACCGCCCTTGCTGGAATAAAACCACATCTTTGTTTACCCATTGTTCTGGATTTTGGTACCAATTCAGAGGCAAAGTTAAATGATCCCTTATATCTTGGCTTGAGGATAAAACGAACAGAGGGAAAAGAGTGCGACGAATTCTGGGATGAATTCATGCAGTCCGTTGCAGAAAGATTTGGAAGCACCTGTTTGATTCAATTTGAAGACATTGGAAACGCAAACGCATTTAAATTACTGGAAAAATATCAAAATCTATATTGCTGTTTCAATGATGATATTCAAGGAACATCAGCAGTTACCGTAGCAGGTCTTTTGGCCTCTCTCAGAATAACGAAAAGGAAACTGATCGATAACGTCATCGTTTTTCAAGGAGCAGGTGAAGCTAACATAGGAATTGCAGAATTATGTGTTGATGCCATGAAAAAAGAAGGAGTTTGTGAAGAGGAGGCTCGTTCGAAAATCTGGATGGTTGACTCCAAAGGTCTTATTGTGAAAAATCGCCCAAGTGGTGGAATAACCATTCATAAAGAAGCATTTGCTCATGAGCATTCACCGATTGAATCTCTCGATGAAATTGTGAGAGAAATCAAACCATCAGTATTGATTGGAGCTTCAAGTACTCCAGGGGCATTCTCGCCTGGTATTTTGAAGCAAATGACTGAAAATGCTGAACGACCCATCATATTCGCACTCAGCAATCCGACAAGTAGGTCAGAATGTACTGCAGAAGACGCTTATAAATATACCGACGGAAAATGTATATTTGCTAGTGGCAGCCCCTTTCCGCCTGTCGAATTGAATGGAAAAAAATTTTACCCAGCACAGTCAAATAATTCATACTGTTTTCCTGGTATTGCTCTTGGTATTTTATGTTCTGGAATGAAAACCGTGGATGACGAAGTTTTTCTCGTTGTTGCTGAGTGTTTAGCAGGACTTGCTGATGAGAAAGATCTTGAAAACGGAAGTCTTTTCCCCCCCTTAGATAGAATCATTGATATGGTTTCAATTCGTATAGCCCAAGCTGTTATGAATCATGCCTATACAAAAGGATTGGCTAGCGTTTATCCCGAACCATTCGATAAGATTTCTTATATTAAAAACCACCAGTACAATACAGAAATGAGTGAAATTTTTCCTACAAAATATAAATATCCCTGTTAGTTTGCAAGTTTTTGTTTTGAATGATTGTTCGGAGTTCTTCATATTCCCACTGAAGATATTATGGAATGCATAGAGAGCGATTCACTGTATTTTGTGTTTTATTCGAAATCAGAATTCGAAAAGTATTGAAATGCAATTCCTAGTGCGGTCAAGAGCGGCGAAATTGAAAAATTGACACCTGTCTTTCAGAAAAATCGTTATTTTCTCAAACAAATTGCCAAACGTCAAGTTTTACTTGATACTTCAAAATTGTTCTGTTAGTTCTAAGCATCTAGTGTATTTTATATAGTTGAATATTCAGCGGTAATCAGAGATTCAGGAATTTCATCAATGCTACTACGTATCAGTGAATATCAGGCAAAAATGAAGGCTCATGTCTTAGAGTATGTGAATTACTCTTAATATTTTGGATTGTGCATACATGATCCATTAAGTTCTCAAAAACAGGTAATGAAGTTCTTCAGACTTGTCACATTAAACTGAACGTTTTACACACTGTGTAAATCTATTTTACTACTGCTGTAAAACTAATATTAGCTCATAATTTTATCTACCCACATATCAACTACTGCAAATCTGTCTTTTATTTGCCATTTTGAGTACGTATTCAATACGATAAATATAACCTGCAAAAGATACGAATTCAAATACTTATTAAAATTTTAATCAAACTCTTGGTTCAATGTTTCACCAAGATATTGTATTGCAATATAATTGTAAACCATTAAACCAAGAGTTGCATTCAAGTTTTGATTTGATCATTTTTCACCAAGAGGTAAGTAAGAATTCGATCTCAGTTATCCTGGACTTCAAATATGATATTTTAAATTAGGAAATGGAAAAGTACAGTGATTACATTCATTCAATTCAAGAAAGCATATGATTCGGTGCCTTGCGAAACCCGATTCGAAATCCCTATGAAAAATTATCAAACATACACGATAGCATCACACTCTAGATGAACTTCATCCTCTTTCCACAGTGAGAACGTCAAAATCCTTCACTGAATTGCCTCAAGATGGTATTGATGGCAACTATAAATAGGATGCCATATCATGCTGCCATACTAAATTTACTACGGATTAGGAATTGGATACTTCTATCAATGTTGAGAAGATATTGAAATATTTGCCACTGCGCATAGTGAATCTATATATTTTTTAGGCGAAGAAATCATTTGGGTGGTGAGTGAAGTCAATGAAAGTTTCTGATCGAAGGCTTTACCGAGACATCTCACCCTATTAGAACGAGAAAAGACTTGACCACCGCCGATATAAGCACACATTAATAAGACCTTTTTTCCTTGTCAAAGAGACCATATTACATTTTGAACAAATTTGACAACAGGTCTAGCTCGAGGTAAAGTTGAACACAGATTTCGGTGATTTTATTTTAGGATATAGTTTTAAATTGTCCACGATCATCAAATGTAGTCAGTCAATATTATCTATCAGATCATTCACAAACAGAATAAATAACATTGGCCAAAATCAGACTCCTGCGTTATTCCAAAGGTAGATATAAATTCAGACGACCGTTTACCCTCCAGCTGTACGAAATTTCGTCGGTCAACCAGGTGTAAATGAGAAAGCTTGCTGGGGCTATCGGAGGAGCCAAATTTGTTACATAATTTCTATATGTGGAGCGCATAAGCAACTTTATCAATGTCTTGCTCCAAGACTGTGTAAATCACATCAACTTGTCCAGTAGAGTTGAATACTTCGAGAACGTACTGAGATAACAGTATTAGATTGTTTGAGCAACATCTCATCGACATAAATCCATGTAGTTCAATTTTCATGTTGTTTCTGATGGCTAGATATATAGTAGGTAACGGGTGTTTTTTTGGGAATTAAATTTTTCAGGTTGCGGCACTGGTTGGTAATGGCATCCAAACGTCATCTTTCAAAGCGAAGAGTTTTCAGTTTACTCTGCGATTGCATCATGGAAAGACTTACGAAGGAGCAACGATCGCAAACTGTTGAAAGTTACGACCGTATAATGTTCGTCATAATCGACCTGATGAATCAACAATTCGTGCTGTTATCACCAAATTTCGCACCAATTTCACTTTGTTAGACATTAAGCAATTGTCGCTCATGCGTACAGTGCGTACTAAAGAGAATATTGCAGCCGTAGCGTACAGCGTTAATGAGAATCGTGAAATGTCAATTCGTCACCGTTCTCAGCAATTGGGCATGTGTTACTCAACCACATGAAAAATTCTATGTGTTGATTTGGATTTGAAAGCCTATAAAATTCAACTTCTGCAAGAATTGAAGCCGAATGACCTCCACAACGTCCAATTTTTGGTGAATATGCCTAAGAACAGCTTAATGAAAACCGCTAATTAATCGAAACATTGTGTTCAGCGATGAGGCTCATTTCTGGCTTAACGGATATGAAAATAAACAGAAATGTCGCATCTGGAGTGATGAACAGCCACATGCCATACAAGAATTGTCGATGCATCCCGAAAAAACGACAGTTTGGTGTGGTTTATGGGCTGGTGGCGTCATCGGTCCATTTTTCTTCAAAGACGACAGTAAAGGAAACGCTACCGTCAACGTCGAACGATATCTATCCATGATACGCAACCTTTTTTTTGTCCCAGTTTATTCAAGAGTTGAACTTGATTCACATGTGGTGCCATCAAGACAGTGCCACAAGCCACACAGCTCGTGAAATAATGGACATGTTGAATGATGAATTTGGTGAGGAGCTTATCTCTCGAAAAGGCCCTGTGAATTGGCCGCCAAGATCATGCGATGTGATACCTCTAGATTATTTCTTGTGGGGTTATGTAAAGTCGTTAGTGTATGTAGACAAGCCGTCTTGTCTTGCAAATTGGACCTTCCGAATGGACCATTTGATGCGGAGGCACGGACAACATTGACATGAAGTTATCTTTAAATGTAAATGGCAAAGGCCAAATTGTCAATTTCAATGGAAATTTTGAATATATATAAAGCAAATATAATTTTTCATTTGTTCAAAAAAAGAAAAACTACGCTTGAAACATTACCCATTATTATAGATTATAACTACAAAACATTCAAAAAAGATAACAGTTTCAGATAATATTTTTTTAATTCAGTGGACCTACAGTTTAACGCTGGTTCCGAACGGCCATTGGGCTTTTAATCAATGTACATTACCCAGCATATATCACTATCTTTAAAAATACTCAAATCATAGACAAACACAAATACTCATGTCTTTTGAGGGGCTCGAACCCGATTTCTGCTGCACCATAGTCGGGTGTTCTGCAGACTAAGCTACGGGGACCGGCATTTCTGAATATTTATGTGTAAATCAGACATTATGGTGAAATATTTGTTGGACAATTGGTAAACTTCTCTTTTTGAACATTACTTTGAATTGAATTTTTTCAACAATTTTTCATAAATTTTTGAGCAATTTTTCTATTTCAATTATACTTCATATATCTCAATTCAGAATTATATAACTTCCAATTTGAATTTTTGCGTATTTTATCAAAAGCTATCAATTTAATCATTCGAATCAATGGATTGGTTCCATTATTTTATATTTCTACAATAGCCGCTCTGAGAATTTCAGTTGTCAAGCGGATTCAACGAGAATGCGATAATTTGGCTATAAAACGTCATAATTTTTCAAGCACACACTTGATGGGACATTTTTAAAAGAACAGATTTGGATTTGATGTTCCAGAGAACAATATATTTTCAGCTGACGAAGGATAATAATTCGCGAAATCCAAAAAAGTTAAATTCAGTTTGTGCTGTTTGCAAAATACGCTCGGCACATAAAATAACTTTTTGTATTAACTTGAACAGCCATATATCTCAGGCTAAATGTGCCATATTTTAAATTGGAATTTTTATATCTCACGAGGAGTTATTCGTTGCGAAAATATGACAGTTTCCTGCAGGAATGTTCACTTTTGGAATGAAAGAGCGGCTTTTCAAAAGTACCAGTATATAAGTTCTTATCGTTGGGTTTGAAAGGACATTACAATGAAATCATTAGCCAGAATAAGACAGCTGCTGCGGTAACCACTATAAATCACAACTGGAAATGACTTGAATGTTGAAACTAGTAATTGGAATGAGTTTTGTGTTTTTCCTTCTTCTTCACAGTATGAACTGCTTTCCTTTACTATCAAAAAACTATGTTAAACTTATGTTTGTAGGTATATACATTATATCTATACATACATAAGATATTCATTTCAGTATGTTCATTACCTTATGAATTCATACAACAATGTATTTGTTAGTATTTGAACATTTACAGATTTTACCACTATAAATCACAATGAAATTACAACTTGAATATTGGGACTAGTAATTAAAATGAGTTTTGTGTTTTTCCTTCTCCTTCACAGTATAAACTGGTCTCTTTTAGTATCAAAAAACTATGTTAAACTTATGTATGTAGGCATATACATTATATCTATACATACATAAGGTATTCATTTCAGTATATCAACTTATGAATTCATACAACAATGTTTTTGTTAGTATTTAAACATTTCCAGTTTTCCTCGAAAAGAATCTAACGTAATACTACTGCAATAAAAAGCACCTTCTTATGGTGTAAGATATAAACAGTCAACCCAGACCTGATCCAAAAAAACACAATTACGAATCTTCATGGTATTGATTTTATATCGCATCAACAGATACACAAAAAATTGTTATCTTAGTGGTTTTAACAAACCCATTGTTAGTCCAATCTTGTCTAATGTTACCTAATGTCGAAAATTCGCAACAACAATTAATAATGCGCTCTTTAACATGAACATATGGTTTATCCTACTAACAAACAAGACGATTTTGGCCATTAACAAAGCAATTAAACGAAAAAAACATTGAATTTTTAAATTGTAAAATAATTCTCATTCAAAAATTTGCAACCACTTGTTGATATTCTATAATTAATTGAACGAATTATCTTCGCTGTGCATGATTTTTAGATTCTAACTGTTTTGTCAATTGAACTTTGCAGCAGTGGACACGTATATTTTCGTGAGTATGCGCTGTAGACAGACAGCTCATGAAATTTTAAGTTCTTGTAAAGAACTGAAATTTATGTTCTGTGATTTTCACTGAAAATGCTCCACTGATATTGACATATGAATCCATTCGTTGTCATTCGAAAGATTGATGTGCCTTGAACGATTCAACCACATTACAATCTCTACATAAATTATGTGTTCAAAATTTAAGAATTGTACAATATATCAAAGTTTTCAAATTGTGTGTTCAGTTTGTGTAAATAAACCAGTGACATGTAAAACTCTACTTTCCACATATTTTCATGGTCCTCACAATTTTTCCCTGACAAGGAGCATTGACAGGTTACATTATCCAAATCTCAATTATGGTTTAGCATTTTCCATCGAGGACAGACAGGCGCTTGGTATTCATGGACTTCTTCCTCCAAGAGTTTTATCATTACAAGAACAAGTTGAACAGACAATGAAGCAAATTCGATCATATAAAACGGATATCGAAAAATATGTGTATATAATGGAACTTGCTAGTCATCACGAAAAGCTATTTTACAAGATTATTAAATCATATACTGTAGAAATGTTACCGTTAGTTTATACACCAACAGTTGGAACAGCTTGCCAAATGTTCAGTCATCTATATAAATCATATTTCAAAGCTCTGTTCATTACTATATATGATAAGGGACACATTTATGAAATTCTGAAAAACTGGCCAGTGCAAGATGTCAAAGCAATTGTTGTTACAGACGGAGAAAGAATTTTGGGTATAGGCGATCAAGGTATTGATGGAATAGGAATTCCGATTGGAAAATTATTTCTTTATACCGCCCTTGCTGGAATAAAACCACACTTTTGTTTACCCATTGCTCTGGATTTTGGTACCAATTCAGAGGCAAAGTTGAATGATCCCTTATATCTTGGCTTGAGGATAAAACGAACAGAGGGAAAAGAGTGCGACGAATTCTGGGATGAATTCATGCAGTCCGTTGCAGAAAGATTTGGAAGCACCTGTTTGATTCAATTTGAAGACATTGGAAACAAGAACGCATTCAAATTACTGGAAAAATATCAAAATCTATATTGCTGTTTCAATGATGATATTCAAGGAACATCAGCAGTTACCGTAGCAGGTCTTTTGGCCTCTCTCAGAATAACGAAAAAGAAACTGATCGATAACGTCATCGTTTTTCATGGAGCGGGTGAAGCTAACATAGGAATTGCAGAATTATGTGTTGATGCTATGCGAAAAGAAGGAGTTTGTGAAGAGGAGGCTCGTTCGAAAATCTGGATGGTTGACTCCAAAGGTCTCATTGTGAAAAATCGTCCAAGTGGTGGAATAACCATTCAGAAAGAAGCATTTGCTCATGAGCATTCACCGATTGAATCTCTCGATGAAATTGTGAGAGAAATCAAACCATCAGTATTGATTGGAGCTTCAAGTACTCCAGGGGCATTCTCGCCTGGTATTTTGAAGCAAATGACTGAAAATGCTGAACGACCCATCATATTCGCACTCAGCAATCCGACAAGTAGGTCAGAATGTACTGCAGAAGACGCTTATAAATATACCGACGGAAAATGTATATTTGCTAGTGGCAGCCCCTTTCCGCCTGTCGAATTGAATGGAAAAAAATTTTACCCAGCACAGTCAAATAATTCTTACTGTTTTCCTGGTATTGCTCTTGGTATTTTATGTTCTGGAATGAAAACCGTGGATGACGAAGTTTTTCTTGTTGTTGCTGAGTGTTTAGCAGGACTTGCTGATGAGAAAGATCTTGAAAACGGAAGTCTTTTCCCCCCCTTAGATAGAATTATTGATATGGTTTCAGTTCGTATAGCCCAAGCTGTTATGAATCATGCCTATAGAAAAGGATCAGCTAGCGTTTATCCCGAACCATGTGATAAGATTTCTTATATTAAAAACCATCAGTACAATACAGAAATGAGTAAAATTTTTCCTATAAAATATAATTATCCCTGTTAGTTTGCAAGTTTTTGTTTTGAATGAGAATTCGGAGTTCTTCATATTCCTACTGAAGATATTATGAAATGCATAGAGAGCAATTCACTGTATTTTGTGTTTTATCCGAAATCAGAATTCAAAAAGGATCGAAATGCATTTTCTAGTTCGGTTAACAGGAGCGAAATTGCCAAATTGACGACATGTCTTTCAAAAAAATCGTTATTTTTTCAAACAAATTGCCACACGTTATGTTTTAATTGATTCTTGAAATTGTTTTGCTAGTTCTATAAATCTAGTGTATTTTATATAGTTAAATATTCAGCGGTAATCAGAAATTGAGGAATTCTATCAATGTTACTACGTATTAGTGAATATTAGGCAAAAATGAAGGCTGATGTCTTAAGAGTATATGAATTACTCTTAATATTTTGGATTGTGCATAGATGATCCACTAAGCTTTCAAAAAGAGGTAATCAAGTTCCTCAGACTTGTCACTTTAAACTGAACGTTTAAGAATCTATGTAAATCTATTTTACTACTGATATGAAACTAATATTAGCTTATAATCTTGTTTACCCACATATCAACTACTGCAAGTCTGTCTTTTATGTGGCATTTTGAGTACGTATGCAATACGATAAATATAAGTTGCAGAAAATACGAATTCAAATACTTATTAAAATTTTAATCAAACTCTTGGTTCAATGTTTCACCAAGATATTGTATTAAAATATAATTGTAAACTATTAAACCAAGAGTTGCATTCAAGTTTTGATTTAATCATGTTTCACCAAGAGGTAAGTGAGCATTGGATCTCAGTTATCCTGGACTTCAAATATGATTTTTCAAATTAGTAAATGCTAAAGTACTGTGATTACATTCATAGAATTCAAGAAAACATATGATCACACTGAGAATGTCAAAATCCTTCACTGAATTGCCTCAAGATGGTATTGATGGCAACTATAAATAGGATGCCATATCATGCTGCCCTACTAAACTCACTACGGATTAGGAATTTGATAGTGGTATCAGTGTTGAGTAGTTATTGAAATATGTGCCACTGCGCATAGCGAATCCATATATTCTCGAAATATATGGATGAAATTTGGGTGGTGAGTGAAGTGAACAGGGTTTGCGAACAGTGGAAAGCCTAATACATACAGCCAGAGACAGGACAGAAATGAAGCATGTGGTCGCAAACATTCGTTAGTGAATATGCATTGGAAGAAGAAGAAGAGTGAAGTGAATGAAAGTTTCTGATCGAAGACTATTACAAGGCCTCTCGCCCTATTAGAACGAAAAATAACCTGACCACCGCTGATATAAGCACACTAAATAAGATCTTTTTTCCTTGTCTAAGAGACAATATTAAATTTTGGAGAATTTTGACAACTGGTCTAGCGCGAGCTGAAGTTGAACACAGTTGTCCGGTGATCTTATTTTATGATATAGTTTTGAAGTGTCCGCGAACATCAAATGTAGTGAGTCAATATTATCCATCAGATCATTCACAAACACAATAAATAACAGTGGCCAGAATCAGACTCCTGTTTTTCCAGAGGTAGATATAAATTCAGACGACCGTTTACCCTCCATCTGTACGAACTGTCGTCGGTCAACCAGGTGTAAATGAAAAAGATTGCTGAAGCTATCGGAAGAGCCAAATTTGTTACGAAATTTCTATATGTGCAGAGCATGAGCAACTAAACTATGGCTCCAAAGCTGTATAAATCACGTCAACTTGGCCAGTGGAGTTGAATACTTCAAAACGTACTGAGAAAACAGTACTAGCTTGCTTGAGCAACATCTTCTCGACATAAATCCATGTAGTTCAATTTTCATGTTGTATTTGACGGCTAGATATATAGTAGATAACGCGTGATTTTTCAAGAATTAAGTTTTTTAGGTTGGCGACACTGGTTGGTAATGGTATCCAAATGTCATCCATCAAAGTGAAAAGTTTTCAGTATATTCCGTCAGTGCATCATGGAAAGACTTCGAAACGAGCAAAGCTTGCAAACTGTTGAGAGTTACGACCATATTAAGGTCGTCATAATCGACCTGGTGAATCAAAAATTCGTGCTGTTATCACCAAATTTCGCACTAATTTTGCTTTGTTGAACATTCAAAAATGCATACAGTGCGTACTGAAGAAAATATTGCAGCCGTAGCGTACAGTGTAAATGAGGATCGTGAAATGTCAATTCGTCACCGTTTTCAGCAATTGGGCATGTGTTACTCAACCATATGAAAAATTTTGCGTGTTGATTTTGGTTTGAAAGCCTATAAAATGCAACTTCTGCAAGAATTGAAGCCGAATGACCTACCACAACGTCCAATTTCTGGTGAATGGGCCTTAGAACAGCTTAATGAAAACCGCTTATTTATCGAAACATTGTGTTCAGCGATAGAGCTCCTTTCTGGCTTAACGGATTTGTAAATAAACAAAAATGTCGCATCTGGAGTGATGAGTAGCCACATGCCATGCAAGAATTACAGATGCATCCCGAAAAAACGACAGTTTGCTGTGGTTTATGGGCTGGTGGCATCATCGGTTCATTTTTCCTCAAAGACGACAGTAGAAGAAACGTTACCGTCAACGACGAACGATATCGAGCCATGATACGCAACTTTTTTTGTCCCAGTTTGTCATGGTGAACTTGGTTGAATTGTGGTGTTATCAAGACTGTGCCATATGCCGCACAGCTCGTGAAACAATGGACATGTTGAAGGATGAATTTGGTGAGCAGGTTATCTCTCGAAAAGGCCCTGTGAATTGGCCGCCAAGATCATGCGATTTGACACCTCTGGATTATTTCTTGTGGGGTTATGTGGAGTCGTTAGTGTATGTGGACAAGCCGTCTTGACTTGCAAATTGGACCTTCCGAATGAACCATTCGATGCGGAGCCACGGACAACATTCATATGAAGTTATCTTTAAAATGTAAATGGCAAAGGCCAAATTATCAATTTCAATGAAAATTTTGAATATATGAAGCAAATTTAGTGTTTTATTCCATTAAAAAAATATTACGCTTAAAAATCACCCATTATTATAGATTATAACTACAAAACGTTAGGAAAAGATAACAGTTTCTGAATTTTTTTTTGATTCAGTGGATCTGCAGTTTAACGACGGTTCCAAACAACCATTGGGCTTGTAATCAATTTACATTACTCCGCATATATCACTATTATTTAAACTAATTAAATCACAGACAAACACCATGCCTTCAGAGGGTCTCGAACCCAATTTCTGCTGCACCATAGTCGGGTGTTCTGAAGACTAAGTAAGCTACGGAGATCGGCATTTCTGAATATTTAGGTGCAAATCAGACAGCATGGTGAAACATTTGTGCCGCAATCGGTAAACTTTCCTTAATAAACATTTTTCTCTATCGAATTTTTCATAAATTCAATTTCAACAATTTTTCATCAATTTTTGAGCAATTTTTCTATTTCAATTATACTTCATATATCTCAATTCAGAATTATATAACTTCCAATTTGAATTTTTGCGTATTTTATCAAAAGCTATCAATTAAATCATTTTAATCAATGGATTGGTTCCATTATTTTATATTTCTACAATAGCCGCTCTGAGAATTTTAGCTGTCAAACGGATTCAACGAGAATGCTATAATTTAGCTATAAAACGTCATAATTTTTCAACCACACACTCGATGGGACATTTTTAAAAGAATAGATTTGGATTTGATGTTCCAGAGAACAATATATTTTCAGCTGACGAAGGATAATAATTCGCGGAATCCAAAAAAGTTAAATTCAGTTTGTGCTGTTCGCAAAATACGCTCGGCACATAAAATAACTTTTTGTTGTAACTTGAACAGCCATATATTTCAGGCTAAATGTGCCATATTTTAAATTGGAATTTTTATATCTCACGAGAAGTTAGTCGTTGCGAAAATATGACAGTTTCCTGCAGGAATGTTCACTTTTGGAATGAATGAGCGGCTTTTCAAAAGTACCAGTATATAAGTTCTTATCGTTGGGTTTGAAAGGACATTACAATGAAACCATTAGCTAGAATGAAACAGCTGCTGCGGTAACCACTATGAATCACAATGAAATTACAACTTGAAATGTTGAGACTAGTATTTGGAATGAGTTTTGTGTTTTTCCTTCTTCTTCACAGTATGAAGTGCTTTCTTTTAGTATCAAAAAACTATGTTAAACTTATGTATGTAGGCATATACATCATATCTATACATACATAAGGTATTCATTTCAGTATGTTCATTACCTTATGAAATTATATAACAATGTATTTGTTAGTATTTGAACATTTCCAAATTTTACTACTATAAATCACAATGAAATTACAACTTGAATGTTGAGACTAGTAATTGGAATGAGTTTTGTGTTTTTCCTTCTCCTTCACAGTATAAACTGGTCTCTTTTAGTATCAAAAAACTATGTTCAACTTATGTATGTAGGCATATACATTATATCTATACATACATAAGGTATTCATTTCAGTATATTCATCACCTTATGAATTTATATAACAATGTTTTTGTTAGTATTTAAACATTTCCAGTTTTCCTCGAAAAGAATCTTTCGTGATACTAATGCAATAAAAAGCACCTTCTTATGGTGTAAGATGTAAACAGTCAACCCAGACATGATGCAAGACTCGTGACTTCAGCAATGGACATATAGTTCGTCCAAAACTAGCAGGAGCTGAAAAACACAATTACGAATCTTCATGTCATTGATTTTATATCGAATCAAAAGATACAAAGAAAATTGTTATTTCAGTGGTTTTAACAAACCCATTGTTAGTCCAATCTTGTCTATTCTACTAAACAGTTAAGAATGCGCTCTTCAACAATAACATATAGTTTGTCCTACTAACAAACAAGACGATTTTGGCCATTAACAAAGCAATTAGACGAAAAAGAACATCAAATTTATATTAGCATTGAATTGTAAAATAATTCTCATTCAAAAAGCTGCAACCACTTGTTGATATTCTATAATTAATTGAACGAATTATCTTCGCTGTGCATGGTCATTAGATTGTAATTATTTTGTCAATTGAATTTTGCAGCAGTGTACACGTATATCTTCGTGAGTATGAGCTGTAGACAACAGCTCATGAAATTTTAAGTTCTTGTAAAAACTGGAATTTATGTTCTGTGATTTTCACCGAAAATACTCCACTGATATTGACATATGAATCCATTCATTGTCATTCGAAAGATTGATGTGCCTTCAACTAATTCCACCACATCACAATCTCTAAATAAATAATGTGTTCAAAATTCAAGAATTTTACAATATATCAAAGTTTTTAAATTGTGGCTAATGTTCTCCATCAGTGAAAAATTTATGAATATTATTAATAATGAATAATATAATGTGATAATTTTGAATACATTTTATCGCAGTTTCTGTTATTATATTCTCGGAAAGCACATTTCAAAAAGTTTATTTATAATATAAAATTTGATAAAATGAATATTAAAACCTGTATTTATCGCCTATTGTCACGTGACTACAAACGACAATCAAAGCACATGACGTCATCAACCTGCAAAGAGGTGACAAAGACTGTTCTCCATTTCTTGGTTTGTGTACATACCGTCGCAATAACTGTGAATGATTCAATATCAATACCACCATGAAAATTGGATTCATAGAAGGAAATAATTCCAACTTGCCAAAAATGGATTCTTTGATGGTAGTGAACTTTTCGGCAACAAATGACGACTATTGTGCTTCGGAATTCAGGAACGTCAAAATACTATATGATAGTTCGTTTTTTGGTTGTTTCAGATCTTCAATAGAATCTTATGGCGATGACGCTATTGGATATGTCCAATCAAAAAGACCAATAAAAATATCATTTTGCAGCTGAAATGATAATTATTTCAGGTTAAGTTGAACAAAAAGATGATATGTAGTTATAAAGCACCCAATTTATATAAATACTCTGATATGTTGTATATAGCGAAAAAAACTTACATCAAAGTGGTACCCACGAAAATAGGCGGTAGTTTTTGTTACTAATGCTGTTATATCTATTCCAGCATGTCTTAACCACTTTCTCCAGATTTTCTTATCTTTGTTCTCTCACACATGGGACAATAAGAAATTTTTATTTCTTTATTTCAGTAATTTTTCCATGTAATTTAGTTATATTTGCCAATAAAATATACTCTTTCGTTATAAACAAGAGTCAATCTTTCAAATAAAAGCGGTTTCGGAAAAATGTCAAAATCGCCATTGAACAAATGCGACAAATAACAACTATTGGACTTCGGAGTTCAGGAATGTTAAAATACTATACGATAGTTTGTTATTTGGTTGTTTCAGATCTTTAATTGAATCTTATGGCGATGACGC
This sequence comes from Henosepilachna vigintioctopunctata, assembly GCA_030704895.1. Classification (NCBI taxonomy): domain Eukaryota; kingdom Metazoa; phylum Arthropoda; class Insecta; order Coleoptera; family Coccinellidae; genus Henosepilachna; species Henosepilachna vigintioctopunctata. The sequence continues at coordinate 1,737,470 of JARQZJ010000130.1, read as the reverse complement.
CATAATCCAACAAACATATCCAAAATACATACCTACAACAATGCACATCCAACAGAATATGTCCAATCAAAAAGACCAATAAAAATATCATTTTGCAGCTGAAATGATAATTATTTCAGGTTAAGTTGAACAAAAAGATGATATGTAGTTTTAAAGCACCCAATTTATATAAATACTCTGATATGTTGTATATAGCAAAAAAACTTACATCAAATAGGCGGTACTTTTCGTTACTAATGCTGTTATATCTATTCCAGCATGTCTTAACCACTTTCTCCAGATTTTCTTATCCTATGTTCTCTCACACATGGGATAATAAGAAATTTTTTTTTTTATTTTAGTAATTTTTTCATGTAATTTAGTTACATTTACAAATAAAATATACTCTTTTGTTATAAACAAGAGTCAATCTTTCAAATAAAAGCGGTTTCGGAAAAATGTCAAAATCGCCAGAGAACAAATGCGACAAATGACAACTATTGGACTTCGGAGTTCAGAAATGTTGAAATACTATATGATAGTTTGTTATTTGGTTGTTTCAGATTTTCAATTGAATCTTATGGCGATGACGCCATAATTCAACATACATATCCAAAATACATACCTACAACAATGCATATCCAACAGACTATGTCCAATCAAAAAGACCAATAAAAATATCATTTTGCAGCTGAAATGAGAATTATTTCAGGTTAGGTTGAATGAAAAGATGATGTGTAGTTATAAAGCACCCAATTTATATAAATACTTTGATATATTGTATATAGCAAATAAAAACTCACATCATAGCGATCCCCACGAAAATAGGCGGTAGTATTTGTTACTAGTGCTGTTATATCTATTCTAGCAAGTCTTAACCACTTTCTCCAGATTTCCTCATCTTTTGTTCTCTCACACATGGGACAATAAGATATTTTTATTTCTTTATTTCAGTAATTTTTCCATGTAATTTAGTTACATTTTCAAATAAAATATTCTCTTTCATTATAAACAAGAGTCCATCTTTCAAATGAAAGCGGTTTCGTAAAAATGTCAAAATCGCCATTGAATAATAAAAATTCGCTCAATTTCACAGAATTATATTCAATGCTCTGCAATTGCTTCGAGGTGTTGCCGAACTTTTTAGGAAGTTATAGTTTTGTTGATGAAATATTTATAAATATTTGATGAATTTTTCAATAATATAATTTTGTGAAACTGGGGTAGGTGGATTTCATTCTTTTCATTCAATTTATATTGAATTATGTTTTACCAAGGGACTAGCGAATAATCAGTGAATTTATGTATCGCATAAAGGATGCAAAAATGAAGAACAATTCAAACCTGTCGTTGATTGTGAGACACTCTTTATGGATATTGTAAAATTTCGATTTCATGAGATCTAAAAATGATAATTCATTTTACATCTTACGTTATAGTTGCAATACACTCAAAATTTGAGGACGTCATTTTTCCAGGTAAAATACGTTTTCTGGTATCATATATTTCAGTTCCTGATTCGATAATCGAGAAGCCTCACCTGTCGGAACATATAAAAAGGTATTCATCCAATATTAGGGAAACTTTAAACCGAACCGCAAGTTGGTGAGGATTTTCGAAGATATTGAGTTGACACCTAGGGGATGGTGCGAAGGATTACCCCATCTCGCTTTATGAATATTTTCTCGACGTTCTGAGTAGGCTCAACACGAGCATAGCGAGCTTTTCAAGATAGACGTTAATGAAAAATTTCCATTGTTCAATATTTTTTGATTATTCTTGGTTCTAATCAAAAGTCTGAATTTCCAGAAAATAAGGTCCTGTTTATTATCAAGATTATATAATTTCAAGAATCTGTAAATACAATCGAAATACAAGTCGAGAATATTCGTTTCGAAAATTATACATCTTAATGACCAAAATCAGATCATAGCGTATATATATATATATATATATATATATATATATATATATATATATATATATATATATATATATATATATATATATATACGATCTATATATATCACATCGTACACGTTCACATATCTAGCTCTACTATAACATTCTCTTGATTAATTTCAATTTTTCAAATTAATGTTCTAGTGTTCATTTTCTTAAATATTTCATTCAGTGCCATAAGCACAAAAAAATTTCATTTCCTTATATATATATATATATATATATATATATATATATATATATATATACATATATATATATATATATATATATATATATATATATATATATATATATATATATATATATATATATATATATAAAAAATTGATTTATTGCCTGTTTAAGATAGTTTATTCTGAATCTTTTTTGCAATTACAGGCTTCTTTTAATATGAAAAACTTAATTTTTTTTGACGTTTCGTTGTATATCACAACTTCGTCCAAACTAATGAATAATTGAATTTTATGAACAACTATAGATATCAAAATTTCAAACTTAATTTCTAGAAAAACCAAATAAGCTTTTTTGTATTTTCACATATTGATTTTTAGTAAAATTTCTGAGACTGAATGATAATTTTTATGTCAATTACTGCAGATCAAATGTTTTGTTACGTTTCTCTATCAATTTTATGTAAGTATTGTATATGTTGGGTGTTGTGGCCGATGTGATATAAGTGATCTCGAAATGCCATTCAGAAAAGCAGAATGGTGAAGCAGAATAGTGATATTTATATATCATTCTTGTTTTGTTTTCATTGCTGATTACTGCTCCTTCATTTATATTTCAATTCGTCTCATTTTCTTTTCATTTCAAACCATTTTGATGAATGCTATTTATTTTTTCGGAAGCAATATATGCTTGAGCAATAATTGGAACTACGGTTCAACTCCGATTTCAAACGGTCCAAGAACCCTGATGAAATTGAACCTATCAGCAACAGTAAGCCGAAAGCGTCTAGAATGAATGCATTATATGTCAGGACAGGAAACTTGAAGAACAATTTGGTTATTCGACACTGTCTACACATGTTCATTCTAATTGTATGATTGATCATAGCTGGATAACTATCTGTTGATAAGTTAGCGTATCCCGTAATTAGAGTATATTTCCTACCCCCACTGAAGATTCTGTGAGTAAACTAAGTTGCGATTAGTTGTCTAGATAGCACGTCAAAACTTTTACCGGTCATTAGAAGTTCTCGAAACTCGAGTCTTTGTAACTGTATGACATAATGAATTGGTCGAATTCGAAGAGTTATCTGATTACAGATTACTCCACACAATTGTGAAAGGTACTGAAGAACATTTTTGCATGAAGTTTAACAAACATGATCAGGATAATTTATACTCTTGAAGTTGATTATGTATTGAAAATGTGTTTTTACCTCGCGAAGAAAATAATATATTATGATTTAACACTCTTGATTTGGTTTTTCCCTATATAAATCATGTTCATGCATATTCTGTTTCACAGGTTCACGTGGCACTTTATGAGCTTATTATAATATTATAAACTAAGTGTTCATGAAGTTGAAACGGAATATACGCATGTACTACGAGTACATCATTCAATTGATCATTTGTTGTTCTGGCCCCAATAGCCAGAACAACAAATCGGAGATTCCAACATGCTTTGAACGAAACATGTTTATACTTTTGGATTCAATTGAAATTTTCTCGAAAAAACGGTCTACTGTTATCACAAATTCGGCAAACTTCGAGGTGACTTTTCGAAGAATTGATTGAATTCATACCGACAATAACATATGAAGTTATCCCTCAGCTAAATTAAACTGTTTCAAATTCGTTAATTGTTAATGAGTTCTATGAAAATTTTTGATGATTCAATTTCTAATGACGTCTATATTTTGTCTGTTTCGAATCTTGAACAGAGTCTAAATTCGACATATATGAAGAATTTTTCGTTTTAATAGGCTATTTGACAGGTTTTTAAAATCCATTTTATATTAAGTAGTAGAGTCTAATGAACCCAGTAAAAGTTGTATTTTTTAATTCTAGTATATATTAGCTGAAAAATATCGAATTAAATATTCAATATTTACCTAGTGTGCCAAAACGCTACTTTGACAATATGGCGGTCGGTGACGTCACTTGCCTGTAAACGTAGTGATCTTTGGTATTATCTGTGACAGCTGGCCTATTTGTTTGTTGTAAACAAAAAAAGAAAGTGCGATTGGATTTACATTTTATCAGTGATTTATGTAACAAAAAATTAGTTACAAATGGTGTGCAGTTCCTAAATGTACAAACACGTCGTTAAAAACTCCGGAAAAACTATTTGTAAGTGTTCCAAGGAATGTCAAAGTGCGCCGAAAGTGGTTGCAACTTTCTCGGAGGGATCATAATGACATAGCGAATAGAACAAATATTTTCTTTTGTGAAGACCATTTCGATGTAAGTAAACATAATATTTATATTTTGTAATAATTAATTACATTCCGAACGTTAATATTTTCGTTATTGAATTGAGGTTATAATTCCTCTAATGTTCTTATCAGAATGACTCTTGCAACTCACTTCGAATATTTCTGCTGTTTTCCATAATATTTGTGAAAAATTTGTAGCTACAGAGTCCTATGAGTCCTATGAATTATCGTTTATGTTCACGAAATTGAGCCAAACAAACTTAACAATTATTTATAACCTATATAAGTTCTTGTGGAAGTTGATCATTATTTCACTTTCTTATGATATAATTTAAGTTATCAGTACAGTGTAATTATACTTACTTTGCTGTTTTTACATTTTTTAGCTCCGAAGCATAGAAGTCGGGATTATTTTTGAAAAACAATCTGACCATGATTGCGTCGACTTGGGACAGGTTTCTGCTGTCTGCTTTTACAAAATCGTTGTCCATGGTTAAAAGTAGGTACTTGTAAAATAGTGCAAAAAGGTGATAATAAAGAAAAATCTTATTATAACGGAGATTTAATCTACCACAACTAGGCGCAACACAACTAGGTTATGTACGAAACTACGAAGTTTACTAGCAGGTGACGTCATGATAAACTCGACCAATCAGGAGCGTTTTGTGTCACGTGATAAACGTTTGAAAATTGCTGTTTTTATTTACAGATTTTTAAATAAATTAATCATTATTTTCAACTTACGTTAATAAATAATCATTTTTTAACTCTTAATATATACTGTTAACAGTAATTGACACTTTATTTTTCGCATTGTCAAAGAGCCTATTCTCAGAGCCTCAGTAGCCCGACGCTACAGTGACGCTGTAACGTTTTAGGCTTACAGGTACGGGTTGGCTCGATTCCAACCGTGTTCTTGTGCCGTGATGAATCTGAGTTTAACTGTGGGCCCCACTTTCGCACAGACACATATACCTCTGAAAAAATTATCAGAAATTGAGGAAAAAATCTTCACGCATTCTGTACACGTCTCAATTTTTTTATCATAAACTCAATAGTGAACTTCGAATACAAAAGCACTCATACAATTATTTAATGCACTTGTAGAGAATGAATTCCCATCAAAATCATTCAGAGACGATACAACGAAAATTACTCAAATAGCTCATTTGGAGGAAAGATCACGTTTATCCAGAGGATATCGTCAAACTGATCTGTTGAACAGGTTTGGATCTAAATCACTCGAAGTTGGCGGGGACTTGTTCTCTCTGCAGTTTCTGTATAACCTCTTACATGGTTATAAAGACTGTTCTACCCTTATTGGCTCTATTGATTTTCATATTTCCAGACAATGTTCACGTACAAATAAATTTTTTTTATTGGGTGCTCCGAAAACTAATTCCCTCGTACAATTAATTACCCATTAAATATACATATGTGCTCGCTATTCGGGGATGTGTCTGACAAATGCGATATCAACAGGGACTCATTTGCTCTCAATAGTCGGGTTACTAGGACTCTTTTCATGTATAATAAATTCAGAAGTGAGCCATAATCTCATTGTCTATTATTTATTATAATCACTTCTTTTCATTGATACATTATTTATTTTTGATACTTATTGATCATTTTTTAAATGTTTGTATCATATCATTAGGTGTTAAAACTGTATATATTTTTCGAATACTTCTTGTAACTGAGTTTTTTTACCTGTAGGAAAATAATTAATGAGAAATTCAGTATAAAGTCCAAATTGAAATAGTGATTTGTGATTTGCTTCATATACATCAAGTACAGTTTTTTGTGTTTCATGTATACTTAGAGCTCTTCTGCGATTAGAAAATCATCATTTTATCTAGTTATATAATTCTCTTCAATGAATGTTGGCCGAAAATTTTGCTCGACAATTAAAAGTTCAATCATAAACGCTGAAATGTTTATCCATTATTCTGACATTATAATAAATAATATGACACTCAAAACGAATCGATTTCACTTGAATGCGTCTGAGAATATCATAAAATTTTACTGCAGATCATTTATCAGATGAGATTTTCCATCTAATGGATACCTAAACTGGTTAGATGTAACGACGAAATGATGGCTCTCATTTCAAGACTTTATCTTTTTGATTGCTATCTCTGAATGAGGGAATCAAACGGCAAATCAAACGACGTTCATTAAAAAAAATGTGAAAATATCCCAAATTTCGTTATTCTGTTGAAATTGAAATAGTTCCACACATTTTCTATGATCTAATTCACTAATCGAAAAACGAAAAAAATAAACGTTCGCAGTTTTGTTCCCCTTCCAACTGTAGACTCAGAATAAAATAGAAACAGTACAGTGATGCCAAGCATTTTGTTCTTTCCACAGTCAATTATATGGCAATATAACCGAATATATAAAACTGTTTCTTTGTTGTAAACACATTATCTTTTTTTTGTCAACGGTTGAATAATTGTAATTTTCTAGTTGATGTGATATCATATAATCAGTTGATTCGTGATAATCAAAACTTTCAAATGAAGGGTTTATGACAGATATCCGTGAATGAAAGGTTCTGATGATTCGTTCTTCAGCCTAGTTTCATCTAATGTCTGATGTAGGCCACTTCCATGTTTCGCCAACTTTCTATACTTGGTCAACAATTTCTGATATCATGGTTTTGTCTTGTAACTGACTTTTCCATCTCCTATCTGTGAAAGTGACGACCAACTAGCTAGCAGTTAGTTCGTCGCTACTTTTCTCGTTACGACCATGATTTTCAAGACGTATGTGAAAGCGGGTAGTATTCAAAAATCTTGAGCGTTTCTCTTATCCTTGAAAATGTAGTTCAAATTCTCAAAAACTTATGGAATTTTGTTACTCTGTAACACAATTACATATAAATTATATTTTGTCAAACTTCTGTTTAGAAAGGTTCGTCAGAAAAGAACCTTTTTTCTTCAAAATGCAATCTCGCTCATATCGCTAAACTATAGCAATTTCAGTTTTCTACTCACATTGTCAAAGTCATCAAATAACTCATCATTCATTATGATAAATTATCATAATGAATGACAAAGTTCACAGGTTAATCGTTATATACAATATCTTAGAATTATATGACACCATTTGTGTCGATATTGAAAAAAATAACACTCAGTATCTGACACACACACATACATATACATATATATATATATATATATATATATATATATATATATATATATATATATATATATATATATATATATATATATATATATATATATATATATATATATATATATATATATATATATATATATATATATATATATATATATATATATATATATATATATATATATATACTCGACGTATAACTCAAGTATAATGTCTATCTAAGAATCGGCCTACGAGTTTTTGGATGAACAATCATCTGAGGAGGGGTTATTTTTTGATTTATATTCGGCATTCGATACACTTTCCTTCGAATTTATACTTAATAAATGCAACAATTCAGGTTTCAGAGGCGTTTTTCTGGATTAGTTACGTAGCTACCTTGAAGTGAGAACAATGAGAATATTGAGAATAGGCGAGAGCTATTCTTAGAGACATGACATTACACTTGGGGTGCCGCGAGGCTCTGTGCTTGGAGCTCTTCTATTCATATCATTTATAAACGATCTGCCAGCGAATTGGCCCCGATCTTTGGTGACACTGTTTGCTGAAGATTCATCTGTGGTTTTTTCTGGCAGGACTCCTGAGGAACTTCTGGAGACATGTGTGTGCATTCTGAGGGAGTTTGTAAATTGGTGTCGAATGAACAATCTGATAGTAAACGTTGACAAGAGTGTATGTGTCCATTTTTGTCTGAAGGGCAATGGAATCATTACCTTGAATGTTAAATATGAGGACAAGGCTCTATTATCATCCCAATAAACTAAGTTTCTTAGAATATATGTAGCCAAAAACTTGAGATGGACAACACACATTGACGTTTTATGTAAAATATTCAGTAACTCATTTTGTGCAATCTCTAGAATTGAGGACATTGTACCTAGAAACTATGTTATGAATGTGTTTTACAGTCTTGTATATAGTCATCTGAATTATAATATTCTGCTGAGGGGCTGATCTACAAAAACAAATAGGGTATTTATTGCACAGAAGCAAATACTTGGATAATTATTCAATATTCATCAACAAGCTTCTTGTAAGCCTATCTCCGTTAATAATTACATACTCACCCTACATTGTTAATATATTTATAGATGTGAACTATATGTTAAAAAAATTGAGATAGGTTTATCAAATTGAATAGTAATCATGGGTATTCAACAAGGCTCAGTGAGGTGCTACTTATTCCTACACATAAAACAGCTAAATTCTAGCAACCACTCTATTATCAGAGTATCAAAATCTTCAACCATATACCATCAAGTTTAAAATTACTGAAAGCTCATTTGTTCAAGAAGAGAGTTATGTCATTGATGTTCACAAAGGCATACTATAGTGTGGCAGAGTACTTGGATGATTCGAATGTAGGCAATAATGTATGAGTCAATTTTTTGTGTCATGTTTGTTTATTTTACTACCACGAATGTATCTACCATGTGAAATTGTCCCAAATGTAGAATATTTCAGACGTTATTTTTTTTTCTTCTCAAATATAGTTGAATATTATTGTAAATAGAAATTGAACCATTATTTTTGTTTGAGGGCTGAATGGAAGATCAGACTCAAACTTTAATTTAATCCTTTTGTGAGCATTCTTCTCAGTTGTAATTATTGAATGTAATTTTACAATGTAAGGAATGTTTGTCAATAAATTTTATTATTATTATTATTTTTATTATTATATAATGACAAGGAAGATCAATTCCATTCGGCCTTATCATAAATTTTCAATTCCACAATTGATTGAACAAAATACATTTGGAATGAGGATGTATATATAATATATTGAATGTGAGAGGGCTTATGTACCAGTAGTATAATGAATTTGTTCATTGGATATTTGATATTTATCTTGTTTTTTGTTTTTTTGATATGTCGTGGTTTCAAAAAACTGAGCTTTATGTTTCTATACTTCGAACTCGAAATCAATGATCTCGAATAAAAAATAAGATTCTCCCATACAGTTGTTTCATTGAGCTGCATAACGTTCAGCATCATCCTTCATTATCACAAATTTGGGTCTAATGTGAGGGAAAATTACGCTACACGTAATTACGCTACATCTTGGAGAAGATCCAATATGTAATTCTCCAAGCTTGAGAAAACGGCATGTTTGTTCAGAAATGTTCAGAAGCTCTACTTATAACTGTCTTGTTGTTATAAATCGTTATATTAGAGCCGAAAAATTCCGAATGTGGTTTTGCAGAAAATTGTGATATGATGTTCTCATTATTCATTTCTGTCTGTTATCCTATACGTTAACTCACGTGATACTTATGTATAGGACACTCTGGGTATTGGAAAATTAGTGAAAGTTTCTCAATTGTTGAAGAGATATCAAATGATCAACAGAACTGAAAACAAACAATTCATCTTGATATCTGGCAAAACTACAGGGTAATACTACATTTGAAGGTAATAAAAAACGTATAACTTTTGTATTCACACGTTTTCACATAACCTCAAAATTCAAGTGAAATAATGTTTTGGGTTTTTATTTTAATTCTTAAGAAGAGAAAATTTTTCAAGCGAAAACTTTCGGGAAACTTGAATAGAATCTACACACAAATGAATGAGAATACCGAAATATTATTTAATCCTGAGAAAATTCAAATGTTCGAATCGAGTAGTTTTCAGTTATTTCTGAAATATACTGAGGTATTATTGAAATGTTACGATGTTATTATGGACATAATTATGAGTTGAGTTGCGGTACTTGTCCCGAAGTATATGTTGGTCAAACTGGCAGGAATTTCAGACTTAGAATATCTGAACACCAAATGCTTTGCAAAAAATGAAACCGATTCTACGTATGCAACACGTCTTTTAGAAGAAAAGCATGTCTTCGACAACAACTTTAAAATACTGCATACAGAAAGTAAAGGTTATAAACTAACCCTGTTAGAAGCCATGGAAAGTAATATGAGGAAAAAATCAAATAGTTCATCGAACGATGAAGTTTTAATCAATAATTCTCCTTATTAAATTTACTCCAGTAAACGGCAATCGAAAAAAGGTATTCTATGGTCATCCCCCACAATTCAGAAGAAATGTGTGCTATTAATTCCCCTACTAAAGAAGAACAGTGTTCTATAGTCATTTCCACACACTTCAGGATGTATACAAGCAGTCCACAATGGAAAAGCTCAGTTTAACATCAACATTTCATGAAGCTACTGTGTCGGCGAAAAAATATTGTGATGTTTTGAATTAATTATAGTGAAAATCAGAAAACTGCTAAGTTTTATTTAAATTACTCAATATGATTATATATATATCTAATTAAAATTGAATATATTATCAGAAACAATATGTACTTCCAAAAACAATGCTGAGAAGCCCTGCTTCTTCTATAAGTGAATATGTTCAACTGGCTTTAGTAGGTCATTGTTTAGAGCAAAGAAAGTTTTTCTGAATATGATTTATAGAATAGACCAGAGGTTCCCAATCAGTGTGGACGACTCACTGGAGGGGTAGGATGTTTTAAAGGGAAGCATGATGGGCTGCATCTGGTATTCATCAAATGCCACAATATCGCGAGCATCGCGAATGATCCGCTCTGTGTACTGACCCATATAAACCTGAGAATTCATTCATCAATCGGTTGATAGAAAGCAGGCAAAAATCTTTTACTACTCATAATACTCCCTAAACATTAATTCAAAGGAAAGTTCATCAAAGTTTTCATCGTCGATGAGTTTAGTCAAGGGAGCGCTCAGATTCATAGCTTAGGGACCCCTGAAATAGACGATAGAATTAGACTAGTGATGCAAACTTCAAAGAGATGAACATATTTTCCAAAAATACATACTTATAGGAAATATAAAAATATCCAGGTACATGGCCTTCCTGATATAGATATCGGTATCTTGATTTTCTAATAATTTGCAGAGATACTAACGATGTCTTGAAAAACATATGACAAACTAGCGGTGGTTGAAAAAGCAGCATATCATTAAGTTCACTGAATCCCTCATTCTTCTTCTTTGCTTGAGGTTCCCAGATATGCTTCCATTATTCTTGAATAAAATCAACAACAAAAAGTCTTGAAGAGACTGGTTCGTTCGTTCAGCTGAAGGTTTTTTTGTTTGTAAGAAGAGAAATAATAGGAGTAGAGATTGATTGACGCTTCAGAGATCTAATCTGTTTGGTAGTGAATCTCTACAACCCTACGCCTCTAACGGAATCTCAAAAACTACACTGTCGTTCCATTAATTATACTCTGATGAATCGGTGGCGAACTCAATTCATCTGAATACTGAATACATTTCGGTTGATGTTAAATTTTCACATTTCTTTCAGAGAAACCTATTGTGTTCTAAGTAGATGAAGCTGCGAAAATTTCCATGAATTGAATAATTTAATTATTATAATTATTTGATAATCATTATTATATGTTTCAAATCATGCTACATTTATTTGATTTGCAAGATCCATGATAAGATTAAGGTAAATAATTCATTTTATTGTTTATCATTCTTCATTTTAATAATAATAATCTTTGTTTGAGGTTCTCGTAATACAGTTATAAAGGTAAAACAATAGTAACTTTTATAATTTTAAGATCTATTTTTTCAATTATGTTTCCTAAACAAAGATAATTTTCTCACAAAGACCGTAGCTTGTGGTGAGTACGAATAATGTCTATTTATTATTATCTGCAACATTCAATATCTACATACATATCAAGGTATATATTTCAATAATTTAAGAAAAAACTTATTAATCTAAAAATCATATATTGCTTTACAACCATTTTAGCTCTTCAATGTTCACCAGTTGATGAATCATACATCTGTGCTTTATTTTCATCCAGTTTTTTATGGCGGACTTGAAATTTTCAATGTTAATCATATTTTTTAATTCAAATGGCAATTCATTATAGATTCTTGGTGGCAAATAGGAGTCACTACAAAGACATATAGATTTTCTGTATTGCCCAATTGATAAAGAGTTCCTGCTATATCTGGTATTCACTCTATGTTCTAAAAAGTATTATTTGTCGATTTTCTTTTTCGTGAATATTAGCAGCGTTTGAACAAACAGCTGTCGTATATCCAGAATGTCATCATCTTCATACAGAAAGTCAGTAGGATATTTGATATCTTTTTTATGAAGGATTATTAGCAGCCAATTTTGTTGAATTTCCAGCTTTTTTTATTGCTGTATCATAGGCACCACCCCACGCAACAATACCATATCGTATCAGAGACTCCGCCAGTGCTTTGTAAATTATTGTTAGATGTTTCATGTCTAGAATAATTGACAATTCCTTAAATTTGGATATTAATCCTCTAAACTTACCAATTAAGCTTCTGACGTGGAATTCCATTTAAGGTGCGAATCTAGTATAATTCCTAAGCATTTGCATTCGTATGTGCAAGGAATGTTGAATGTCTTTTCTGCTTTTAGTGGTTCACTAGGTGGTAGTAAGCGCCTATCTACAGCAAAATGAATTTATTTCTTTTTATCTATATCAATAAATAAGAGGTGATGCCTTAACTAATTATAGATATTCACAAAATCAGATATTCAGCTTTGGTTTTGATATCGCTCCAGTTTTATCCTGAGTAAACTATCGCAGTATCGTCTGCAACACTGATTATTTTACCTTAACTCTCCGACAACAAAAGTTTATTCATATAGATTGTGAATAGTATTGGCCCTAATATTGTTCCCTGAGGTACTCCATATCCTATCATCCTCATATTACTGAATGTATTGTTCACCTTCACTGTTTGGTTCCTATTTGATAAGTAGCTTTTAAATAATTCCAGATGTTCACCATTAATTCCAATTTCTTCTAGAAGGCTCAAAAGTGTTGTATGTTCAACAGTGTCGAACGCTTTTGCTAAGTCTATTAATATGCACAAGGCAACGTCGCTAATGTTGAAAGATTTTATAAATATGCGTCGTTAATTCAATGACAGCGTCTACAGTGCACTTATTTTCTTGAAATACAAATTGCAGTTCAGAAATAATCTTATTAACTTTCAGAAAAGTTTGTAGCCTAATTTTTATAACTTTTTCAACATTTTTTGATCGGACGGGAAGTATGGATACAGGTCTGTAGTCTGCACATCGTTTTCTGTTACCACCTTCAAGTAAGGGCACAATGAGCGCTTTTTTTAGAGACGTTGGAAATTTTCCCGTTTTGAAAATCATGTTTACCATGTTCACAACTGGTGGAGTTAATGAATGAACTCCACTTTTTAGAACCTCTGAAGATATACCGTCAATTCCTCTACTCTATCTATCTTCGAGATTCAAAATTATGTTGGCTACTTCTTCGTCAGTTGTCGGCGTGAGAGAAAAATCACTCATATTTTGAGATCTTGTCTTTTCAGGTGGAGGTCTGGGTATATTCAATTTTTCTACTAACTCCCTACCAATGCTGACAAATTGATCATTGAGAACCTGGGCTATTTCCTTGTGGTCAAAAATAGTGTTTTGAGATTTTTTTCGTTTTCCACAGATATCAAATATGCTTTTCCACAATTGTGCCGGTTTATCGCCGATCGATTTTTTAAGTTGCATGTAGTAATCACTTTCAGCATGTTTCATCAAGAGACGTGTACTGTTTCTGAAGTTTTGGAATTCTAACGAGTTACTGTCGTTTTTTTGCTGTAAAGTTCGTTTCTAGTATTGATAACCTCAATAGTTATCCAGGGTTTTCTTTTCTTTTCTTCATATTTAACTCTATACTCACATAATTCAATATTATTATTTATTTTGTTAACCAGTACGTCTGTTAATTCATCAGGCTCTTCCATTTCATAAATTTCGGTCCAATCTTCCTTCGCTAAATGGTCTTTGAGTTTTACATAGTTGATGTGAACATTTTCTTTTTGTTTGTGTGCTCTTATCCCGGTTTTACGAAAAATAACGGCTCAATCTGAGATATTAGTTATTATATCTGAGGTATTAGTATTATTGAGATTAGTAAAGTAATATTGCTAAAAATATGTGAAATCTGTGAAAATATAGATAACAATATATAGCCTCTACATTCTCGAATCCTTCGTAGTAAGTCAAGAATAATCTCAGAAATATCCAAGTCATTAAAATGAAACCCCAAGTATCTGTCTACATGAATGTTGTCAGCGACAAAACAAATTTACACTTTCGAAAGTGAATATTGAATGCGTTCCAAAAATCATCCAATTTTTTGAATGAAAATAACTTACGATTGTTTAATCCTTCTTGGGTATCTTCGGTGGCATGAATCCAAAAAATATTTCAAACACTCGGAGCGCACTTGATATTCACTTTCGATCAATATGACTATTCTAAGTGATCGGATTTGTTTTCGTTGCCAATATTTCTGGTGACAGCTTTCTGAGAGTTTCACCACTTCAGAGTTCCTCAATTCTTCATAGTTCATCAATCGCAGTAGGTATTGACGAATTATGAAGAATCTATCAATCTGGAAAGTAGTTATCGAATTGCCCGCTAGGGTGTGATTTTGTGCGATGACGCTTGCGACTTCTACAGGCAAAGTTCTGCGGCGTTTAAATGATACGTCTACAAATCTTTTACGTACGATTTGATCTGATACGTAAAGACTTCTTCTCGTTCCTCAGATAGAGGGAGCTCTCAATCAATTAGTTTACGAATAAATGCCTACCCTATTCAGGAGATAGCTCCTGGGTGCGTTTAGAAAACCATCGAAACTTGATTGTTCGTATTCATGAATGTAAAAATTTCCAAAAAGTATGTGACAATCATATTTTCATTCAACAAGTACGGAATTTCGAAGTGCATTTCACTGATTCACTGTCGAAAATGTTAGGTGTGTTTTTTTTTGAACGTTTTGATAGACAGCTTCCTGGGAGTTTTATTTGAAATAATCTGATACTCGTATTTCGATTAAAAATCTTGGTATTCTGAATCCCAATTCAGAAATTTTCCACTGAGTGTTTTGCTAGGATCAACTGACATAATCAAAAAGTGGATTATTGTTTGCATAAAATAAACTGATTGATTAATTGGCAATACTGTTCATTTATCTCATTTCATTCCTATACATTTTCCTCTCTACTCGTCCTCTAGATATAAGATATAAATTATAATACGTCTCACCTAACAAGTACTTTCATTTCCATTTTCATGTTTGTTTTTTCACGTCCAAACGAGCTGCCAGAGTACCTAATTGAACAACGGTTTATTTATTTGGCCGAAAAAATTACAACTGAAACGTATTTTGTATTCAAATGACGAACATATCTACATACAAGCACCTCATTAGCTGTCGTTTCGGTTGAGTTAACTGAAGCGCTAGCTTCGTATCAATTACACGAAGGAATTGTTTGTGTTTTGATGAATTTTTTTCTTCGTATCAGTTCAAGGTCCAGTTCTTTTAGAATTCTGATTGATATTCCTGAAAAACAATTTGGACCTATATTCCAGTTCTTTCTGCAATTATAATTTTTCAAAAACTAATGAGTTTTTATTTATATCAGAATAAGAATAATATAATACATAGAGTAAGAATAATAGCTTTGTTCGGGGTAAGGATTCTGAACCGATTCAGAACTAATTCATAACTGATTATGAACTGGTTCGGAATTATTTCGACCCGCGAACGATTTTAGAACTAGTTCAGGGAATTTTCAAATCACGGTTGTTCTCATCGAATAATATGCCGTATACCGCTTGCAATTGTCATTCAAATCAAAGAACAATACAATAACACATTATTCTATGGAAGTCGACTTATAAGTAAGCAACCATTCTCCAATTTATTTATTTTCGAAAGCACAAGATAGCCAAATAATTATTGAGTGAACGAACTGTTAGTTTCCGTTTCGTTACCAAGTAGCATGTATAAACAAATCATAAAAATAATTTTCTATGATACCAATTGCCAAACTATCGTGAATGCGCAAGTCCCGAACTTACAGTTCTAGATTGATCCTTCGGACTTGTGGAACCAATTCCGAATCGATTCCGAACCAGTCCCAGTTTATCTACGAACACGGAACTGCAACTAAAAGTTCGGAACTGGGTGATCCGAATTCAAACTACGCATGCGAATAGTTCTGAATCGGTCCAGAATCCTTACCGCGAACAAAGCTAATGTCAATTGATTTTTCGGAATGTTTTTGATTATGCGATATAATGAGAAACAAACCATTTCATTATTTGATATATAAAGTGGAAATATAAAATGAATAATTAAAAGGTTTAATTGGTTTTATTCCTTTCTATACATCAAGCTTTACTGGGTTTTTGGTGTGTATCCTACTTTTTTCAATATTGAAGGGTGAAAAACTCTATTTAAAATAATCATATACCATTTCGGTGAACATTTCATTGCTTGAATGCTACAATGGAAAGAGAGGTTTATTAAATGTTCGCTGATCTCTTAGTGAAACATTGTTTAATATATTAAATGAAAACACTTGGATTGGTTTCACAAAATTTATGATAAATACTTTGCAATTGTTTTGAGTGTTACCCCGTTTTCAAAAGTTGAACTGATTTAAAGTTGAACTGAGAGAAGGTTAAACAGTTTAACTTTAAAAAATGGGGTAACAACCCGAAACAATTAGCAATTATTCATTAAAAACTAGCTGACCCGGCGAACTTTGTACGCCCATTCAATTTCAATTCTCTCTGAATATTTTTCAGAAAGCCGGAAACACCTGGTTTAACTATTTCTGCTACACTATCTTGTTTCTAATATTTATCCCGTGTGGAGCCAGGGACTTACTCACTCACGCAGGGACAGCAATACTCTTCCTGTGATTTCAAATAAGTCGAATTATCAAAAAATTCCATTAACACTTTTAATATTTTTTAACATTTGATGTATTGAAAGTTATTAACCTGTCCGTTCTATAGTTGAACGGCATGTTCCTAATTTCGTATCAAGTACTTGTCCTATATATCTCATCATTAATTATATGAGATATTTGATGGATATAAGTCAAAAAATGTTCAGAATTTAGTCCATTCCCGAAAACCAATGAATATAGTGGCTCTGGTGTCTGTACCAATCGTCTATTCGAATTTACACTTCGCGCAATATTTTGTTGCATCATTGGTAATATTTTCTTATCAATGACAATAAAACTTTTCCTTTCAATATTGACACACAACGTTCATTGATCCAATAGCAAAGATTTGCTATGAATTGTATTCTTCTTCAATTCCATCGATTCCTTTCGAACTTTCGCAGTTGCTCATCTGTTTGATTTGCTCTTTTATATATTTAACTTGCTGCACTGCCAGTTCTGCGACTTAAGTTTGTACATATAATAATAATTATTTTCAAAAATGAAATTTCAACTGTAAATTAAATAAAACTATGTATTCATATAATTAAATATACCACGTAATATCAGTCTACCAAACTGATAGACTTTCATATTTCATAAGGTAATCAGTTTTTTTAACATCCTCTTTTTGAGAATTAATAATTATTTCTTACTTATGTTATTAATCAAGTATTATTGAATTTTTTAATTTTTCACGCAATTTTCGAATTTTTTTCCTGATAATAACTAACACAACAACAAAAAATTGTGAAATCATACATAATACATAGAAACGTTTTTCAGAAACGCTTGGAAAGAGAAATGGGCCGTTTTAAGGTGTTTGCCGGCAATTATTCGAATTTTTCTCGACGTGAAAACCATTCTTGGACTTCAATGAGCATTTAAAAAGAAAGAATGGGTGAAAATTCATTTTTATATTATGGATTTTGTGAAATCCAGCCAAGTTATCTTATTTAATATAGAAATAGAGGACTAATTCTGCTTTTTTCTAGACTAGCAGCTCGAACATGCGCAGTCAACTTTTCATCTTCTTCCTTTTTGCTGTGATTAGTCAAAAGTTTGATGTTAATATGGCAGCTTTGATGTTAACTTGACTTCAGACGCACACTCCCACGCAATGTAACACTAGGTTGACATAACGTGTGGGGAACTGTTGAACTATCTGACCTCATGGTTCTTCAAGAAGTTGTTATTTTTTTCTGACTTTACCTTCGTTGTTTCTTGGTCTGAGATATCGTCCTATAGCAAAACCGGCCGATACGAGTCAGGAAGTATATTTTTGTTTGCCATTAACATTCAGTTCGAACGTTCTGGATGAACTTCTTCCAGGTGTGGATGTATAAATTTTTTCACGTATTCGTACGTCACAATGCAGTACGCCAGTCCCTGCAGGATATAAAATTTCATATTCAAATTTTTAAGTTCAGAAGTCTATATGGAACACTAGTAACATCAATATTCATGTCAATTTCCAAAAACTTCTGATCGAACACTAACACATTTGTGATACGTTCATTTTCGCTCACAATCTTGGCAATGTTGGCGAGTGAAAGAAATATTAATGAAAGAAGTACAAGAAGTATCAAATGAAAATATTTTTCATCGCTAGAATTGACTGCTCGAGAAATCGGTTCCCATCTGTTGATGTTCAAAATTCCAACAATGAACTTTTTTCGAAGTGCTCTAGTTTTTCTGTTATTTCAGTTTTGTGAGCATTGAAAACAAATATTGTGTGCTTCAGAGAGCTTCGGTAAGTTTTCAATTTTGCCCATGATTTCGAATTTTTATTGACATTTGAACCGGTTGTGTTTGGATGGCGAGTGTGTTCATCGTCTTCTACTCATTCCTCTTTCAATTATTGAATTAGTTTCTTCGAAGTTGACGAACGAAGTTATGTCAGTATTAAGAGATATTTCTTATGAAGCTGCGTATGCCAAACTTTCCTCATTTCAGAGATAATTCTCAGTGATTAAAACAAATAGTTGCATAGTATAATACAGAATTTTGATTGTGGAACTTTTGATTGTGAAATAGTTTTTTTTTCGTTGAGTTGTAAACAATTTACTATACAAATCACGATAAAACCAAATCTTAGAGTTATTTTGGAGTTCCAAGATATGAACAATTTGAATGTATGGTTCAATTGAAAACACTTGCCTGTATTCCTCAAATTTCTTCCGTATTTCAGACATTTGCCTTCCCTATTATGTTATATTACCAAGAATTCAGTAGGCTTATCCTGATTGAAAACTAACAAAAAACTTTGTTTCTAAGCTAGAGAACAAATTGAACATAGTATGAAATAGGCCTTTCAAATCAGGATGTCTTATTGAATGAAAGATGATAAGTATATAAGAAAAATTGAAACATCGTTTCACTATCTTCAAATATTCATCGTCGTGAGCAGTTATCTGGTTCAAAGATTAGTAGTAGCCAGAAAATAACAGATATTATATCGGAATAAATCTTGATTAAGTTCATAATAAATTATAATTTCGTTATTATTAGTAGGTGATATTTGTACTGTGTCAAACTTATCAGGGATTACTCGACAAAGAAGTTGCATGTTTTTATCTCCAGTTACACCAGCTGAAATCCACGAGATAATTTATGCCGTGTCGAAGAAAAGTTCTGCTGGTTATGATAACATTCTTTGTAAGATCTTGAGACGTGATCTTGATCATTCACTTAGTTAACGAATCTTACTCACATAGTTTTTTTCATAGTGAACTAAAAACTGCACTGATAATTCCGATACATAAAAAGATTCCGTCAACTTTGTTGAGAATTATGGACCAGTGGCATTGCTGTCGGTGTTTTCAGAGGTAATGGAGAGAGGATTTATGTCTCGACTTACATCTTTCATTGACAAGTTTCTTTCACTTTCTCATGAGCAGTATGGCTTTCGCAGGAAGAAATTTCTGCAAGACGCCATCTTGTCACTATATAAGGGTATCTGATGCCTTTGGTGACAGAAGACGCTGCGTTGGAATATATTTTGATCTGAATCTTTCGATACTTTTGATATAAGCATATTACTCAAAAAACTTGAATTTTATGGAATCAGAGGCACTCCTCTGGATCAGTTGAGATCGTATCTTACTAGAAGGTCTCAGATTGTACGTCTCCTAGAGATGGGTAGCAAAATTTTGTCAGAGCAAGTTTTTCTGGAAAACGATGTACCACAGGGTAGTACATTGGGGCCTATTCTGTTCATTCTGTTTTTTAATGATCTCATCTGCCGGTTTTATCAGGACGGAGTGGCAGCGAGCCTCTATGCTGACGACACATCTGTTTTTAATAGTGAAGGCAATGCAATTGAATAAGCGGAGAAGGCAAACCAAAGCGTAGTACGGATAACAAAATGTACTATAACAAAAAGTACTGTAACAAAAATGAGCTAGTACTGAATTCTGAAAAGACGTTTAGTTTATTCTTCTCTCTCTCAGGAAATATTCTGGATTCCAGTCCTCTGATTTGGTCATATAACCGACGTAGTGTAAGTCAATCGAACCATGGCAGGTTTCTGGGTGTGTTATTCGATAGCCATCTAACATGGAAGGAACACATTTCTGGCATTTGTAGCTCATTAGCCTCACAGAATTTCGCCGTGTGGCAGCTTCGCACATTCGTTGACTACAAAATACTGAAAATATATTACTTTTCTGCCATAAGCAGCATTTTGGAATATGATATACTTTGTTGGGTAAACTGCACTGATATGGAAAAAGCTTTCGTAATGCAAAAGGGAAATTATTACGATGAACAATAGACCAATAAATTCATCTTGTCGCCGTTTATTCAAAAATATGTTTTTAATTTCACTATCATTGTACATCTATCACTGTGTTTTGCGCATCAAATAAAATATAAATTCGTTTTCCCGATGTGAAGATATATATCTCTACGCATCGCGATCTAATCGAGACATATATGTGCCATATACAAAAATGACACAGGTGCATTTTTATTATTATTAGAATTATTATGGGAGCCCCTGCACACGGGGGTCCCATAATAATTCTATAAAAATTGTTCTTGAATGAGAGAATGCTTCTCTCAAAGGGATTATTTCAGTTCAGGAATCTCTTACTACATCAATTCAAGCTTGTTGAAATTATGTTCATACATAGTGTTCAAATGAGAAAGTTTGTTTTATCATGCGGTATTATATAGACAATTCATCGACATATTTTCCCATACAATTGTACTACATTGTCAGTGGATATAAAACTGTTTTTATTTTTCATTGTAAACCCCCATTTTTTGTCACGCCCAACGTAGACCCCCGTGTACCTCTGGGTATCCACCTGAAACACCATGGGAATTACTGCTTTATACGAAGAATGAACTGGTTCTTTATGGGCGAGTGTGCTCATGTAGTGGACAAGTTCTCTTCTTCTGAATTGTGTTATTGTCAATTCATTTATTCTTTTCTATAATGATGATCTATATAGTGTTGTTGTTGTTCACGGACACCTTAACATCGTGCATTGTATGATTTGAATAATCATGTTGAAGTTTTACCAAATTGGTTCGAAGTAGAAAATTTTTCCCATTGACAGCCAAAAGATACAATGTATGACCATAAAGGTAATACCCTGTATATTATGATTATTGTTATTCGGTGTTTGATCTTATTATCAAACCCGAACAATTAACCTGAGAAAGTAGGGAAAAATATTGAAGCATTGTTTTTGATTGAAAACATCCTATGAACATGTAAAATGATCTATACATCATATTGGATGATAGTAATACACCAAAATATATTATTTTGAATAGCAACCCCAAGTTTAAGTAAAGACTACGCCATGTCAAAAACTTTTCTGGCATATTCTCATCATAATATATAGTCTGCGAAGCTTTCCCTAGGCTATTTCCTCATAAAAGAGCGAAAACTGTGTTATTGTTCTGGTGAATCCTATTTTTATTTTGGGTACAACGACACTCAATCGTAATTACTTCGAAGTCTTCGAAATAAACTCAGTTTAATTTCCTACTATCGGGCTTTGCAATTCCGCCGGGACCATAAACTCTAAAACACTATCTGCACATTTACTTATATTGACTTTTATCTTTTGTTTCAGTGCTGGGCGGAGTTGGCGTCGATCTGGTGTATCACAGACATAACATTGGATATTATGAAATGTGAGTAGAAATACGACGGTAACGTGGGGAAATTGTATTTATTTATGACTGTTGATTGGTGTCTTCGACAGAAACACCACTTCAGATTATTTGAATCTTTATGTAAATATAAATGGGCTATTGATTGAGCTCTGTGAAATGAGTGGTTTCTCCTGTAGTTTCTCCTTCAATTTGCTCCAAGGACTGAAATGTTTCAAGTGTAGAAATATATATTTATACATCTGATATCTACATATAGGTCAGCAGAAAGTTCTGACCAAGAGAAAAATTGTGAAAATTGCTCAGAGAACTAGAAAATTTTAGAATGCTCAATTTTGTCAATATAAACTTTTATAATGTCACTTTATAGCGTTTGACATAACACTGACACAATGTTTGCCAGAAATGTTGTCAAAGATAATGTTAAAAAACTGAACATCGTTTGAATCAGATGCTTCAGTCGAGTCGGAGTTATGTATATGTAATATGCAATTCATTATTTCTTACATAGAGGATGTGAAGAACTCAATTTCTCAGTGCACATCACAGCTAATTCAGAGCTATGACGCCTAATATCAAAAGCTAATATCTTCGACATATGCGTGAATTATGCGTGCTGAAAATGTCGTCAAAGAGGTTGTAAGAAACTGAATAACCTTCAAAACCGATGCTTCGGTCGGAGTTACATTAGTAAACTACATATGGAAAGATCGACTTATTATTTCTTTCAAAGGGATATGAAAAACGAAAATTCTCAGCGCTACACGGTTAGTTCGCTATTACGGCTAATATCGAAAGTTCATTTTAACATAAAGTTTTGAATAGACTATACTAGAGTTTAGATAGACTAACACACTGGTTAGGAATACAACAGCTGGCATACTTGGTTATAATAAAGCATACATAATTTTCTTCAATTTACTGTTGAAATTTCGTTTTGAAAAATGCCAGTAATTGGACATATAAGCTTAAGTCTCGCAATGCTGCAAGTCAAGGATCTACAAGAGCTAGTCAACCTGACGAGTAACGCGAAGCGCAAACTGAAGTTGAACAGAATAGAAGGAATCGAAATCAACAGTATCGACATTTAATAATAACGTGTAGATTTCAGCACGTTATGATTACATTTACAGCATTTCACAGCAAATTGTTGCTATTAAACCAACAGCCAATATTCCAAGGCATTTATGTTAGAAAATGCAGCTCCTAGATTAGGTTGCGTGAGCGTTGAAGTCAAATTGACCTCATTGGTGCCGCAAGCAGAGCGACTACATTCATCGGTTCCCGGAAATAACTCAGATTCTAAACATTTTTTGGTTCATATCCAGCAATATATCTTATATAATCAGTGGAGAGATTAAATGGAAGAAGCACTTTCTACAGAATTACGAAGCTCCAGTTTGAATATAGAATTGACGTTTTTTCAGTACGTCAAACATGTTGATATAGGAAATTATTAATAGTCCGACTGATTCAAAATAACTGGAACTACTACATTTCCTTAGTCCACGGATGTCCTCCTTGTCTTTTCACGGGGTCAAAAGTGAAAACGTCAAGAGTGTAGGTCACATAGTACAATACGTCTTTCAGAATATTAGAGAATATTCACGGGAAAAATATATGAACGTACAAAGTTCGCCGGTATTGCTACTAGTAATAATAATGAAAGAGAAATTTATTGAAAAATAAACTCAAATATTAACTCAAATTCACACTTGAACTTATGATTCACACTTTATTGACTACATAGCATGATGTGTTTCGTCGTTACAAACGACTTCTTCAGATGCTTACAGAATAACAGATACTAACTGAATTATTCTGTAAGCATCTGAAGAAGTCGTCTGTAACGACAAAACGCGTCATGCTATGTTGTCAATAAAGTGTAAATCATTAGTTCAAGTGTTTGAATTTAAGTTTATATTCAATTATAGTGGATTTACATCAAGTAAACGCCAGCACTATTGAATATGAAAAATATAATATTATTACATTCATAACGTTCTCCCCTACGAAATATTGGTGATTGCACCGGCTTGCTCTTAAGGCCAGCTTACTCCAAAAAAGGTATTTTTTTCAATATATTTTATTTTTAGTACAAAACATGTTTTTGTTTTCAAAATGGCGGTCCTGAAAATCACTGCTGAAACTCATCTGAATCGGAGATGAATGACATCATTTCTTGAAAAAAAACTATCTCAAAAGCAAAAAACGAAACGGTTTTATGTTCTGTATCGAATTGGCTATGACCTCAAGTAGAATGAAACATTTTCAATGAAAAAATTAACAAAATGGCGGACTTTTGAATTTTCTCTCCCCTTTTTTTCACTTTTGATTTTTATAACTTTTTTAAATAATGATAAATATTTTTAGTTCTGCTTCAGGTCATAGCCAGACATCTATAGAGTAAAATGCCGTTTGGTTCATATCGATAAGTGCAATAGTTTTTAAATGAGAGTTTAATTCATGTGAAAAAACGTGGTTCGGAGAAAAATCAGTTCAGAGTTTTTATTCGTAAAAAAAAGAAAAATCGTAAAAGAAGTCAATTTTACTCACATATCTATTCCAGCTTCATACACAACTTCTTCCTGGTCTTCGTAAGCATCATTCTGAAGAATACTTGCATTTCTCAAAGCAGTTCAACAAAATAACAAGACAATAACAATAAAACAAAGAACAAAACAATAAGACGACCCGAAGGCATGCAGCAGCTTCCGCTGCCGAAGGCGTTCGACCGGCCCGATTTACTGCAGCGCTCCCTAATCTTTTATACCTGCTTCTCGGTCTTGCTGACCTTCGGGACTAATTCTATACTATTTCTATGAGTATATAGCAGCAATTTATGAAAAAAAAATTTCGATTTTTTCAGAATTGTCTGGAGCTGGTCATAAATTTTGGGAGACGTAGATAAATTCACATGAGTTATGCACAATATAGACATTGAAACTAGATGACAATTTTTAAAATGTCTATTCTAAATATTTTCATTCAAGATCACAAATAAATTTGGATGAGAGATCTCTATTATATTGAATCCTGTTCTTTTCTGTTTGCTCGGAATGTCTGTAAGATGGAATTCAATCTTCTAAGTCACTCGGAATTAGGCTGAACTTGAATCTGCTTCAACTGCAGAAAATGAGCTCAAGCCTCAACTCCAGAAGTTATAGCAAAACCCTGTCTTCAAACTCCCGTTTCAACTCCAGGAGATATAGCTGAAATATACTCAATAAAAATCAGTTCATGAAATTCTTTCTGATCTATTGCGTAGTTTTATCTTTCATTTTGTTGACAACAAAATGGAAGACAACTCTGTGAATCAAAAAAAAATCGAAAGATAAGAAAAATTTTTGTATCAAAACGCTAGTTTTGATACAAAACTAGTTTTGTATCTACGCAACAAATCGAGAAAATGAAAGACTTGACTTGGTCATGGAAATTAAATTGATAGAAAAAAGCATATAATAAGTAAGAAATACGCAAAGAAGAAAGAATTGAGAAGATGGAAAAGATTGTTCTTATATTGGAGACCATTTCGGAATTTTATGCAATAATGCAAATGTAATCTAAGGTACATAAATTCTGTTGAAGAGAAAAATAATCGATGAAATAATATATAATTCCAAACATTTACCGCTTACAAGCGCACTCAAAATTAATAAATATATTATATATAACAATCGGAAAGATTTAGTCGTAATACTCGATACGAGAAAAGAAATTCGGAATAAATATATCACCGGAATATCATGCTTACTTACATCGGTGTATTTCGAACTACGATATTTCATGCGATGCGGTCTAAGCATTTAACTCTTCAACCAGTATAAAGTATTTTAAAACGTTACACGTTCAATGTGAAATATATCTAAAACTTATATAATCCAGTAAAAAACTTATACCACATGTAACACCTTAGAATCATATACTAAACGAAGTATTCATAACAAATAACACTCTGAATCACAAAACCAATTTCTTAAAAATTTGTCGAGTATTATTCCTGTCAGTCTGATTGTCAGAAAACTCAAATTTGTAGCACTATTATCTTTAAACTAGTGAAATTCTCTTTAAAACCAGAGATACACTTGGATATAAATATCAATTTGGCTTGAATTCTTTCGCAGTGAACAGGTACAATATATACGACAAAAAGGCGTCAGGATCGAAGTCATAAACAATAATTTGTTGGTTGTGGTATGCTATCTGATCTTCTACTAACCTTACTCTAACTGATTGAATAATCAGCATTTGCACAAATTGACCCGAAATGTAATGATCTCAACCAAAAGGCGAATAATGATTTGGAAGAATGATGCTTTCTTCTCGCATAGAAATTTCTCACTAACAGTATCGTCTCTATGAACTCGAAATATCAATCAGACGATATTCCACTCCGTTTGGTAAAAATCGGCGATCTCTTCCATAATTTTGAGAAAATTTATATGAATCGCCCAATAAAACTCGCATATTATCTGGGGTCAAATTGTAACGCAATGCTGAATAAATGGTCGAAAAGCCCTTGGTTTTCAAGGAATTGAATTCATGGTGTGAAGTCGACGTGATTGACTTTCAAGCGCAAAATCATGAAGATATCAAATTTCTAGCCTTTACTATAATTTTGTCTGTTGAATCTTTGATTGTTGTAACGATGAGTGTTACCACCATAGTTGTTACGAGGTCCACTAGTGTTCTGTTGATGTTGAAATACACCACTTGGAGGATTATATGAATTTTGGTAGACCTGAGCACTACTGAAATGTGGATTCTGGCATGTGAAGGAGTTGTAACCATCTCTTTGATTACGAGATCCTTGTTCGCCTCTCAAATTTACATTTGTCATTGGCCTCTGATTATTTTGCCGATAATCCCCAGGACTGTTGGCAAAAGTATTATTTGTCCAAGTTTTCACTCGACCTCCTGAGGTACTGAGTTGGGAGATGAAAAATTTGTGATTAATTATGGAGTGCATTTGGTCAGGTCCACCTGCTTGTTGCATTATGTAAGGTTGGGCAGCCATTTTTATTCTTTTTTTTTGCTACATGCTACTTGCAACTCATAGCAATTTTTTGCTAGTAGTGAACAGAGCTTCAGAAGTATGCAAGGTAAACCAAGCAACAGTTAAACATAGCATTGAGAGAGCCAATGGGGATGTAGAAAATATGATAACCACCTAGAAACAAGACAAGTTGGATGGAAATCTACCATTGTCACAGGAGAATTAATTGAAAATGCAATCAGTAATTAAATCTGAATTGACTAGAATAATTCAATTTGAAATAAACGTTACAATATTTCCGTTTTCCATTGGGGCCCAAAAAGGAAACATTTGAACATAAAAAGCATTTCAACCCAATTCACAACGTTAAATACTAATTTTTCGTTTTCATCAATTCTCATATTACTTTGAAATATGAAAATATTTCATATTTCATATATTTCATATTTAATAATGAAATATGAAAAATGAGTACCACAACCAAACAATACTTATTTTCTATTTTTCACCATGGTTCACGAGAAAAAACTTATACGTCACAAAACTGCAGAGTGGTTTTTCGTACAGAGACCCGAATCACTCATCTAAACACCAGTACTTTCAGTAGATTACGATTCTATTAGAGCATGTCAGTTCGCATATTTAATTCGATAATAACAAGAAATTAATCATCGTGTACTGAATATACATCTATAAATCACAAAATTATGAGCACACATCCAAAACCTCATCTTCAGCTCTGCAAACAATTCAATTTTACTTCGATATAATTGGAGAATCTACTAATTCATCCTGAGATTTCTTGAAATCATAATAATGAGAAGTGGAGATAGCGTAATAGAATCTCAACTTCCATGAAGTTCATTAGAGATCAAATATTGATCATGTGCTATGGTTTCTTGAGTTTAATTTCTCGAATAGTAGCGACGATGAAAGGAAGCCTCCCATATTTCATGAAAAGCGCTCATATCTTTGAATCGAAGACTCGGACATTCGAAAACACTATAGCATGAGCAGCTGGCAATTCAGTTAGGAAAAATTTTTTTACTGATTTCTAGGTTAAGCGTTACAAGTTTTTTTTGTGTAGACAATATATCTGATTCCTCATATTCCAATATATAAACATTCAAACTCTTACACCAATAGCATAATAATGTTCAGTTACCTCGTTCAGTTACGAATACATATGCTTGTGTTACTGAAGTTTATATTACTATAGCACGTTTATATTACGACATTCACACTGACAATGACATTGAATTACTTTGACCTCTCTGAACTGAAGAGACAGTTGACGTATCATACAACTGAGTTGACCATATGTTATTCTGATTTATCCCATCAGGATATCTCAGCTACGTAAGAACATATATACAAAAAAATTTCTGCGAAAAAATGAGAAATTATTCATTATTCCATTCAACGATTTCGGACATTATTCCAAACTTTCAGCCATATTATATCCAATTGAGATTTGTACACCGTCAATATATCATATACGTATACGAATTGAAGTTATGAAGAATCTCATACTTCATAAACAACAAGAATATAGCAGTAAAAAGTAGAAAAAACACACTCTCCCAATCTGCAAATTGTTATTTTTGTTGAACTATGAATAATATGAGCAGTCATTTACCAAGTTTTGACAGGATTTTTCATGGTCATTCGTTATAAATATGCAGGATATTGATTGATTCAGTATTCGATTTGCTATTGAAAGGTACATGTACTTCACATGAGTTTCACAAACATGAACATTGAATCAAATGAATTAAGTTTCCAATAAGTACTCATCGACAGCACGTAATAATATGGCACAATCAGCAAATGCATCATGCAATATTTTTAAGCTGTTTAGACGGATTTTATGACAGATATAACCGTCAGTTTATCATTTGAATCTGATGAAGCCACTGTGTTTGCAGAACCATTTTGTTCTGTTCAACTTTAATTATAGTGAAAATTAAAAAAATATTTAGTTTGATTTAAATTATGTATTTAGATTTTCATCAAGTATCGGCCCAATCGATTAATGATAGAACCGTATTGTTGAAACCCAATTATTGAATAACCGATTTGCAGGCAATTTAGGCATGAATAACTGTGCTAATGTTACGGATTGGATCACCAATAACATCAACTGCTTACTTCCCCCATCTTTAAAAAAGTAGGGTCAATGTATGAAATATAGCTTCCTACCAAAGTTCGTATCGAACAGTGACTCATTGTGGACGGATTTGTCCTTGGATAATTACAATTTCGGTGAGGTCTATATATGGGTTTAGTCGCCTAGAATGATTTCGCTCGACAAAACAGCATCCACTTGTTATTCAAAGCTATGCTCAACAAACTATCTTGACTCAGCGCAGTGATCAGGCTACTTCCGTGCCTCCCGTACACATAAAAATTACATAACAACAGCAACAAAATACGTTCATTAAGTGCTTTGATAAATTACATTTCATTTTTCCATTGCTAATACAAATTGGGAAGTTATAAAGTCTTGCGACCTTCTTTCACCTTGTGCAACTAAATTATCTTCATACAAAAAACACCTTTTAGATTTTGTTATAGATAGATTTTGTTTTTTCTTCATTACGTGCCAATTGGTCGAATGTCAGCACTTCAATTCATCTGACATTTGATGGTAAAGAAAACCACAGAAAGTTTTACCCATGTAATGAACATGTAACATTCCAGAGTGATAAAATTGATTGATAATAGACAAATTATTGAAATTTGATAGGTAAAGTATGGTTCATTTCTCACTTTCACTCGAGCACTTTTGATAACGCGCACTACGGGATTTCCCACGCACTGTAACTTTATCCTCTAGGTAGTCGAGAACATCGTCTGGGGGCTCCTGAAGTGCTTGCAGGATCCGTTCTGGTGGGAAGGGGTGTTTAATTTTTGGTTTTAGTCAGCAACTCTAGAACTATTCGCTGTGTTAACTCGTATTATATTCAGAACAATTCTACTTTTATTAGTGGCATTCATGGGTCATCATTGGGCAGTCTCTTGGCGGATTGGATGACTACCTTATATAGCTCCTTGTATCGCCTTTAGTACCTAACACGGACAGCACTGTTTGTCCGTACAACCATCTTCCGTGCTGACCCACGGGTACCTTAAGTCGCCCATGGTTATTCTTTTGAATAAGAGAAAAACTTCTTCAATGGTAGAGCAATTTTCATATACATATGCATAGGTCTAAAGAATTCTCTAGAGACACTACCTAGGTCTACGCACTGCATAGTAAGTATACGAACACTGCATGTGTTTAACAAACATTTTTCTATATCTACTGAAGAATTTTCCCTCTTATTCAAGATTAGATGTCAAACCATCTGCAATAAAACAAAAAATTCAAACAATAAGAATTACAAAACATGGAAGTTCATTCGAGACCACAAGTTCTTTATTCTCCTAAATTTGTTTTTTGTATCTTCAAGAGTACATCAATGAGGTATATTTTTGTCGCTTTTTGTTTTCATGTCAAAGTTCATTATGGATCAGTGACAAACACTCATTATGACGAAAGATATTTCAAATTAACAAGCTTAAAAATTACCTGTCTTTAAATTTTCCAGAGAACAATTCAATCGAACAGCGAGTTGATGAAATTAATTGTACCAACATAAGATGAATGGATCATTAAAACTAGTCTATAACCCAATCCAAATTGACATAATGAAGTACTCAAAAACAAGTTACGAAAATATACATTCAGAATGGACATGAAAAAGTAAACTTCTACGTCTAACAGTGAAAACGAAAACTAAATTGGACAATGAAATTCAGTTAAAAATTCAATTGAATCAAATTATTCTCCATGAATAGAATCATTTACTGAATTGCATTTACTGAAAGGAATGAATGATGGTTGAAAAGAAACCTGAAAATTACTTCATCTCAAAAACAAAAGATGGCTGATTCTATCTTAACAGATCACTATCAATTAATGAAAAGTTAAATTGTCAGCTAACACTTTCTTTTCTAATCAACAACTCGCTAATTATAGAATTCGCCGTTCTCAATCGACTAGTTTTCCATTTTAATTGAGCTAGCCCTTCATCGTGTTAAACGAATTCAAACGGAGTTTTACGGAGAGTTCTGCAAAGCACAAAAAATTTACACAAAAAGCAGACAACTGCACGAAGTTGAAAGAAAATCACATAACTTCAGAAATTGAAGCTTTTGATAAAAAGAGATGTCTCGATGAAAAGTGGAACTAAATATAAAGAAAAATTCATTATTATTTTTTCAATGAATGTGAAGACTTTGAATAACATATACCATATAATGAAAAATTTTCCGTGAAAACTACTCAATGATTTCTGGATATTTGAGAGGTTCTAAAGTTTTGAAAAGAGGTTGATTGAATGGAATTTCATAAATTTCAAGTATTGACTACTCATTTGAACGTTTTGTGAGAACAAACATGCAAAAACAAATACACTCGGAAATACCAAAGGATAATAGTATCCGCTCTCTCTTTCTCTAATTTGTTGATTACATTTTCCACGAAGATAATTGAAAGGAGAACTCTGATACTGAACACCCGATTGTAAAAAATGAACAAGAATTCGCCAACAACGCTACTAATAAATATAGTTGTCCTCACTATTAGTCTGCCACCTGGAACAGAATAAACGTATCGAGCAATACAAAATCTTCCAAAACAACGAATTAAAGAATGCAATTTACTGTTCTCACAGAGAGTAGGAGGAGGTTGTCGCTTATACGGAGATTTTATGGTCTACTCACATCTATCTAAACTTGAAACCACATATCTATTTGTTCGTTATGATATTTTTCATTCACCTTCATTCCTGAAAAGACTTCTCAGATACTTTTCACGCCAAATGTATAAAAAAAATTAATGAATACAGTGATAACTGCAATAATTTTTCAATTTTCCCGATTTATATTTCGGCGTTCTAACTATTATCAAGAGTTCGAAGAAACTGAAAAAGCTTTTTGTCATCCTTTGATCAGAGGGGGTAAATATATCGAATTAAATTTCAACTAAATTGAAAATCTAGATTTTGGAGCTGAAAAATTAAGCATCTGAACATATATTGTGAATTTTTGTATTCTTGTTTATCTTTTATCTGTTCTTTCTTAGATCCTTCTGAGTTAGTTGTAGATGTTAAAGAAAATTACATACCTATATTATAAGTCCTTAGGTTCAAGGGTTTAGCTTCCACTACTTTCAGTGTTTTAACGAACACTTTAGCTAGTTTTGACTTTTTTTCTATGCCATTGTGAAAACTTCGTTTCAAGCTTCCAGATTTTTTAGATGTAGTTTTCTTTTAACAAATAGGTATCAGATCTAGATTTTCACGTTTGTAGGGGTGTATTCGAAAGGGACTATTAAGTTCATATAATAATCACTTCGTTCATTGTTAGTTGTGAGGTATATCTCATTTCAATTTCTTCAAATTCCAAAAAACTGTCGTCATTTTCATATTTTTCTCATGCCTTCTACAATTTTATTGCTGAAGTTCGATCTCAACAGTCCATTATTTTGCTTTTCCTTTTTTTCATTTGTGAACATAAAGATCTCCAATTCTAGTTTTTTCGTATTATTTTAACGTTTGTAGTTATTCCTTGATTAATCCAAACCTCTGATAGCATAACATTCAGGTCATTTACGTCTGTCCAATGGTCTCTAAATTACACATTCACAGAATTCCACATTCATTTAAATTTATAACATTCATTAAATTATTCTAAGGACGATAAGCTATTCTCTGGAATTGTGTTAGATTTATTTATGACAATGTCATTAGATTGAATATAAACTAAAATTCAAACACTTGAAGTTTCGATCAGCATTTTTATTGATAACATAGCATGACGCGTATGCTACTAGATTATTCTAGTAGCATCTGAAGAAGTCGTTTGTAACGACGAAACGCGTCATGCTATGTTAACAATAAAAGTGTAAAGCGAAAGCTTACGTGTTCGAATTTCAGTTTATATTCAATTATAATGGATTAACATCAAGTAAACGCTAACACTATTCAATAAATGACATGAGATATTATATATTTGCGAGGTACTGACCTATGCAATCAGGAATGAATACATTATATTTTTTCTGGGATGACCTCAAATCACATGTTGAGGACAACAACGAGAGATATTAGTGCATACTTGAAAACCAATTTTTGGGTGGTGTTTGCTAAAATACAACGATTCACTAAGAAGATATTGTAAAAATTGAACCTCCTGATTCACCTACCTGGGCCAAAATCATATTCGAACATTAATTCAATGAACTAATCTACGGTTAGCTCAAATTCATTGTTTCGAAATAGTTTTCGTGTTATTCCATTATAAAACTGAAACTCTTTCATCAACTGTAAGTAACACAATTATATGACTCCAAGTGAAACATGCTCAGACAATTGTTCTTTCCCCAAAGCTCAACGGCTTTTCTCAAATTTCAGGGTTGAAAAACCCGTATTTAATTAAATGAGGATCACTTTCAATAAAATACAATCTGCCACCAGAATCAGTTGTTTTGAGTGATGAGTTAATGAACCAAAGCACATTATCCAATGGCTGTCTGTGGAGAAATTCGATACGTTTCACACTCAACTGGTTGACACTGAGTTTCGTTATCTTACTACCTTTTTGAAAAAGTAATTCGTTCAAATAAATTGTTACACTTTGATTTCAATCACATGTAAAAGGCTGATCAGATTTCATGGAAATTTTACTACACACTTACTTAATTGATTCAATGAACGATTAATCAATTCTGTGATACTCGTAGTTCATATTTAAATGAGAGGTAAAAAGAAATACTCGTATAAAAATCACTGTCTGAACAATTCTTCATTCGACTAGTTTCGCCTTTTACGGCATTATCAAGAAATCCGTGATAATGCCGTAAAAGGTAAAACTAGCCGAATAAAGAATTGTTCAGTTAGTGATTTTTGCACAAATATATCTTACTATCTCTCATTTACTTACTCAATTAGTACATACTTTGTGTATCCAATTTTTCCAAAGAATTGTTCAGTTTGTGATTTTTACACCAATATATATTACTATCTCTCATTTACCTACTTAATTAGTACACACTTTGTGTATCCAATTTTTTTGCTATATAACTATTTTGAATGTACAATAAAGTTATACTTTTATTTGAATAAGATCAGAGATTAGTTTGATTTCAGAAAATTTGTGACTACAGTTTTTCACTATGTCGAATTTAGACAAAAATTTCATGAGTAACACATAACACTCATAAATTTCTAATCCATATATTCGATTATTTGAAATCATTGTTTTCAATACTTTCTGCAGCCAAGACAGCATTGAATTCCCGTAGATTATATATATATATATATATATATATATATATATATATATATATATATATATATATATATATATATATATATATATATATATATATATATATATATATATATGTGTGTGTGTGTGTGTGTGTATACTGGTTAATTGAAAATTCAATTTTACCCATTCAGTTTACCATTTACTGTTGAGCTTTCGCAACTTATCAGTTGCTTCATCAGAATATCTATAAATGAAGAAACAGGTAGAAAATCATGCTCTACTTGTAAATAGTACAAGATAACATTACAGGAAACATTACATTAACAGGAAAGATGTTGGCAATTGGCAGTGTAGAAATTTTTTCGAGATTAAATATTAACAGTTGCTTTGAAAGCGAGAAGGTGATTTTTCGTCATACTGGTCAACTTATTTATGATGTGTTTTGGGCTCTTGCATTGTTTTCTACAATTGAGCAGAAATATATTTCTGTTCCTTAATGATGCCAAGCGTAAGTTCGTTTTAGACCAGTTATTGAAGTCTTCAGTTACCTGTTTGCCTTAGATATATGTGATTTGTCTATAGAACTCATTGGTAAGATAATAATTCAAAGTGTTCATCTCCAAGAAGTAAATGTGTATACTGGTTGATTGGGTATTTGGAGAAATTCAAATGTACTTATTCAGTTTACCATTTATTGTTTACTGTTGAGCTTTCGCAACTTATCAGATGCCTCATCAGAACATCTATAACTGAAGAAGCAGGTAAAAAATCATTCTCTACTTGTACATAGTACAAGATAACATTATATATATAAACCTAACTAACACAATGCTGGATTTGTTGTACTCATGAGGAAAGATGTTGGCGATTGGCAGTGTAGAATTTTATTTGAAGATTAAATATAAACAGTTCATTTGAAATCGAAAAAGTGATTTTTCGTCTTCCTTTATCACTGGTCAGCAAGTGGCTCCTGGTGATATTATTTAGTTAGTTAGTTAGTTGTCCGTCATCTTTTCTAATTATTGTCACATCAAATAAATTTATTGTGTTATTTTCTTCTAATTACTCTGTTACCTGCAACCTGTTATGGCACGCATAACATTGTATTGTTCAAGAATATGTGAAATAAAAATTGTGATATAAATTTGAAACTTCACATCATATGTCAAAAACACAATCAAGTAACTTGTGCTGTTTCATCTTCACTTTCATCAAAACAGAAAGTATTATAAATGTGAACTTACAATGCCAGTTCTGTGACTTTGAAACATGACATCAAATATTTTATTAGAGATGAAACAATTCTTCATATTCAACAAAATTTAATTACTGTAAATGAATATTCGTCGAATTATGACTCTTCGCTCGTGAATATGTGTTCATTTGCTGTCAATTTGTATAACGTCAGAAATCTAGCCCCTTCTAGCATCTTGTTTGTAAACCACTGATTCGAATGAAAGCTCAGAAATAATTTATGCATTGAGTTCAAATCAGTGGCGCATGAATCATTTATATTCAAGTTTGATTGCTAAGATATTGAATGAGGGGCACTCAATCGACATTGCAAGTCACTGCCATGTTTAGGCATAATATTGCTTAACGATTAACGAAGTAATATCGAATGGCAGTGATGATGGTTTCAATTGGAACAATGAGCAGCATGAATTGATGCATTCAACGTAAACATAGTTGAAGTTTATACAGTACATATATCTTCATATATCTTTGAAATAATGTGTATAAAGCGAAAAAACTACAGGATAATACTGGGATCATAAGGACATAATAATAACAATAATAACCTCTTTATTTTCAACTGGTATAACATCCAATTACAGAAAATAATAACAATGTTGAATACATAACTGAATAATTTTAAAAAGGATTTGACACAGAGCTCAATCTAATCTGAAAAAACTGTAACTTATAACTACATTATAGCATTCAATGAAATATTACAGATAACTCGATCTAAATCAATTCATTTCAGTCAGTTTCCGTTGTTCACATAACTCCTGATTATAAATTCTATGGAGTCAAAGTGAATGTCACAATTATTGGCAGTTCTATTGAATGTAGACTTCATAAACCAAATGGGGGATTGCATTAGGGAGTTGGTCCTCGGAGTCTCAAGGTGGGATAATTCTGAATTTTGCCTAGGAACACGAAATTCAAAGCGGTCAAGAGAGGAGGACAATCCTGTACTGGACAATTGTGCAGTAATTTGTACTTAAATTTGAGTGATAAAGTTTCTCTCCTGCTCTGCAATGAGATTAAACTAAATCGACTAAATATTTCGTTATGATTGACTCCTCTCTGTGGATAAACTTTATCCTCCCTCCACACTAAGAATTTTAAGAACCTTCTCTGAATAGCCTCAAGATGGCGTTGATGGCAAGTGTAAATGGGATGCCAAATCGTGCTGCCATATTCCAACTTGCTACGGATTAGGGTATTAAATAGTCCTATGAATGTTGAGTAATCATTGAAATATTTGCCATTACGTATAACGAATCCATATATTTTCGCAGCAGATGAAATAAGTTAGGTGATGTGTCGGACAAAGGAAAGCTTCTGGTCGAAGACTACACCAAGATCTCTCGCCTTATCAAAACGAGAGAGAACCTGACCACCGACGCTATTATCACAGTCAATTCAGTCTCTTTTTCTCGTGAAAGAAACAACATTACACTTTGACACATTCAAACTCAAATAATTGTCCTCACACCAACTAGCAACATGGACCAGCGCGAGCTGAAGTTGAACACAGTTGTCTTCTGTTCTAACTTCATGATATAGTTTCAAATCGTCTGCGAACATCGAATGTGGAGAGTAAATATTATCCATCAGATCATTTACGAACAGAATAAATACCAGTGGTCCAAGATTAGTTCCTTGAGGTATTCCAGAGGTATTAGCTCAGATGACTGTAGAACGAGGAAACATTACGATTTGCAGTTTTACTTCACGAATTGTATTTGTCCGACAATATACCTAGACATTTCTAGAAGTTAAATCAGTGCCTACTTAAAACATGAAGAAATCGCCTACACGAAGAACTCTGTTGTTATCGTACTCATATCATAACTACAGAAATCTTTTTCTTATAGTCGATTTCTGCATGTTATGTACTGACGTAACCTCTAGAAAGTTATCGAGCGTTTCCACAACCGGAACCTAAATGGCATAAGTTCATCAAATTAGATGACATTGTTCGTAAAATAGAGTTATGAAATGTAGAATCAGATTTAAAGAAGACGTGTCAAACTTTCAATGTTAATGTATTCATGTTTTTTTTTATTGTTTCCCTAGATTGGAGATTCACAGTAATCTATGCATTATATGTGCAAACGACATTGCGGTATGTTTCTGTCTTTTGAGTCATAAATGGATACTTAAGGATTGTTAATACCTTTCGTTTTTTGGAAGTGGCTTAACTGAGGAGAGCCTGGTAGCTTGAAACAGTGACTGTCTTGCGTTTCCAAATCAGTTCCTCAAATAAGATGGAATTGTTCCTAAACAAGAGTTTCAAAGTGTGTTATCAATCAAAAAGGGCATGTAAAACTTTCAATATTATACGTATTCATGTTCTCATATTGTTTCCTATGATTGGAGATGTATGATACTGATAACCTATGCACTATATGTGCAGTCAACTTAGCTTTCAAGAAATAAAATGAAATTGTTCACAAACTATAGTTTTAAAATGTAGTATCAAAACTGATAAGGGCATGCTATACTTTCATTGTTATATGTATTCATGTTTTTTATTGTTTCCTAAGTTTAGAGATTTAAAAAAACCTGCGCATTATATGTGATATTCTTGATAATGATAATATTTCTTGATAATTATATATAATGATAATGATAAATGATAAATTTTAAACTTGAGTTGCAGAATGTAATATCATAACAGATGAGGGCATGTAAAACATTCAATGTTATGCGTATTCATGTTTTCCTATTGTTTCCTAAGATTGGAGATTTATAGTAACCTTTGCACTAAACGTTCGAACGACATTGCTGTATATTTCTGTCTTCTAAGTCATAAGTGGATATTTGAGAATTGAAGTCGATGTCTTTCGTTTGTTCGAAAAGGCGCAATTGAGGAGAGTCTGGTAGCTTGAAATAGTGACTGTCTTGCGTTTCCAAATAGGTTCAACAACTAAGATATAATTGTTCATAAACAAGAGTTTTAAGATGTAGTACCAATTAATAAGGGCATGTAAAATTTTGAATGTCATAGGTATTCATGTTTTTATATTGATTCCTAAGTTGGAGATGTGTGATAACCTATTATGCACTGTATGTACAAACAACTTAGCTGTATATTTTTGTCTTCGGAGTCATAAGTGGATATTTGAGAATTGAAGTCGATTTCTTTCGTTTGTTCGAAAAGGCACAATTGAGGAAAGCCTGGTAGCTTGAAACAGTGACTGTCTTACGTTTCCAAATAGGTTCAACAAATAAGATCAAATTGTACATAAACAAGAGTTTTAAGATGTAGTATCAATTAATAAGGGCATGTAAAAGTTTGATTGTCATAGGTATTCATGTTTTTGTATAGTTTCCTAAGAAATATAAAAATATATAAGAAAGAAATCTACTACAAGAAAAACAATTCTGTAGTTCTGGTGCTATATTATCGCATTTGTAAATATTCGATATTAATAGCGTACTGTAACTATAATAATCAATATCAACAATATACAGATCGATTAAAAATAAAAATTTATCCATTATGTATTTGACATTCAGAATATAGAAACAATTATAATATTCAAGATAAACACCCTTCTGAATGAT
This sequence comes from Henosepilachna vigintioctopunctata, assembly GCA_030704895.1. Classification (NCBI taxonomy): domain Eukaryota; kingdom Metazoa; phylum Arthropoda; class Insecta; order Coleoptera; family Coccinellidae; genus Henosepilachna; species Henosepilachna vigintioctopunctata. The sequence continues at coordinate 1,697,953 of JARQZJ010000130.1, read as the reverse complement.
TTTTAGTTCATTCGCTTCAGAATTTGTGGTAGTTTGTTGAAAGAAAGTATATAAACATATAAAAGACTCTTTTTGAATAAACTGAGGTGGTGCTTTGGCAAATTGTGATACAGTTCTCTGGTAGCAATACTGCTTTCGGCTGGTATTCATCAGCAATACGTGGAATCGCAAGTAGAAACATAACAACCTCAAAGATGCACAGAGAGTCTACCGTGAGAACATTAAGATTCCTAAAAACTCCTCTACAACTCTCGTGAGAGACATATTGAAAATGTTTCTGATTGCTCTCCTCTGTGATTTTTGAATCCTATCGAATAACTCCACAATGTCCTCAAGTTTTTTCAAATTCTTTCCAGAATGATTTTCTTGGAGATTTCAAACGCTGTGAACTCGACACGTGATCATTGAACCTCATAATTTCGCATCCAACATAAAGCATTAATATTTAACAACATTCGCCCTTCAAGGTTCAGGTTTTCAATTTCAATGGTTATATTTTCGTTATTATTTACCTTCAAAATTGTACTTGTACTATGTTTGATGTACTAATGAGACAACCTGTATGGTTTATTCAATAACTTGCAGGCTCATGTCGATAGATAATCATGTTCCACAAATGAGTAAATCATACATTTTACAACTCTTGACAACTGTTGATGAATAAATATTAGAATACATACAAAAAATTGAGCAAAATTATAATTTTCGAAATTATTGAATGAGTATTCGTGTAAGTGGTAATTATGGAATACTGTTGAATCCGGCAAAATGAATTAAAATGGATTGATTGACTGCGCTTCTATCGCACATCACATATTTGGAAGAGATATTGTATAAATCGAATTTTATGTATTTGTGGTTTATATAATTTCTATGATGTTGGTACTGTTTAAATCGAATTAATTCACAGGTTAAAAATGACAGAAGATTCAGTGAAACATCGACTGCTTGGGAACATTCAAGTTGCAAGTCAACATATGTCGCCATAAATTTGACTGTCCAAAAGCGCTGCAACCTCAAAAAAAGGCATATGAAAAATGACGTCGAATTGAATTTTATGAAAATCTATTACCATGATAAGTACTGTCGATTCAAAATCAATCTATTCAATCTGTCGAAATGATTGAGTGTGATTGAATGGTTTAGCATGAAACAGAGGATCCCTACCAGATAATATAACTGTCATTAAATTTTTATTTTTTCGAATGATATGGAAATATCGATATGAGGCAAATTATTTTCTTTCCTTTAGAATTATAGATAAAAATTCATTCATTCCTTGTCATAAGTAGGGAAGAAACAAATGACATCAGTAAATAAAAACGAACGAGTTCTAGTGCGTCTTTGAACCTGATACGAGGGTTGCATTTTATAAGAGTATTTCGGGATTAAAGAAGAAAAACAGGCACGAATCGTCGAAAATCACTATATCGCTTTTCAAAATATTCCCCATGAAGATCTATACACTTCTACATGCGTTTGAGCCAATTTTCGAAGCACTTTTGCTACTCTAATTGAGGTGACTCCAAAACATGCATTCTGAATGCAGCAACCGCTTATTCAGGTGTCAAAAAACGATGACCTCTCAGTTTGTTTTTCACGCACGGGAATAAAAAGAAGTCAATCGGTGCCAAGTGCGTCTTCAGCGGTTGGTTTTCCTGATTTCTTGGAAAACAACTGGCAAACGAATCGTTGTGTACCACTCAGAATTGATTGCTCTGCGTTGTTCTCGTGGTACGATTCAACATGTCCAGTTTTTCCGAAAAAATAGGCTACCACTTGCTTGGAAGTGCTTCTTGCGCGAACAACTTCTGTTGTATTTTGCTCACCTTTAAACACCCATACAGTCAACTGTTGTTTACTTTCGGGCTCATAAGCGTAAATCCATAATTCAACACCTGTCACCATATCATAAATGTGTTTCGGAGCACCGCGATCATATTTTTGAGCATTTCTTTTTCGACCAATTGACACGAGCCTTTTTCTGAGCAATTGACTAATTGTGTGGTACCAAAACCTTTTTAGTAGTTGAATTTTTATGAAATATTTAATATATGCTAGTCCCACTAATGCCTGAGGTGTCTCAATCTCACGATAAATCACATGACAATCTTGCAATATCAGTGCGCGCACAGCATCAATGGTTTTCGGAAGAAAAACTGATTTGAGACGACCTTCACGAAATTCGTCTTCAAGTGAACTATGACCACGATTATATTCACCATACCATCTTTAAACACTGGCCCTTGATGGAACTTCACCGCCAAGTATTGAATTAAGTTCATCTACGCACTGTTGCTGAGTTAGTCCACGTCGAAAGTTGCAAAAATATTCGCACGAAAATGTTCACGATTTAATTTAATATTTAGTCTGAAATGAATCTTTCAAGATACTGTAAACAACACAAATAGCGTTCGTATGTCGAAACGTTCTTAGTACGTATAATCTCAAAAATGTCCAACTTTAGGATAGAACTGTCAGTTGCCAGATTGTAACATTTGGGTTGCTGAATCCCGAAACATAAATGGCAACCCTCGTACTTAAATGATTCCTGATGCGGTGATTTTGAAGTCTACATCACTGTCGAATCAGAAACTAAAGACGTTCCGTACTAAAATACGTGAACTTTAATAATCAACTTTTGAATAATTTATTAATGGATTTCGAAAACTCTTACACTGATTGATTGCTTTCAATCTATATGTCAATATCATTACGTTGAATAATATATCAACATCGTGAAACTTCTTCAGTGTCTTAGAGAACTATTTAGAAGCTAAAATCCGAATATGAGCTGGTGATTCATTCATCTCAGGGTCCTAAATTAAATCAACATCTGAAGAAGTATGAACTGCTGTACGTTCAATACCCTTGTTCAGAAAGTATTCAAAGAAAATTCAAAACGTAAAATGTTTCCAATTACAAGACTACAATTGCGGAAATTACGTTATTTTCTCAAAATATTTTATTTCTGGAAATGAGCCATTGTGAGGAAATCGAAGGCTGGTAAATAGACATACGTATTCCTGCGGAAGCATTAATTTGTCCTTTCCACTAGTGATAAATATATTCAATTGTTTCAGTTAACAAGATTATTTAGTCATGACGTTGAACTTAGTTTCATCGCATCGTTTTGTAGAATTGCAGTTTGATTTGATTTGAATTCCACTCTAGGAGGAGATTATGCCTTCATCGCGCAAAATTCGAAAAACATTGTTCAGATAGCGAAAGGAGTCGACAGGTTTATGTTTTTATGTAGCACAGATTGTTAATGAATTAATTCAAATAACTGAGATTGAATTCTCGCTTACCTCTTGGCGAAACATAATTAAATGACAAATTAAATCAAATTCTTGACCTTATGTTTCACAAATATATTGAATAATGAAATAATATTGCAACAATGAGTCGACATAACAAGAAATTTTCGATAAAGAAGTGAATACCCTGAAAATATCTGCAAGAAATAACGGTTACGAAAAAATCTGAAAAAACAAATTGATAAGAAAAGAGCGTCAGAATATATTTTTTAAATCAATCATCTTATGAAATGGAACATGAATATTATTTCATTGACCCTATAGCACACCTCAGCTACAAAATAAGTTGAAGATTGAAGAAAACGCAAAATGACAATAGGAAAATGAAGTCACTTTTAGTTAGGAAATTAGGAAAATACTGATATTTAAGAAAATATCGGCATTTATAAAATCTTCTGTAATTATTGCCGTGGTTTCTATATCGGCCAAATAGGTAGGTAGGAAGATCAAAACTCGAATTTTTGAACACGATTTCACAGAAAAATAATATTACAGTCTTCGCAGATTATTGAATCAGTTCTAATCACTTCATAGATTTCAATAAAACACAATGTTTAAAAGCAGGTATCAAAGGGTAACGTCTAGCGTCTAGACGTTTTAGAGGCCATAAAAAGCAGCACATCCTGGAAAAGAGAGGAACCGATTGTCAGTGAACAGAACTTCAACTAACTCCCCTACCGACCTCTATCTTATAGATGTAAAGCTATGTTCTGTTTCAGAAGTTAGTATGGATAATGAGGTGACCGCTCTAAACATGTCGGCTCAACGTTGTAATATTATTTTATTTCATTAATCGATTGGGCCGATACATGATGAAAATCTAGATACATATTTTAAATGGAACTAGGTAGTTTTTCTATTCCCACTCTAAATAATTCAAAAACATGACAATATCTTTTCGCCAACAAAGTGGCTTCATCAGATTTTGATGATAAACATTTTATCATCAATATCTGATGAAGCCTCTGTGTTGTCGATACGATATTGTCATGTTCTTGAATTAATTATAGTGAAAATCGAAAAACTAGTTAGTTTTATTCAAATTATTATTTTATTATTGAATATATTTGTGAAATGTTAAGCCAATTGTTAGATTTGAATTTTCAATTGATTCAGTTATTCGTTTTTAGAACAAAGTTTGAAAGGTATATTGCTGTATATACCTATGAAAAAAAATGTGAAGGTCTAAGAATGAGGGTGTCTGTGATGGAATACGGAGTAAGATAAGGACATTTGTGTGAGTTTTGAATGATTTTCAATTTTTGTCAGAACGATGAATATTCGCATGTTCTATTTGATGGTGCAGAGAGTTGAAGAATTCAAATAAACAGAAAAAAGAGCTGTAAGATAGTGAGTCGAGATTGATATGTGTGTAAAAATTGAAAATGTGCCTTAATTTTTTCAATAACAAGCGTTGAGAAAGTACGATTCGTAAATTCGTTTCTCCATAATTTCTTTCCTTTCTCCTTGGAACAACAGCATTTTTCGAAAAACTATTCGAAATCTATTTTGTGGGATTATCAGTTTGTAAAATTTCTTATTTATTTCTTGTTTATGTTTGTCGGACTTATTGTTAGTGATAACAGTAGCATTAGTGGTGCACGTAGTTACTCCACAATATCGACAACATTCCTGAGCCAATAAGAGGACGAAAAACTATTGAATCAGTAGAGTTTGGTTGACTACAAGATTTATTTACAATTCAGTAGCATCTATCATCTAAAGATGCCTACAGCTAAACGCTAAACAACGCAAAACTTCGGATCAAATAAGGTTCTGGAAAACATAATTACTATAAAATAGTTGATAATCGTTTCCAGGTTCAATATATTAAAGTATCGAAATCCTAACGATTATGTGGGAAAAATATAGTGATTCAATTCCAGTGCTGCTTAACTATGCCTGATATGATCTCATTTCTCAGTTTCATAATCAACTGAATGGGAGAGATTTGTCCAAATCATTTCTTCAATTTTTCATTCTACTCTATTTAATTTTCTACAAACTGACAACCGATATATAGTCTTATGGAAGAGTGGTTGTGTCATTCTGTAGATTTCACATCACAAAATTAATGATATCATTATATTTGCAGTGAAATAAGAAATTAACACAGAAGTCATGCATTCAACTAAACCTGGAATCAACAAAGAGACCTGAAAAGGGACGACTCAAGAAGCTGTTGTTAGCTCTGGCGATAAAATTTAAATTCGTTTATAATTCCTCATTCATAAAAATTGAAAATCCAAGAAAATTACAGTTGAAATTGAATAAATTAATCATCATATATGTATACTATAGATCACAATTCGATCCAAATCACAAAATAAGTACAAGGAGCTAGTTGAGAGGTCAAAATCCATTAACTCGTGGATACTCTGTGTTGCTCGGACAATTAAAAGTGAATTTATACTAATTTTGTAAGCTGCAAAGCCGACTCTCAGCTTTACGTCTGAAGACAATTCATTAGAAAGTTTCAGACACGAGTTAGCGTATCCTTTTTCGATAACTGTAGGTCAAAATCAGAGAAAATTTGAGAACCACAAAACTAGTAGAAATACTGCAAACGTTCAAGACGGTATGCACCACTGTTTTTTGTGCAACAAATGCCTGATTTGAATGTATGCTATCACTCCAGAAGATAATTCCATATCTGGATAGAGAATATATATAAGCATAGTTTATTGTTTCGAAGTATTCTAAATGGGAATATTTGGAAATTCTTTCCAAATCCCAAATTTACATTTTTCTAGACGCTTGCCAAAGGCTTCGTCCAATCTGAATTATTCTCTAAGTAAATACCCCAAAAATTCGTGCTTCTAGACACCGTCACTACTCGATCACCCATCACATCCTCATCTGAAATATCTATACCCCTTTGTTTCATACGAAAGCAGACTTAGTTGGCTTCACTAGACTTCAAACCAAATCAGCAACCCTTAACTGATCGTAGGAAGCATAAAGAAGCTCCGACATCAAAGGCATCAAAAGTCGCTTCTGTCAGCAAAAGAGTCGAGTCTTCATCAACACTAACATCCACATCAACATTAATCTGCGATTTCTACTCGAATATTTCATTGACTGAATTGTTTATGTTCTACTAGACAAAATGGAAAAAAAGGTCCATGACATTTCTCTAGAGAATGCCATAATGATTGTCATTGACAAATATATCCTCATTTTTGAGAATCATAACATATTAAGTGAAGGCATAGTATCGAACATCGTTTTTAATCTTCCAATATGGCAAAACAATGATAACTCGAGATAATTTTCCAAATAGGTCCGTTATAGACGCTCTAATATTAGACGGTCGCAACCGGAATATCTCATTTCGATCTGTAGGGAAATAAGGAATAAAATAGGTTGAGAATCATACAGTTATCAACAGAAACTCATCAACTTTGAGCTGGCGTATTCCAACATTCTAGACTTAACGGAAAAACGATCATCCTTGAAGGTGATTCATTAATCCAGACTTCTTTGAACCTAACATTGAAAGAAAGACAGGAATGAGTTCAACCTATAGAACAAATAATTCATGTACCTACATATCTAGACTCCTGATACAAGAAGAATAATTGAAAAAATGATACAATTTTTGGATGAAATACATTTACTTCTGAACTTCAACGTTTTGAATAGAGATAATATGAGATTTCTTCTGAACTTAACTGAATCGTTACAAATGAACGAATTAGAGTACACTCATCTTCCCATCATTCAGAAACAAGTTACCACAAGTAGAGGTAACAATGTGGATTCATTCTCTCAAATATTTCTAGAGCATACATTTTTCTAATATTCTTTCATTCTCTGAAAAAAAGAGTGAAATATAGGATAATTGATGATTGATGAGGCCGATACTCGAAGAGAATTAATATTCATAACGAAACAATATTTAAATGCTGAATTGACAATTTCTTAATTCAGCAGTTGATAAAGAAGTAGTACTTCGAAACGCGTCATGCGTATTCATTAAATTATGAGAAAATTCTAAATATTGTTCATTATAAATATAGGATATTCAGTAGTTTATCTTAAACTCTTGGCTTGATGTTCCACATATATATTGAATAATAAAAAAATAAAATTGAAACTTTATCAATACTCTTGATTCAAGACTGAATAGTTCATGTCGACTTAACGTTATGATTTCATCGTATTATTGTTCAAAATTTTGTGAAACATCGAGCCAAGAGTTCGATTTAAAATACACGCACCTACTCAAAAACACGATATAACTGAAAACCATATCTGTCGTAATTTAAGAAAACTAATCGAAATTTCTGATTATACCAGAGAAATAATTTTTCCATATCAAATTATTTTGAAAATACACTTTCTCCTAAGAATATATTCATGGAAGTGGTATCGATTTGTAGTTGAGAAAATTGTCGCTTTCAATTTAGGAAACGCTATATATTATGCCCTATGTAAACCACATGTACAATAAGTTAGGATTAGATCACCATGTGCTGAAATTGTTCGATACATAATCTGTTAGGAATTTATATTTCATGGAATCAGACTCCAGGTCTTTAATAGGAATATTTATTACTTACCTATTAGGAGATTTCCTAACAAGAAGGAAGCAATTAACAGATATTGCATAGTTAAATGGTCTACTGATTAAAATAGATCACTAGCTAGCTCTGGTTATCAGCATTTGTAGATATTTTACCCAAATATCGAAAACATATGATAAGATAAGGCAAACACTTCATGGTTGGTTCAGGTAAAAATAATATTTTGCGTATCATTCTTGCGAATACTAACGTATTAATAGATCTGCACTCATAAAATGAGACTCATAAATTACCTGTGAGATAACTCCAGATCGTAGTAGGTGATGTCCTTTCCGAATTGATATTTACAAATTGGATATTACTACATATCTGTGAAGCGTTTTTTGTGAAACGCCGTCCGACAGCCATTCAATCTCAGGCTCAGATACAATATCGAGTTTATCGTGTTTCTATCAGAATGTCAGAGGCCTTAACTCCAAGACACAACAATTTTTCCAATCTACTTGTGCATGTGATTATGACATTATGTGTTCAAGTAAAACGTGGTTGCAGGGTAGCGTATACAATTCCGAACTATTTACGGTCAATTATTGTGTTAATAGATGTGATAGAAATCTTCTATTATGTCAAGCGTATACTGGAGGAGGAGTACTATTAGCAAATGATAGCAAATGTCAAACAGAACCTTTAGATCTGTCACAGGTACGGAACTTAGTCCCAACCATCGATGTGTTAGGTTGTTAAATATATGTCGACCAGTTGTTAATCTCTGTGTTTGTTATATACATACCTCCCGCTACAAGTAACGACAATTTCGATCTGTTTTCTGATGATCTGACCTCTATGAGTTTTATAGTCGATACCAATGTTATTTTAATTGGTGATTTCAATTCTCCGCTGTTTGCTGGAGAAAGTTCCACTGATCATAGAGCCCTCACACTGTCTGCGTTCTCTCAAATTATGGAACTCAGACAAACCAACAACATTCTCAATATTTGATAATGTTGGCGTTTACTTGATGTAAATCCATTATAATTGAATATAAACTTAAATTCAAACACTTGAACTTATGATTATTATTCTGTAAGCATCTGAAGAAGTCGTTTGTAACGACGAAACGCGTCATGCTATGTAGTCAATAAAGTGTAAATCATTAGTTCAAGTGTTTGAATTTAAGTTTATATTCAACATTCTCAATTTTAATAATAGAATATTGGACCTGTTACTATCTAACCTGCGGTTATCTAGACCTGAGGAGTCAGCGGGCCTAGTTGATATCGATTCCAATCATCCACCTTTCTGCCTGCATTTTGATGGACGCTCCCCTAAACAAAATAATTTTCGAGCAAACTTTTCACCTAGATAGTTCAACTTTAGAAGGCAGATTATGAAACGATTATAATCATATTATCAATTCGATGATGTGTGGTGTGGATTGGTCTAAGATTATGGAACTTGATGATCCAAATGAAGCTTGTAATATGCTGTATGAAATCCTCGAGGATATTTTCAGGTCAACTGTTCCTTTCAAGAAAGGTAGGACTCGGAGATTTCCACATTGGTATACATCTGAACTCATAAAGTTGATACGTATGAAAGAAGTTGCTTATCTTAACTACAAAAAATTCAAGGGTACTTCTTGCCATTAGTTCGCTCAGAGCCTTGGTGATATCAGCGATTGGTTCACTCTACAAAGCGTATATTGCTACTTCAGAGCACTTCATCAATGAAGATCCTAGTAGGTTATGATCCTTTATTCAGGACAAAAAGGGATGTACTAGAATTCCAGAAATCATACAACATGAACAATATATTTATACCAAGCCAAATGATATTGTGAACGCATTTGCGGATTACTACAGTTCTGTGTATTCAGATGCTTCTGCTAATTGTGTTATTGTTGGTGAAAATTCTGGAAACTCTTGTTTCCATAGAGTGTATTACAGAAGACATGATAAAAGTAGCCACCAGAAAACTTAATAACAAATTGACAGCTGGTCCTGATTTGATTCCAAGCTTCATTATGAAAGACTGTATTGACACTCTAATCACGCCGCTAAAGCATATATATGATCGCATTCTGAAGACCAGCGTTTTTCCTACAAGATGGAAGGTAGCAAAAGTTATTCCGGTGCTCAAGAAGGGAGACTCATCACATATTGGTAATTACAGGCTAATTTCCATATTGTCGAATTTCTCTAAATTATTTGAGATTATACTTTTCAATAGCATATATCCTAAGATCAGAAATAGTGTTGCAATTGAGCAACGTGGGCTTATGACAAGGAGATCTTGCATTACAAATTTGGCTCGGTTTTCTCAGCTCATATGTGAAGAGTTGGGCGGAGCAGGGCAGGTATATTCAGATTTCTCGAAGGCTTTCGATAAGAAAAACCATAAACTACTTATAGTTGAAACTAGGAGGCTTTTTGGATTTTCGAATAATTTTTCACTGCTCGTGGAGTCCTACTTGGGTAATCGCGGTCAATCAACTTCGGGAGTGCCGCAGGGATCCAATCTTGGACTTCTACTATTTGTCCTTTTTGTTAACGATCTCTTAAAGATGGTGAACTGTATGAAGGTAACTTATGCGGACGATATAAAAATTTATAAGAGCTTGTCATCTATGCATGATTGTTTGAGGATTCAAAGTGACCTGAATGATATCAGCCGGTGGTGTAACAATAATTGCTTACATTTGAATGTTATGAAATGTAATGTGGTGGATTTTACTAGGAAGAGAAATGCGATATCTTTCGATTACAACATTGAAGGTGTTAATCTGACTCGACTTCAGGAGGTTGAGGATCTCGGCCTAGTATTCGATCAAAAATTCTCATTCATACCTCATATCAATCAATTAATTTTATTATGTAGCAAAGTTTATGGTTTTATCGTTCGCAATGCTAGATTGTTTTCGAGTTCGTCAACACTGGTCCATTTATTTAATGCCCTTGTGAGAAGCAAACTTGAGTATGGCTGTCTTGTTTGGCGACCAATATAGAATTGTCACATAAACCGCCTGTAGGCACTGCAGAGGAAGTTCTTGAAATGGCTCGCATTTTGAGAGAATGGTTTATATCCACCTAGGGGTTGTGATCACGATTGTTGGCTATCGAGGTTTGACACTAGAAGCCTCCACACCAGGAGAAGTTTGAATGCATTGAAATTTTTATTCAATTTGCTCCTGAGCCTCTAGGTTAACTTAATTTCTTCGTTCCTCCCAGCTGTACTAGAATAATCCTGACATTTTACTCAAAAAGCCACAGAGCCAATCTTCTCTCGCAATCGCCGCTTAGCTTTGTATGTGCTACTGCAAACCAGATATCAAGCTGCTGTGATTTGCACTGGGACTCACTTGTTTCTATCGTAAATATGTACTTAAATCTTAACAGCGAGGTATCTTGATTTCTTTTCAATGAGTGATATGTTTTCTATATTGTTATTATAATTGAACAGTTAGATATTGACGTTTTAGATTTAGATCATTATATTTGATAAAGTTTTTTATTATTATAATTATTTCATAATGTTGTATATCTATATTGTTATCGATATTTTTAGTAACTATATTTATTCATTACGTATTTTCCTGTAATTGGGTAGTTACCTGTTGGGAATATATGCTTATTATTAATAAAGTATATTCGCTGGCTCCATGAATAGCCAGTGAAAGGTTATTAATATATGAGAGGAAGGAAACCTAATCCAGATATCCTAATGACAGAAGAAGAAATTTCCTTATTACCATCATATTTGCTATTCATTCATTTGAAGGTTTCAAGCTTATAATTACATCAGGCATTTGTGCCCAACGACATGTAATATTCCCATCTCTGTCCGTTGATCTCAGTCTTCATCACAAACCTTGTTCTATATTCACTTATATTTCGATTTGTCATATCAATCATTCTTCATTCTTTTCAATTTTTGATGACTTCATATTCAGTTCTACTAAGTTGTTATTGCTTTACTTCATTCAGTAATTATTAGCAATTATGACGGTTAAGTACAGTGGCTTGCACCAAAATTTCTTCACTATCGTTTATATTGACAACTGAGACAGTTGAATAAAGTTGATTGAATGTTTGCTGATGTCATTCAGACATTGTTTAATATATTGAAATAGAAATCACTTGTTATAGTTTCACAAAATCATATCAATTGCTCGACAATTGTTCGAGAAATTTACGAAAGCAAAACTCAGTTCAGATTTTTCATTCTGTTTTATTCATTATGCAGTTTATTTTCACTACTCTTATGTAAACTCAAAAATGTATCAATTTTGGTATCACATCAAGTCAACTTAATCTGTCATATCATATAGATATTTCAAAACGATAACCGATTGCTACCAAAGTGGAGCTTATTTATCTTATTCAATTACGTTCACTTTGAAATTTCTGTAGAAAGTTGAACAAGGTGAAAACTTTTACCGAGCTGCTCGGTTATAGTTAACCGAAACTCCTCGTCTTTCTCCCTAACTGCGAGAGGTATTTTCAGATTTTCAGTTTGATGTAAACCTGGGATAGAATCTGGAAAAACTCATTTAGCATCTTGTTTAACTTCAGACACCTGTCTTCAACGTCTTTACCATTTTGACGAAAGTTTAATCAGATTTACTGACAAAAAATGTGTGAAGACGCCCAGCAATGAATGAAAATAATGCGGATTTCAAAAATTCAATTAATGATTAGCTCTTGTAAGATCACAATACTGCTTCATTACGAGACAATTTTCGTTACGATTAATTCATACTTTTGCAAATATTTGTTTAATTGGTTCTGTGTATTCGTTTTATCAATCATGTTGTCTTATTGTACGAAAATGGGGAGTACAATCAATCACAGAAAATATATAAAACAACTAAGATTAATTCATTATGATGTACATTCATCAAATTATACTCGAAATAACTCTCCACAAACAACAAACCAAGGTGCTATTGATATAACATCAAACAATGAAGCACTTAACGGAATAAGCACTTTCAGGATGAGTACATGAAAATTTAAATTATGTATGACTAAAATTATATATGAAAAAATCTACATAATTCATTACCTAGCTAATCATCCTCCCAAAAGGTTTTCTAATAGCGAAAAAGAGAATATAATTCCGAAGCGAATACTAAGTATTTTCATCTGGTGAATTGTCTATGATTATGATATTTCTGTCATTTGCTCTCATTCAAAGAAAACTATTTGTGTTTTGACAAAGCTTAAGTGTATCAAGCTACTGATAATCATATCTGAAGTTAGGATTATAACATTATTTCGATTAATTTCAATTCATTCAATAAATTTTCTAGTATTTTCCGAAATATTCCATCCAAGACCATCATCACAAAAAGATATGGTTGTCTCTACACACATATATGTATTCATCTACATGTTATATATATATATATATATATATATATATATATATATATATATATATATATATATATATATATATATATATATATATATATATATATATATATATATATATATATATATATATATATATATATATATATATATATATATATATATATATATATATATATATATATATATATATATATATATATATATATATATATATATATATATATATATATATATATATATATATATATATATATATATATATATATATATATATATATATATATATATATATATATATATATATATATATATATATATATATATATATAATATGATGAGTACCTTGTAGTACGAAAGAGTGACTGTCTCACGCTTTCAATAAATGTGGGCATCGATTTCAAGATTTTATAACATTTATCCCTAGAAGTTTAATAGAGATTCCATTCTTTTTTAACATCAATCCCTAGAAGGACAATGACGACATCGCATTGATCATGTTTCACATAGCCAGCTCTACTGTAATGTTCGTTTGAATAATTTGTCAAAAAATTATCGAAAGAAACTCATTGTGTACTTTGATAGGGTATATATATATATATATATATATATATATATATATATATATATATATATATATATATATATATATATATATATATATATATATATATATATATATATATATATATTTTCTTTCGATAATTTTTCGACAAATTATTCAAACGAACATTACAGCAGAGCTGGCTATGTGAAACATGATCAATGCGATGTCTCCATTGTCCTTCTAAGAATCAATGTTAGAAAATAATGGAATCTGCATTATACTTCTAGGGATAAATGTCATAAAATCTTGAAATCGATGCGCACATTTATTGAAAGCGTGAGACAGTCACTGTTTCGTACTACAAGGTACTCATCAGTCACGATGACGTTCAACGAATGAATTGCAACGATTTCATTCCTCACAAACCCTCTCATCGATTGTTAAACAGAAATATAGAGTGGGTCGTATGTATGTATAATTCATAGATTAAGGTACATCTCAAATCTTAGAATCAATGAAAAGCACATGAATACATCTATATTGAAAGTTTCACACGTTCCCATCAATTACGAAATTACATTTTACAAGTCTAGTTTTTTAAAACAAGTTATTAATCTAATTTGATGAAATAATGCGCCATCTATGTTCTCGTAAGGTACTCGTCAGTCACGACACGTTCAAGGAATGAAAGGCGACGATTTCAATCATCACTTAACCTTTCATCGATTGTAAGACAAAAATATAGAGTGTGTGGTATGTGTTTATAATGCATAGATTAATGTACATCTCAAATCTTAGAATCAATGAAAAGCACATGAATACATTGAAAGTTTCACACGTCCTTATCAATTAGGATACTACATTTAACAAGTCTAGTTCTTTGGAACAATTCCATCTGATTCGATGAAGTAATGCGCCATCTAGGTTGCGGTTGTAGAAGCATGGTCTCATCTTCAAAATGAGGAGAACATACATTCGTGATCTAATCACGTGAGCTCCCCCATCGCAGATACGACATAAACTCTCTCGAGCATTCTGGATCGCTTTCTTGTGACAAAATCAGTGGTAGTACGTGAAGGCTTTGTCGAAATTTCATTCAAACAAATCAGAACTTTGTCGACGAATAAGACCGGTCTCCTGCCTTATCTCTCCAAATCACACCCTAGGGGGAAACTCGATTACTAGTTTTCAGATTCACTATTCCTTCATAAGTAGTTAGTCAATACTTATACTCTTCATCGGAATATTCAATTTCAAGAACTTGAACATGCTTTATAATGTAGCAGTTTACCAATTATAGAAACTGATAAAATTGTTATTACTCATATTTGGTGTTCTCTTTTCTTTGTTATCTTGAATATTAACCAGTAACTCAATAAGTTGTCCAACGAAAGAGTACATTATCTTCAGAAACTCAGGAATGATAAAATCAACAAGAAATCACGAGTTAATCTCATGTGAGAAACTTTCAACAATGAAACAATATACGGAGACGCGTACGCCTCTAAAATCGATCTAATGTTATATTGTGAAGTTTATAATAGCTGCATATCCAAGATTCTACAATTCCCTAATTGAATGTTGAAGTTTCAAAACTAAAGACCCTCCAATAATCTACAGGGATTCCAATAATTGGATTATTTCTAAGTAGAAATGTACCTGGAGTGGGAATAACATGGAGACATAAGTTCAAGTTTCATTGACTGACTAAGTTTATTTGAATGTTCATCTTCTGGTGTTCTTGCAGTTTAATGGTCGAATATGGAGATTTATTTCCATTGTATATCATTATTACATGCCAACAAGACTTCAGAATTACACACTTCTGAAAATGCATTGGAATATGAATGTTTTGTGCGTATAACTTGTTATGTAGTTTCGTTTTAGGAACCCTCGAAAAACAAGGTGAACTCTTTTTGAGCTCTCTATGTTCCAAATATAAAATTCAATTACTGCATTCTCTTTGAAGTTCAAAATGACACTCTCACATAATTGGTAGATATCATAAAAGTCAATCTCCCAAAAACATCGAATATGTATCGAAAACAAGTTTCAAAGTAAGTCGGATAAAACTGGTGATAAAAAAGTTGCTGATGAAATAAGTTAGAATTAGGTAAACATTTATCAATTTAATTATCGATATTGAACTTAGAAATCATGCATCTCAGTTTCTTATGAGAATAGCATTAAATAAATTGAGCATAGAAAAAGAAATCTCTAATACAGTCAAATTTCACAATGATTGCTTGGAAAACTTGTCGCAGAACTTAATTTGGATCCGCGTTTTAATCAGCAGGACCATGATGTTGGCTAACAGTAAAAATTGAACAGTAGCTTCCTTGTAGAACAACAATGATGCTCTAACCTCGAAATAACTACACTCGTTCGAATTTCTCAATTGTGAAATTGTTTCATTTCAGAAGAGACACTATCTTTTTCACTTGATTGAGAGAATTATCTAGGAAACGAATCAATTTTCAATCCAAATTTCTGAAGTATATAGTTATCAAGTCTAATTCAAGTCCAGCTTCAACAGTTAAATCTTCAGCTGGCACAGAAAATAGAGCATTTCGGTTGTTTGTGGAATGCAATCACCATTCATTTGACAAATGTGAAAATGTGGTGTATTATATATGTGAAAATAGAGCAGCAGGGGAAAATTCTGGAAGGAAAGTTCTTTTTTCCTCTTTAAAAAAAAAGATAGCAACAATGAACAGAGGGAAACTGCTTGAGAAAATGGGATGAGTCTTGAAAAACTAAGATAACTCCTTTGAATAAATTTCATCATTTTTTTGTGAACTCATGAAGATGATACTCAAGAAAGTTAGAGACTTGTTAGATAATAATAATATTGCTTGTTAGATAGGAATAATATTGCTGACATTGTATCAAATATAAGAAACGATTCCAAGCAATTTAGAACCTAAGTTAGCATTACGAAAGATCCTTGCCGTTGAAGTAGTTACTCAAATTTCCGAAGCGGTTCCACAATAGGCCTTAGCCTGAGTTAATTGTGAGAAAATTATTATTTGTGGTAGGTCAAAGGTTTGAGAAATACTTGTGCAAAAAATCCAAAATGGTCAAAATAATGAGATGTGCCTGCAGAAAAAATGAAGTACTTCGTTACTCAAGATGCGAATATGTTGGAGAAATATCGGAAAATTGGGAGTATTGAGAAATTTCGGAATAGGGACCATAACCTATGAGACATATCTTATAAAATTAGAATTTTTGAAGTAAAAGCAGGATGTATGTTTTCGAAAATATGAAATTCAATACACCTCTTTCTTTCGTCCATTATTTTCGAATGGAGCATGACATATGTATTTTCATTAAGTTCATATCTGAAAATATAAATGCTTTTCTTACGTGACCAATATTACTTCATTTCCAATAAAAAAGTTGATTTATCTTGTCCAATCACTTACCTTCTCCATAAAAATGGCCGCTAATTTGTTTATTCAACATCTTCTGTAAACTGAAGATAAACTTAAATTCAAACACTTGAACTTATTTACACTTTATTCACTACATAGCATGACGCGTTTCGTCGTTACAAACGACTTCTTCAGATGCTTACAGAATAATGAAGAAGTCGTTTGTAACGACGAAACGCGTCATGCTATGTAGTGAATAAAGTGTAAATCCTAATTTCAAGAGTTTCAAAATTTCTTATTCTGTATTAAAATCTCTCGAAACTCACATATGATCTGTATATTCGTATATTTTTGTACAACAATGTATTACAATATTTGTGAGAAATACACCTGAAAATGGAATGAATTTATTGAATATTGACTGAGGCTGGAATAATTGCAAAAGAAAGCAAAAAGAAGTCGACAGCCTTCCCAGTACCATGCTTGTGTTGGTACTTGTGTTTAAGGTTCTTGTAATCTAAGCTCCCTCAGCGCATGAGCGATTATATATAATTAGTTAAGAATAGTTAAGATAAGAGAAAAACAAAAAATGTAGTATAAAACAATATAGTTACTTCAATGAACAGAATCGAACCAAATGCGTTCCATACTGCTCAACATAGTTCAATTCATTCATGTATAGATGAGAAGCGAATGATTTATTTAATATTTGTACTTCTTAATTTCTTTTTGTGTTATTTTCTGAATTAAATACAGAACTTTATATTAATTTCCAATTCATTCTATTACTTTTATAAAACCATTTACTGAATTTACATTTCACATTTTACTGAACTCATTTATAAATTGAGTTCAGCTAATATGTGACTCGACATCCATTGACTGTTAGGCGGTATAAAGTTCGCAGGATCAGCTAATCAACTTCATATCTTATCAAATCATACCTATTCAACCAATCTCGGTCAGAATACTCTGTTGTCCAGATTAGACGAACTCGCGAGAAAATTGTCAATCCATTCAGACCGATCTCACAATAATTGTGTATTCATAGGAAAAAGAAGAGTAATGCGTTAAAATATAAGCCATCATCGATGATTTATATATCATACCATATGTTACGCCACATGGAGCTATCGTCAAACTCGAAAATGGGAATTTTACTGACCAAAGTAAATTTCCTAACAAACAAAATAATAGAAAGGTATAATCTCTTATAATAACTACGCAATACGACAACTAACGTTATTCATAAAGCCTGTAGTCTCTCAGACCAAGAGTACTAATCAAGATTATTATAAAATTTTCAAGATAGGGAACCTGGAATAAATATTCAATAAATATTTTTGCAATTCACCCAGAGGCCCAGAGAAGCCTTGAGTGATTAATTCGCTGCAAATTTCATCATCCATTTCGCATTAAAATTCTGTCAATAATCTTCTCAAAAATGAATGAATCTTTTGTTGATTGAATATGAAGAAATTAATCTCCTATACAACCCATATCAATCTTTGACGTATTGAATCCGACCGTTTCATGCTTTCATTGATTCAAATTGAAGAATGGAACGAAATAATGTAATCAAAAGAGGAAATCGTTGGCCTACAGGTCAAATAAATATATTGAATTAGAGGAATTCTGTAGGGGAAATATCATTGAAGGATGGAAAAATTTGGATGGATATATCAATGCAGAATATTTGAGAAGCGATGAACTACAAATTAAACAAGATTTCATTTGTCAGATACGACAACAATTTTCTCTAACGAGCAGAGAATCTGAACGTAAATCAATTAGTCCTTAATGGAATACTTTATTTGTTTCGCATGTGTTGACAACCTATTACTAAAAATAGTTTACTCTTGTCTGGAACTTTTTCATTCTACGGCTTTACTTTATCAAATTTCGTCAAGTCTTCCGTAATTACGTCAACTTTTTCTTACGTCCATCCTTTTCTTAAGGCCATAAAGACTTCATGGCTGAAAAGGCTGAATTTTACGTGAATTGTTCAGTAGAATCAGAATAAAATTCTTCATTTTCTTTGGTATTACGAGTACATTTTCTTACTATATTTGATATTCATAAAATTCATCTTTTCTACGATCTCTAAATTGAACTGATCTCGGTATATCACCTTTAATATGAAACCGAGAAGTTTGTTTGTTGAATATACCTTCAGTACGTTCCCAGAATTCCATCCCAAAAGATTCATTCCAACATGGAATAAAACTTTCAAAAGCTTTGAATCTATTTGGTAATTCTGAATGAAATTAGACTTTGCATTCGAAAACAGTAGATGTCCATGAAATTTAACTAGAAGGTGTCATGCATTCAAATAACTTTCCAAGGAGTTAGAGTTCTTGTCGCCTCCGGTGAATTCTAGATAAATACACCTGTATAGTGTGAAAACATCCGGATTTAGTCTCAAGGATGCATTTTCTCCAATTTATTCAAGAAACGCTAACAATTAGCAATTAATTTATCATATGATGAGCTTTGACAACTATCTTATTCTTTTGTTCTTCAAAGACATCATCGCATGTACATTCATCAAAGCATACTAAACCAAAGAGTGTCCTTACAAATCATAACGATACAGTTATATACTGTTGGAGATCTGAAGGATGAACGAAGAGAGTAAGTCTAAGCAGCATAATGTGAAAATTGAAGAAGGTCACCAACCTCTCGCTTAATTATTGATTAATGAAGCTCGGAAAAAATGCAACCGAAAAAGCCAAAAATATACGCATTCAAATGCATCACAAATTGACAAACAATGCAAAGATTTTAGAAAAAAATGCATGAAATGATGTTTATTATAATGTTGAATAAAACTTCTTCGGCGGGATTCAATAATTAGGTATTCAACGGAAATTCATATCAAGTATCAGATTTAATTAATAATAAATTAATAATACATAGGTACTATTAAAATTCTTATGGTAACAATAAAACAAAATAACAATATTTGAACAGATATTAGTCTTACAATTATTGTAAAAACTCAGTGTTTTCCATTAAAAGTTTTCTAGGAGGAAACATTGTCTCTTGTAAGAAAACATGTTTTTAAAAATTGAAATACTTCGTTCAACATCAACTGATGTAATGGGAGCATATTTATAATTACAAATGATGTTTAATTCTAAATTTGGTATATTTACATCGTTTTCCCCCATAAAAAATTTCGACATATTTTTCAAAATTTGAAAGCCTCTTTTTTTTGAGACACATAATTGAATTAATTTAGAACGACGGTCCCAATTTGTCAACCAACTTTCTTTTAATTTGACTCAAACTGGCTAATTTTGAGCTACTGATTCCGTTAATCGAATACATTTTCCTAAATTTTTAGTAGTTGTAGATACAAACATATAATTAGTTTTTATAAATATTGAATTATTCTTTATTGATGAATTTTTAAAAAGATTTTTCGAGTTTGAAAAATATGTAGATGAAGAGTCACTCAGATCGTCAATCACATGTTTAATGGCGTGGTAATTGTCAGCATAAAATATAGCTGCATCCAACCAGGAACCCAACGAGTTATTACAGGTTGTGGAGGTAAGGGAAGATTTGGAAATTCTCCTTTGTAAAATTGAACGCGCGTAGGAGCTTTTAGAAATTCTTTTTTACATTGTGAATTAGGTCATTGAACAAAGAAACTGCTCTCTTATACATTCTGCCACTCTATTAATTCCATGAGCTAGACAAGTTACATGTTGCAGATTCGAATAAAATATTTTCAAATTTTTTGCAGCTTTAATCATATAAGGTGCTGCATCAGAAAAAAATTAAACAAATTCTTCTGTGAAAACAATATGGGACAAGAAAAAATTGTTCAGTGAATCTAGGACAAATCGTGCAATTGTTGAATTATCAGCTTTCTCAGATTGTTTCGAAGCAAAAAGATAGGATCTGCTTGGACTTGTTTCCCTAAAACACCTATTAACGCATGTGCGATATATCTACCGCACGAATCGGTGGTTTCGTCTATTACAATATAGGAATAGTTTGCATTGACTTCGTTTTTGATAGAAGTTAATGTTTTTTCATAAATTGAGTCGACATTTGCTTTACATAAGGTCGACTCGTCGGGAATTTAGTTTACAATATTATCCCAAAAATTCCTTCAGGTTGGGATTTTTAACTTGCTCAACGGTATGTTACTGGCAATCATTGCCTTGCACAAATCCTCATTAAACTCTTTTTGTTCGTCTTTTTTTGACTCTGTTGTTGGAGGCCACCTCTTAGGGTTTGTTGAGATGATAATTTCTGCATATTGGAAATATTCTTTCCAGATTTCACGTGTTGATCCACAATGAATTTTTTCTCGGCGTGGATCTATAATGCGAACGGAAAGGTAATGATTATTCTTACGATAGAAATATACGCAAAAAAAAAGATATCTAACTTCAAAATTCAACACCCTGTATGTTTTTAAAAGGACAATTTTTTTACTTGGTAGGCACAAAAAAAGTGTCAATCACTTCTGGCCATATCATTCTTTTGTTTTATAATTATCTCTTAAAATAGGTTAAACAGTTATGATTTTGTGATCTTGTGAAGTATCATTAAACGCCTTTATTATAGACGAGAAGTTTACAAAATCGATGAAAACACTCAAAACTCATTAAATAAACAACAAAATAGTAACATCCGGTTACAATTTGTTGAAAAATAAGTTAACAGTGAAAAGAAAAATTTAAAAATAATAATATGTTACCTATATCATGAATACTGATACTTTTAGATGAAACATTCTGCAAAACCAAAACCAATAGCAATATGTAACATATACTTACAATTTTTGTAAGTATATGTTACACACTGTACAAAAAAGGTGGTCTCCATCCCGAGTAAGTTCTCGATGACACTTTATCCCCATATCATTAAATGTCTTTTTAGGCATTTCGACTCAAACACTTGTATATTGTATCCTGATTTTAAAAGAAAGTAAAATAGGTTCACTGTTCACGAATCGTAATGTTGGAAGATACTGCTCAATTAAAGGTTTACCTAATATTTACCGGGGGAGGCCGCTTCAGCTGCGATGTTTTGGAAATCCCCCGGCTACAATTACTTGTTCACTGTATCTAGTATTTTCCATTTTGAGGTAGCAGGTAGTTCCAAACCCAAACAGATTTAAAAATTCCATAAAGAAAAAATTCGCGTTCAATAGGATTTTGAAATAATTGTCAATAAATGCAAAAAATGCTCAAATCTTTAAAAAATTCATTTTTTGAGAAGAAGTATAAAAAATGCAAAAGATGCAAACAATTGCGAGTTGCATTTTTTTCGAACTCTATTGATAAAATATGGTGGAATGTATAACAATATTGACAATCTCCGGTCATACTTGCCACGACTCGTTGAAACATTGAGAAATTTCACAATGTTTCGTGTACGAACCCATTATTAAGAGTGATATGTGTGTTTCGGAATATTTGTTAAGTATTTTCAATTATGTAAGAAATAACAATTAATGAAAACCAGTGTCACTTCACTTGCACAATAATGGTGATTTGAGCCTGCTTCACTTGTGACAGTGGAAAAAGCTTATACAAGAAGATGCAGTAAATATTAGATATTTTCTGCTGAATTTCTATTGTTATAATTTTGAGACCAACAGTCTTTCTTACAAAGAAACTTTCAGCTATCCCTGATAAATAGTAGATATAGTTATGAGTATTTTCTGATATATTGAGCCTTGATCTCTCTGGTGGAAGTTGCAGTAATGTTCACAAAACCTTCTAGACTCTCAGACTCAGAGAGTATAAAGTATAACTGAACTATGCAGTTCACAGTCATTGAATTCAAATTTCATGATGTATAAAATCATTCATATCATGAGACTCCTAAATGGATTAAAAGGATTGTCAAAATCACTTCATTATCTCAATAAATACTTTGTTAACTCAGATATTCGGCCTTTTTAGAGGAACTAGAATATGATGAATTGATACGAGTAACTAACAAAATCAGTGACTGCAGTTCGATTCAGCTAATTATTATATCATTATATCAAGGTAATCGAATAATTGTCGTGTAATTTCCATTCATAACCTTGTTATCGCTATCTCGTTCATGAGGGCTTTCATATCATAATTAATCAATAATAGTCTCTGTTGATATCACACAATGTCAATTGAAACAAAACATAACTGTAAGTCATGTTGGTGTATCATGTATATCATGTATATTTGCTACAAATATAATATGCGCTCTGTATTGTTATCGACCGTACCAAGTATTAAATATTATGAATTTTTTCGGGAAGCGGTCTGTGGGAAAATGAAAACTCTTGCGTTCTCGTTAAACTCAATATTTCGTCACTGTTAATTGGTGACTTCATCAGGAGTACACTCAAATAAAATGAAATCACATGAATTGTAAAAATAAAAGGAACATATCACAGAACTTTCAGATATAGAGTCTCAGGTCGTGAAAAGACAACAAAGAAGCACTGTGGCTACCGCACGACTGAGTGATGATAGTATGTGGATGTATCACATACTTTTTATGATTTGGCAATAGATGTTACTAAGTTGGCCCATATCAGTTTGATAGTTGACACAATTTTTGTTTTTTGCTATATGACACATTTCCAGAAAAAGTCTTGTGTTATAATTGCTGTATTGATCAATATTTCTCACGTTCTTGAAATCGACTTGTCCTGTATCACTATGGTGTTGCATCACTGCACACGAATTTTTACCTAAACGGCGATCGCTCTCATGTTGTCTAATGCGTTGTTTCAGCCATTGATTAGTTTGTCTCATAGCGGTCCAGAATTACGAACTGAAACAGTAAATTGATATATTCCGAAACATTTGTGCTTTATTCGAAGCTGAAGTTAATATGCGCTCTGTATATATATATATATATATATATATATATATATATATATATATATATATATATATATATATATATATATATATATATATATATATATATATATATATATATATATATATATATATATATATATATATATATATAAAGTATTGTTATCGACCGTACCAAGTATTAAATATTATGAACAATAGTTCATTATAACAATATAAACATAGTAATGTTTATAAAATTCACGAATATTCCATTAGATCTAGTGATAAACATTATAAAAATCGAATGGCAGAAGATGAAAAATTGCATATCTCTTTCACAAGAAAGTTTTTTGACTATAATCAGATTCATATTCAATAACACGTACTTCGCTTTCAACGATTGTTATTACAAACAAACTTTCGGCTCTCCTATGGGATCTCCTATTAGTAACTTTCTGGCAAAAATAGTGTTAGATTACCTACGTAAAAAGATCATCGCTAAGCTTCCATATAATCTACCCTTCATATATAAATATGTTGATGATATTAGGTAAATACCGTTTAGGTAAAAATTCATGTGCAAGTGGTGCAACACTCTAGTGATACAGGACATATATTCGATTTCAAGAACGTGAGAATTATTGACCAAAACCGCAATTATGAAACGAGACTTTTTCTGGAAATGTATCATATAGCGAAAAACAAAAATTGTGTCAACTAATTTGTTTGCCTGGTCTATATTTCGACTGTGCTTACAGTCTTCATCAGGACTCTGAAAAAGATGTTTATACAATTGACATGATAAAAATAATGTTTGACAACTTACGTCTAACTAGGGATAAAAGGTAAGGTCAAAAACCATCAAACAGGAATGTGTGACTTAAAATGAATTTGAAAGTGAAATTTCAAGTGTAATTCATTAAAATGAATTACGAAGGAAACTGAAATTTCATGTTAAAATGCAAATTTGAAAATATTCTTATGTACTAACTAAAATGACGATAGGTTAATAATAGAGTAGAAATGACAGGAGCACAGAGACACATTGACATCATAAATTGACATCAAACATAATTTTTATCATGACAATTGTATAAACATCTCTTCCAGAGTCCTGACGAAGACTGTAAACACAGTCGAAATATAGACCAGGCAAACAAATAGGTTAAAATCTTTTCATAGTGGCCTCTTATTTTGCCTATAACCCATAACAATTGTATTTAAATTTCAAGGCAATACTTCTTTTCATTATATATACATATATATATATATATATATATATATATATATATATATATATATATATATATATATATAAATATAAATATTTAATAAATTGATTTATATACACATAATTATACTGTACGTGTGTATGTCACTGAACTCTTTCTAAACGGCTGGACCGATTTCGTTGAAATTTTTTTAGCGTGTTAAAGACGATTCGGGAATAGTTTTATGGACTCAATTGGATTCGCTAGGTGGCATTGAAATCGAGTACTTTCGACAAGAATGTTGATTTATAAAACCATAATTATGCTCATTTCAATTATTGTTGTTCTTTATTTATATCATGCACAAAATAAGAAATATATATTACAATTACAACAAAACAAGATAATGAGGATTATCTTGGGCTGTAAAAGGTATACTCTCATTGAGAATTGTATAAAAAGGCCAATATGGTTATAATTTATAAGATCGAACACAATCTTTTTTCGATATATTTAAGTGCTTATTTGGATAGACAGTCGGATTTTCATGATTATATTAGATATGGACGAAACTTCAATTTTGCAATAGTAAAATCAGCCCTGTTACGGAAAACTCTTTCTCATGATGGAGTTACAAAATTTAATGCATCACCAGATAGTATAAAGTGCGTGCCAAATCTAAATGTTCTTTCCAAGATATTGTTCAATTACTTACGCAACAGTTGAATATTTGTATTAAGTTTATAAATCTTTATATTGAGTGTATATATGAACTTCAATTACTAGCAAAAAATGCTAAATAAAAGCTTACCTACTCACTTTTTTTTACCATTCAACAGGATCGATGAATTTTCGAAACGCTCTTAATATTCACTCTCGAAGGTGATGTTGTGGTGATGAACATCTCTGATATTAAGAGACATTTCAATTTTAATGTAATAATCAATAGCAACCACCATTAATACTTCCTTTGTTGTACTTCTAGAACTATCACTCTAATTATTCTCAATTTGTTTGACTATGGCTTGAGACGACCTCGTTTCGCACACCGAAATCCCAAGGATTCCAAAGGCAATCGAAGAGCTGTCGATGACTCAAACGGTTTCGACATTTGAAATGTACAATTCATCTGTTTCAGATTTGAAATACTTGGTGAATTGCAGAAACCAGATCAGCGCTTCAAAGTTTCGGAAGTTTTGTTTCCTATTTCGCTGAGGTTTCTGTCAGGAATGTCGCGAGAATGCACTCTTTTCTATATTCAGCTTCGAGTAATTCTCTAGTTTCCGGAATTTCTTTCATGAGTCGTTCCTTGTGCAGTTAGCTTTGTGATTTCTCACAATTTTTTGTGAGAATATGATTCACTAGTTTGTAATATTAAAAATCATCGCACTCTTGAATTATTTCACGACAA
The DNA here is from genome assembly GCA_030704895.1 of Henosepilachna vigintioctopunctata. Classification (NCBI taxonomy): domain Eukaryota; kingdom Metazoa; phylum Arthropoda; class Insecta; order Coleoptera; family Coccinellidae; genus Henosepilachna; species Henosepilachna vigintioctopunctata. The sequence goes on along the minus strand of JARQZJ010000130.1, from coordinate 1,671,356 downwards.
ATATCACCAATTCTGTTTTCTTTTTCTTTGTTCATGAGATAAAATGAGATGAAATATCTTTCATAAATAGACATGTATTGTTTGTACATTATTGGAAATATTTCTAGTTTTATTTCACATAAGTTGTAAACTATATTGTATCTTTTCCACTCAGTTGGGTTGTGTATCTCTAAATAAATAAATAAATGAAATGAATAACATATGAAATGTGAAAAGTAATTATTTCTGGATATTTTACTTCTTATCTATCACAATCACAAGATGAAACTGCTCTTCTAGTGAGCGAAAAGTCATATGGTATGTATGTACCAAGAAGATATAAAGACAGAATGGTAGTTTTTCAAAACCTACGATGTAAAATTTCATTCTTAAATTCTATAAATGAGATGAATGCATCAATGTCATCAGTCATGTTATCAAATTTATCTTTGTTGTGATAAAAGCTCGGAAGAGTCCGTTCTAAACCATGTCTGCAAGTTTCGCTATCATGATGTTCTTTTTCGTTTAGGCCCTGTTCTACCCAGTAACTTTTCCTGTATTTCAGTTGCTGATAACAAATATCGATCATTAATCGATTAGGCAGATACTTGATGAAAATCCTAATACATAATTCAAATAAAACTAAGTCGTTTTTCGATTTTCACTATAATAATTAATTCACGAACATGACATAAATCGAAAAACAAATTAGATTCATCAACATTTGATGAAGCTACTCTGTTGGTGAAACGATATTGTCATGTTTTTGAATTAATTATAGTGAAAATCGAAAAACTACTTAGTTTTATTTGAGTTATGCCCATATCGATATTTATTTACCATAACATGGTGAATGAATCAGTTGAGCTTTCTAAGTTTATACTTATTATCGAACTTCAATCATTCGTTTTACCTAGGATTAAGTGTATCTTTACCTACTATTGTATAAGTTTCATTTTTGAGGAAAGGAAGAACGATTCGTTGAACCATTTATTGGTGTAATTGGTTAATTCTAGATCTTGTTGAATTCAAATTATGGAAATTGTAGATGAATATTTGTTGATGCAATTTAAATTGTAACATTGAAGTTCATGAGAATCAATTAGGCATTCATGAACATAGAGGCGAGGTAAAGATTTAAACTTGTGGAAATGCAATTCTGCATCTGGATCGATAGTCTATATTTTCGAATATGTATTCAAATCCACTTTCTTTGAAATCCAAAAATATTATTGACACAGAAGAGCAGCCTCATAGAAGTATACCATTTTTTTTGTCTTATCCCATTAACACGAGGTGTTCTAAAAGTATGGAGCAACTCCGAGCTAGATAAGCTCGGGATTACAAATATACTCTGCACGAGCCTGTCGGACAATTGACTCCATGTGTCTTCCCTGTTAAACCATCATCAATGGAAAAGCAACAAATTTGATATAATCATTGAAACGACATTCACAATACTTCGCGTCAAAATTGAGTTCTCCTCAAACAGTTGTACCTAGGCACTGAAGAGTAATCGAGGAGATCGTTGATGAAGACCTATCTCCACCATCGCACACTCTGAATACTTCTGAGTGGCACTGTCACTAGGAATATATATCTGCTTAACACAATTGAATCAACCCCAAACTGCACTCAGTCGAGCCAAACTTCTCGAGCTTAAATCTAGTTGAAGATGCAGTCGTTAGCTTGCTTAAAATATAGAACAATGACGATGAATTAGTACACTCCTGTCAAAATAGTCTTGGGTTTCCCCAGCCATTCTGAGAACTGCATCTAGTGTATCCGTAGCCGTTCTATGTTCATATTGACAATCGCTGTAAAAATATTAACCTCCATGTATTGCAGAAATTGTCCAAGCATAATTGTTTTCATAATCTGCAAGGAAACAGATAGGTCTGTATATAATTTTATCATTATTTTATTCCTTCTTATGCAAAGGAATACCTACTGCAATTTGAAGGCTATTCGAAAATATACTTAATAAAGGCGCATTGAGATAGGAGAAGATACAAAAGTGTACATTTTAATGATTCACACTATCTGTTGAAACATTCAAAGATAATGTTTTGTTTAAAGGAATTATTATCTACTAACAGAACTAGCAGGTATAAGTATAGTGCTAGCTTTGGGTTGCTTTTTTTCATATGTTATGAAAAACGGTGCTAGGTCAAAAAAAACGTGATGTTTCGCTGAAAAAAATTATGTAATTAATATTTAAACGAGACAATTATAATTCGGCATTGAATGTGTTCTCAGAGAAGAAATAATTTTTCTAAATTCAGGTGACAACAATATCTTCTCCATATTCAATAGTGTTGGCGCTTACTTGATGCGAATCCATTATAATTGAATATAAACTTGAATTGTACCGGTATATATATATATAGGTAAAACTAGTAAAAATTTCGGTACTAGAATACAGGAACATAAATTTAGCTTCGCGCATAATGAAAAAACTTCGATTTATGCTAACCATTTATTAACAGAAAACCATACTTTCGATACGAATTCAAAAATTTCACACAATATACAGAAAAGCAGTCAATTCGATTATTGGGAAATAGTGAAAATAAATCGGCTTGAAAATTCAGGAAATTGGCTCAAGGAACAGATAGAATTATACAATTCACCCTCGTTAAACCTTTTCAGGTAATAGAAATTATTATATTATATTATTAGGTAAAACCCAGTGTCATAGAATCCCAAATTCCCTGTATTTTTCAAGATATTGTTATTATTCTTTAAGCATCTGAAGAAGTCGTTTGTAACGACGAAACGCGTAATGCTATGTAGTCAATTGTAAATCATAAGTTCAAGTGTTTGAATTCAATTTTATATTCAATATCTCCTCCTGTTTATGTTTTCTTGAGGTTATATTAAAATAATTATCTTCTGGTAGTATGGGTGATAGCAACATCAGGACAATACGAATTTCAGTGATAAATGATAATAATAATCTTTATTTGAGGTAATCGTAATACAATTAAAGGCGAAACACAAGTATTCTACACCGTAGCCTGTGGTGAGTAAAATTGATGAAACTCAATTGTAATAATATCGAGCCTTTTTTATCAGATGAACATAGGATTGGCATGAGTAAGAGATGGAAGTTTAACTGCTGAAATATAATTTAGTAAATTGAATATAGATTTTTTGATACAGTCAGAATAACCATAATGATAATAATTATAATCATTTTATTCGTACTAAGGCTACAATGAGCATGCACATACATGACATATGGAGTAATAAACATTTGAATATATAGTTACATTTTACTCACATAAAAGAAGCAAGTATCAAAATTAAACTACGTTGAATAGAACTCCTAGAGCGTATAAATCCTCTACGAAATGAAAATAATTTCAATTCTTTTTTGAACGTTTTCAAAGTACTGGAGTTAGTAACATATGCTGGTAATTTATTCTATATGGCCACAGATACATACTTGGGACTACTCTCATATAAGGCACATTTCTGCTTAGGAAAAAGTAACTTGTTTCCACTATATAATACCCTCAGTTTAATAAAATAGTCAAAATTTTGCCTCACATACATAGCCACCTTGAAATAAAATATCGAGGACAGTGGGTAGGAGACGAAACAATAGCCTTATTATCCTCTTTTGCGCAATGAAAACGCAAAGAAAATAATAGAGTATTAGAGGATAGGTGTGCATATATGATTGAACAGTGTACACCCATAAGATCGTTTTATCCAAACTATTCCTCAACTGGAGAAGACCCATAATAGCCTCTAATGAGTTTTCTACAAACATTATCCACATGAGACTCTCACCTTTCTTGACTTCGAGTCAAGAAAGCATCCCAAATATTGGATCTCCTGATTACTGGTATTCATCAACATATTACTAGGTCTCCTGGTATCATGAAACTGTAGCTGCACTGTTTCACCCTCATTGAGAATCAATCGATTGCACTGACACCATGCCTCCACATTGTCAAATAGTTTCTCAATTTTTACCTCAATTTCTTCAATTGGAGACCCCCAGAGCATAACTGATATATCATCTACATACATAAAAGCAACACCCTCGCGAATATATTCAGACAAGTCATTCATAAACAAAACAAATGATAGTGGCCAAGTATCGACCCCTGCGCGACACCTAACGCAGCCACACATTCTTGAGACATACACCCATCAATGCGTACTCTTATACTTCTTCCTCTCCAATAAGACATCAACCAATCATAACAAACACCACGCAAGCCGAGATTGAAAAACTTCTTAAAAGCAATATTCGAACACATAATTTCGAATGCTTTACTCATGTCAAAACTAACGCAACAACTATATTCCCGTCGTCTAATTTTTCATAAATTATGTTGAAAATCTCGATAGTTGCAGTTTCCTCCGACCTGGCACGAAGAAAACCATGTTGCGAAGATGAAATGATCTCAATGGTTTCGAGGAAATTAACAACCTGAGCATATAAAACATACTCCAGCACCTTGGAGATTCTTCTGAGAACTGAAATCTGTGGATAAATGACTGGCAATGTCGCATCTTTTTTTTAAACAGGAACCACTACAGCCTACTTCAAATTATTTGGGAAAATTCCTGTACAAAATGATTTCTTTATCAGATTAACAAGATGACTGGCGATATCTTCCGAAATGAGCTCAATAACATTGGTACTGAGGTCGTCCAGACCAATCGTGTTATATGCTTTCGTATCATTTATCATACGCAGCGCGGATAACTGATTGACTAGATTCATAAACAAAGATTTATATGAAAAGTCACATGTTGTGGGTGGAAGAATCATATTAGATACGAAATAATCACATCACAGTGTGCGCCCTACAGATACAAAATATTTCGCAAGCATATCAGCAACGTTTGAAGTATCAGTTTTCAGGGTTCCCCTTCTGTTCAGACTTATGGACACTGAAGTTCTCTTAAACCCTTCCTGCTCACTATTATCTTCCATAATTCTCTAAGTTTGTTTCTAGAGTTCCTTGAGTTCTCTATTCTAAAATTATAATACAATTGCTTAATTAAAGCAAATATGAATTTTAGTCATACCATACTATTTTGAAAGAATATTTTCAAATTGCAATTAGCGCCTGGTATATTATACCTAGACAACAATCACAATATCTGTCAATAACATGAATAAGTTCCAAAATAATAATTTGAAGAGTTAAATTGCTTCAATTCAACAATGAAAACATTCTCGAAATTATTTGATGAGTTTTTATTTCACCTTCAAAGATGTTACAAGGTCCACTAATGAACCTAATATCTACGACCAGTCCGCCGGTTGAAATTTGAGAAAAAGAAGGAGAGAGAGTTCGGTAAAACTCTAGCTCAACTGCAATTTTCTCCCGAAACATTGCCAGCTGTTGGACTTTAATGTGTGTATAGCACATTAAATGTGTATCTACTAATGAAGTAGAAACATATTCAAGCTTGTCTCTCAGACATAGACAATTCAGAACCTCGTCTCAACTGAGATAACTGGTAGGTAAACAAGTCACAGCAACAGGAAAACATTCAAATTTACAAATTATTGGATTCAATAATTTGTAAATTTTTTTACTGTTGCTAAACTTTTTTCCAGAGTTATCTCTGTTGAGAAGAGTTCGTGATTTCATTTGATGATCTTTCATCAGATGATTGATGATCTTCAATTCATTCATATAATTTCGAAATTTCGTATCTTTTTATCTAATCTTTCAAATATTTGTTTTCCATTTCGGATCTTTCTAATGAATAGGTCAGTTGTGACCCTCATTCAACGAATTAGATATTTCAAATAACGAATTAAAGAATAACTTTGTGTCAACAAATGCTGAGTAAATTCGAATTATTTTACGATTTGGACACGATTTCCATTCTTGTTGAATCTTATGTTGAAATGGCGATATTTTTTCCAATGCAAATATTATTGCAACTATCACAATCGAAAAATCTCCTCATTCTTGATTTAGCCTTCATTTTCTTGATTACTTTCACATTTATTAAATTCATTTCGGACATACGAGGGTTGGTTGAAAAGTTTCCGGGCAGACTAAGACATGGCACTTCTAGGTCTACTTTTGGAGCGGTGTCCTACAGTACCATTTCTACTGAGCTTATGTGTAAAATTTCAGACCAATCGCTTTGTTAGTTTGAGTTTGAAAAAACATTGCGTGAGACGCTTCCGTTGTTTTCGTGAAAATGTAAAAACGTGCTGTCATCAAATACTTCTATTTGAAAGGTTTCACGACAAAACAAATAAAGAAGAGATGGATTCAGCACTAGGAGACTCCTCTCCATCATATTCAACGATCAAGCAGTGGGTTTCTGATTTCAAAATGGGTCGTGTGCGAGCACTTCTGACGAACCTCGCTCAGGACTCTTCCGTTGAAGTCACAACTTCAGAAATGATTGAGAAAATCCATCAAATAGTATTGAAACACCGCAGATTGAAAAAGCATGATCTGTCAAAGCTGAAACCTGTAGGCTGTCAGCTGAATTTTTGCGAAATATTTTACACAACCAATTGTGCATGGAAAGCTGTGTGCAGAATAGGTTCCGCGTTTGCGAACGCTTGACCAAAAACTGATTCGAAAAAACATTTCTACCGAAAATTGGGCGCTGTATGGGCGTACTCGGAACGAATTTTTTCATCGATTCCTCACTGTTGATGAGACTTGGGCTCACCACTACACTATTGAAAAAACAGTCAAATCAGCGGGTTGGAAAGGCGGAACCAAGTCCAAAGAAATCAAAAACAATTTCATCGGCAAACAAGGTATTGGCTGCTGTTCTTTTGGAATGCGAAAGGAATTATATACATTGATTATTTTGAAAATGGATAGCCTATCACTGGTCAATAATACGCAGAATAATTGCAACATTTGAAGGACGAGGTACACATTAAACGACCTCATTTGGCGAAGAAAAAGATTTCATCACTACACGCACCAGCGTATGTGCCAATGTATGTCCAAATTCTACGGATTGAAATTTGAATTAATGCCGCATCCTCGCTACTCTCCAGACTTAGCACCCAGCGACTAATACCTGCTTCCCAACCTCAAAAAATGGCTTGACGGAAAAAGATTTGAAAGCAACGAGATGTTGTCCAAACTATAAATCTGTATTTGAGAAGCTTGACGAACCTAAGTTCAAAACTGGTATAACTAAATTAGAACACCGTTATGAGAAATGTTGATGGAGATTATGAAAAAAAATAAATAAAAAAAATTTGAAATATCGTTTTTCTTGGTCAGTCCGGAAACTTTTTACCCCATCTTCGTATATATGTTTCAATCAATGATAAACGGTTCATACCAAGAATATATCGAATAACAGAAACTATTTCAGGTTTTACAAAAAAGTTTCTGCTAATTGGTTTTTAGCTAATTAAGGGAAACAACTCAAGATTTTTCTTCAAAAGAAACATTAGTAAAAGGAAAATAGTTTCGAATGAGATATAAATTGAAGATATTTCATCTGAACTGTTCCATCAATAGAAGGTAGAATCTCATACAATATTGCCAATTGTCCCAATTGTTTTACAGACTAGAATAGATGTCAAAATATCCAACGTGTTCAAAGTTCGCGTCTAAGATTTGTTTAGGCAATGAGGACGTTTGATTGGATCCCGCATTGAACAAATCAAACTATCGCCTTCAAACTCCACATATAACATCAAAAACAGGACCGAAGTCCGTAGTCTAAGCTAAGTATCAAGTTATTTCAATAGCACAACAACAAACATGATTTTCTCATGAAGAACAGAATATTCAGTTATGGTTTTCCACAGATTGTTCGAACGTTAAACACTGTTTCATTGGTAGACGAAAAAACTGTAATGGGAAATGAAGATTAAGAGCTGATAGTAATAATTTTTTAGATCTTGAAGTTCTCAAAAATTTCTCTTTCACTTCAAAATATAATGAACTACTATATCAACGCAACAATTAGGAGAACTAATATTGTTTCAGTTTATTGTGCTCTTCCGAAATATGCGAACGGATTTCGAAAATGTTAAGATACGGCGTACTGTTTGGGCGTCCCAAATTAATTTCTATATGTTTGTTAATCTGAACCAGAATTTTTCAGGCTCAATTGGGCTGTATAAGTGTACAGGAGCTGAACAAAAAATATATATACTTTATGTTATGGCAGTGAAGACCCAGAAAAGTGATAAAATACTCTGTATCTTGGTTTATAGAAAATCTCTCAGATCTGAAGTCCTCTATTTCTTTTTTCAGTATTAACAAAAAAATTTATACGGTATAAAAATGTGCAAATCAATTATTTCGTACACTCGATTATAGACTAGTACAACATTTTTTGTTCCATTAAAAATGTTTCATTCTGAAGAATTTTATAACTGCAACTGAACAATATTATATCATCTCATAATCAAATTGGAAAATAATCATTCGATAAGCTTTTTACGTTTGAGGTCTACAGCCTTCTCAATCTAGATTTCCTTACGGCAATTTCTATCAACATATTATCTCAATACAGTTATTCAACTCCTAAGACATTTCAATTTACGGAACGCCTGCTGTTGCGCTGAATTCAAAAGATGTTTTCGTTGAAATTATGGTGGTTTCGGGACCATTAGTTCTGATAAAAAATGATTATTTCTTCAGAGAAAAGTAAAGGAGGAATGGAATTAGTAGGAGTGCTTCTAAAGAGACATTTTATTAGATTTTGAAATTCCTCACCAATTTTTTATTTTATTTTCATATCAATTGTCTGGAGTTATATTCCATGAACTACATTTGATATTGTAATTTTAAACATGCAGTTTTTCAGCAGTAATTTACACTGTATTGTGTCAATCTCGCAGCTATCAAAAATTAAAAAAATTTATTGTCTTTGATAATGTTGGTTTGAGAATTTCTTGAATAAGTGATATATGAACTCTCAGATGAAATCGAAATGAAAATTTGAGGCGATAGAATTAATTCCTCACGTTTCAAGTTTCCTCACAGAAAATCATTAAATATTTACCATTTATGCTAATAACTTGATTACTTTCCGTGCAAACTCTGCCGGCAAACACAGGAAACACAAACTTGACTCGCAAACATATATTGGAAGTTCTTGTCGGGAAAATCTGAAAAATATTCCATTTTCAATCACATTTAATGAAAATCTTGTATTGATTTAGTTAGTGGTGAACTGCAATATGAAGGAAAATAGATTCGGAAATTGTAAGTAAAGTATGTTCAGGAAAAATCTGAAGATATTCTTATATGGTAATGGGAGATGAACGGCTGAAGATAATTTCTGATTTTCTTATATACCAGTTATCGATAGAAGTATTGAAGCTATATAAGTATATAAATAAATATATATGAATATATATAAATATATATATATATATATATATATATATATATATATATATATATATATATATATATATATATATATATATATAATTAAAGTTTTTGTGCTTATGGCACTGAATGAAATATTTGAGGAAATGAACACTAGAACATTCATTCGAAAAATTCAAATTGATCAAGAGATTGTTATAGTAGAGCTAGATATGTGAACGTGTACGATGTGATGTCTCCATTATCCTTCAAGGGATAAATGTTAGAGAAATATTGAAGTCGATGCCACACCTGATGGAAGTGCGAGTTATATATGTTTCGTTCTGCAAGGAATTCGTCAGTCGTACCACGTCCATCGAAGTGAGGCAACGATTTCAACCCCCAAGCATCTTCTTGTGCCTCCAAGTGGAAGACCGTAGAGTTATGAATACTCCACAATTCCATCTATGGAAATCAGTAGAAAACACCTCTCAGATTATAGACACACCAAGCATCGAAATTTCACATATCTTCTATACCCGTAGGTATCTACTAAATTGCAATGTCTATTTGACAAATATCATCGAACGATGTTTTTAAATGTCAATAGGTTGCGTTAGTAGTACGCTCGCGATCATTCCCGTATTTCAGGGGCCTATTTGGCGATATTTTTGAGGAAATGAAATTTTTTGTGCTTATGACACTGAATGAAATATTCAAGGAAATGAACACTAGAGCATTCATTCGAAAAATTCAAATTAATCAAGAGAATGTTATAGTAGAGCTAGATATGTGAACGTGTACGATGTGGTGTTTCCATTATCCTTCAAGGGATAAATGTTAGAGAAGTATTGAAATCGATGCCACACCTGATGGAAGTGCGAGACATATATGTTTCGTTCTGCAAGGAACTCGTCAGTCGCACTACGTCTATTCATAACTCTACGGTCTTCCACTTGGAGTCACAAGAAGATGCTTGGGGGTTGAAATCGTTGCCTCATTTTGATGGACGTGGTGCGACTGACGAGATCCTTGCAGAACGAAACATATATGTCTCACACTTCCATCAGGTGTGGCATCGATTTCAATATTTCTCTAACATTTATTCCTTGAAGGATAATGGAGACATCACATCGTACACGTTCACATATCTAGCTCTACTATAACATTCTCTTGATTAATTTGAATTTTTCGAATGAATATTCTAGTGTTCTTTTTCTTATATATATATATATATATATATATATATATATATATATATATATATATATATATATATATATATATATATATATATATATATATATATATATATATATATATATATATATATATATATATATATATATATATATATATATATATATATATATATATATATATATATATATATATATATATATATATATATATATATATATATATATATATATATATATATATATATATATATATATATATATATATATATATATATATATTTTTTTTTGACTGATTTTCTTGAGTTATTATGTTTAATGTTTCAATTATGTGAGTCATATCATTAGTTTGTTATGTGATTGAAGATATGCTATCCTTCAATCACATAACAAACACTTATGGATGTGAAACAACCATCTCAATGAAGCTTTACATAAGGAAAAACAACAACAACGTCAACTAATATAATTTCAGAAAAATTTGATTCAAGAAAAGCTGAAGATAAACATCTTTCTGAAGAAGGCAACATTCATTGATTGCTTAAACGTAGAGAAATCTGTATATTGGTGAAAACATAAGTATTCCACCAATTGTGCAGACTTAATAACACAAAAAAATCAGTCAAAAAAAATGACCATGTCACGGGCACTAGGTAGGAACTTTAGTTCCTTCAAGAATTAGGTACTATACAGTTAATTATAAAGGAAGTGAATATTTTCTATTCAATAAATAATGAATCAGTCGTCATAGTCATTTATAATATTTTTATCATTTATTTTGAATTGAAATCCATGTATCTAATGTATAAACAATTTTTTGGTGAACACTTTTCATGATTTCCATAATTAAATGTGACTAATGTATTAATAAATTCATTTCACTTTTGAGTTATTTAAATTTTAATTATTTAAATCGTGTTGATATAACAGTGCTGTATATTCGATGTACGTTTGCTCTAGGCTTATGCCACACTGCTATGTTCAAAGAAAGAACGATCGGTGAAAGGGAGAAAGAGACACAGCGTGCACGCGGAAGATGATAGCCACTCGGCGAGAACACATTCCGATGACATGACGTGACCACATTCCAATCACTCATTTCTCGTCGCGACCCCCTCGCTCTGATCTAAGGAACTGACCTTCCAAAAAAACTATATATATATATATATATATATATATATATATATATATATATATATATATATATATATATATATATATATATATATATATATATATATATATATATATATATATATATATATATATATATATATATATATATATATATATATATATATATATATATATATATATATATATATATATATATATATATATATATATATATATATATATATAAAGATTGTTCGAAGGGACTTAATAAACGATTGATTTATACTAGAAAGAAAATAGATTTTATTGACAAAATCAACAATATTTACAATTAATAAACTTACGTAGAAAGAAAAATCAATTTAAAGTCCTTATTGCCGTAACAATCTTAATGATAATGAATTTGGAATATTTCAATGTGAATATATTCGTGAATTGAATTGATGGTATGAAAGAACGTTTTCAGGTTGTCTGTCCCACAGATGAAATAATTTGCAACTGAACTCTGACTTGATTTTACTTTTAAGAGACACACTATGGGTCATGTCTTCACACCTAGAGTTGTTTTTCAATCATCTGTTTTTACCCTCTTCCTTAGAAGGCAAAACCCCACCGGTAATTCCTATGACTTGGCCACTTAGAATGATAAGATAGGCCTCTTATCATTTCGCATATAAATATATCTATATATAGAGTCGAATAGAACTCCAATCAAAGATACTCAATTTAAACCACAAAGATGTCGATTCCTCACGTGAAATTTTGTGTTTTGTTTTATTCTGTGTTTTTTTAATCAACATCCAAGTTTGAATATCTATTAACTTGAACTACGTCGTTCTGATGATAGCCAATTAGCTTGAAACATATGCAAACGGCTGTCACATAAACAAACAACATAAATTGCAGGTAAATACCGTAAATTTCTTCATTTCTATTTTAAAAGAAATAAAATTTTATTTCGAAAAAAAAAATAAACTAAGTTTAGGTAGTTAATTTTCAATGTTTTCAACAATAACAGGCTTATTTTAATGTGAAAAACTTTATTCTCGTTGACGTTTCGTTATATATCACAACTCTGTCAAAACTAATTTAAATTAAAATTAGATTTTTTTTAATTAATTTGTTAATTAATTTTTACAGAGTTGTGATTTACAACGAAGCGACAGCGAGAATAAAATTTTTTACATTAAAATAAGCCTGTTATTACTAAAAACATCAAAAGTAATATAAACATATATATATATATATATATATATATATATATATATATATATATATATATATATATATATATTTTCAAGATTCACGAATCATTCATACTAGTGCATACTAAGTCTCTCAATCGAAATATCGAAATATTTCAAATAAAACTATCAAGCAACAACTAACTCGTTGCGAACTACACGAATGTTGGCAACGAGAACGAATCTATCACTTTCGATATTTCGATTTAAAGTCTCAGTATTTACTAGTAAAATGATTCGTGAATCTTGAAACTATCATTTTGTCCGCTGGTGCGTGATCTGGAGCGATTAGACATGGAACAATTCTCACACATTGCAGATAGATTTCTGTGGTGTTCGGATGAAATGTCAACGAAGCCTCACGTACTCGCTAATGTTGTCATCTAGAGTTTTCTTCAGGAAGAATTTTGTATTCTTTCTGAAGAGACCGAAGCTTTTAATACTCTATATACTGCATCTAGATTTCTAGAACAACAGGGAGAGTTTATACGTAAATTTTCACAAAATGCTGTAACCCTCATCCGGATTGAAACTCATCGATTCAAAATTGATTGATTAAATACGGCATGATGATTCATAATAATGATGAAACAATTGTATTCTATTATTATTCAAAAAATCGATGAATTTTTCGAAGCGCACCTAATATTCACTCTCATATTCATATTGTCAAGGGGAAAATAAATCTTTCACAAGAATTTTGTATTCTTGCTGAAGAAGCCGAAGCTTTTAATAACCCATTTACTGCATAGGTACTCGTCATTTGCCTGACTCAACACTTTAGACTCACAACTTCTTTAAAAAATGTCAAGAGACTTTTTCAGGAAAAGATTGATAAATATCCTGCTACGGTTTAGATTTTTGCAGATTTTTGATTTGATGATATTAGAATTACGAGCTTTTCGGTCCAAAATTTTGTGCTGTCTCCTAATCAAATATGGTTTCTATCAAATTTATTCGGTAGATGTCCATGATCACTCCTGCACCTGACTGGACGGTGTGTACTAACATTTTGACTAATGTTTTCCTTCAGAGTTTAAGATTGTCAAGTTTGAAATGAAATATTAGATTGTTACATTTATAATTGTTCAATGAATATCAGACAAATATAAATGAATATGAATGAAATAGATCTAAAGAGTTATTCTCCAAGCAACATCATGCTATCTTCATCTTACAATTGTATTGGAAATATTTCACTGCAGCGATGAGAACGATAGAAAGAGAAGAAAAGAGCTGTGTATTTTATTCAAGAACTCATTGATGGACGAAAACAAAGGTTATACTCTAAATCCGGAATTCAAATTAGGCTGAAGATTTTGGTTAAGAAGTTCGAAGGCAGTGGATAGATTAACCCTAAGGTGTTTACCAAATTTCCAAAATTCCGACCTTAACTTGCCATGTGGTCTGAAATCGGATCTCATTCTTATAATATCAATCTGAATCTCAACTTAATGAGTAAGTACTTAGGGATCAGGCTATTGAAGATGCCTGTGGATTCAGGTATTTAGCAGTGATTTTCGACGCATATCAATAATGCAATTTCTGAGGTATCAGAAACATATTGTTCAATCTTGCGCTGTATTAGAGACTTCGACAGTACGCAAGTCTGCAAGCCAAGTCTCATATGAGGTCTACGTAAAATTAGAAGATGCTTCAGTCAGATGCTCTCCTAAACACAGTGTTGACATAAATAACATGGGAAAAGTTCAGCGCAAATTCTTGAAGTGCAAAGGCGTATATATTCATTCATAGTTTTTGAACTTCTTAGTTTGGTTATTGACCAGCTGACACGGCGAGCTTTGTACGCCTATTTATTTTTCTCTGAATACCTTTTCAAAAGCCTTAAAGACATGTTCTACTATTTGTGCTACACTATCTTGTTTTTAATATTCATCCCGTGTGGAACCAGGGACTTACTCACTTACGAAGGGACTGCAATACTTCCTGTTATTTCAAATCAGTCGAATTATCGAAAAATTCCTTTATTCACACGTTTGATTAACCTGTGCGTTTTATAGTTGAACGGCATGATTCTAATTTCGTAGCAAGTACTTGTTCCATATATCTCATCATTAATAATATGAGATATTTGCTGGATATAAGTCAAAAAAAGTTCAAAATATAGTCCATTCACGGAAACCAATGAATATAGTGGTTCTGGTGGCTGTTCCAATAACGTCTATTTGAATTGACTCTTCGCGCAATATTTTGTCGCATCATGGGCAGTATTTTCTTATCAATATCAATCAAACTTGGCTTTGAAAATTTGACATACAACGTTTATTGGTCCAATATCAACGATTTGCTGTGAACTGTAATCTATTTCAACGTTATAATTGAATGCGGGTCGATCTGAGTTAAACACAACCTTTCCATATTGTTGATTTCGATTCCATCGTTTCCGTTGAACTTCATACCGAGCTTTGCGTTGCTCGTCAGTGGTTGGCTCTTTTATATCTTTGACTTGCTGCATTGTGAGTTCTGCGACTCAAGTTTGTAATCTTATAATAGCATTCAAATAATCTAATAGCCAGCATTTTTAAAAACGAAATTTCAACTGTAAATTGAAGATAACTATGTATTCTTCTTTTTAATCGAATATACCACTTGCTATGTTAGTAATGTGTATGTTATTCTTTTCAAACTAAACAAAATTTCATATTAAATTGAAGTTTTAATAATAGTCGAGATAGCTCTGAAATAACGGTCATGTGTGATAAGATATTCAGTTTTTTTACATCCTCTTTTTGAGAATTAATAATTATTTCTTACTTATATTTTCAATTGAGTATGCTTACATTTTCTAATTCCACATGCAATGTTTTAAATTCTTCTTCTGACAACAACAAACACAACATAAAAAAATTGTGAAGTCGAACCAGCTCTTGGCTCTACATTTTAGTTAGAAAACTTCCATATGGGAAAATTGAATGGGGCCCAGAAAAATATTTACCTCACTCTGTAGGCAGGTATGCTGTTTTGAGGTTCAGAAAAGCACAATTCACAATTATTGAAAGATCAACACATTCTCTCATAATGCATGAATAATAATAGTAAACTAAGAAACTGATGGCTGTCAGGATAGTTGAACATGCCTTTGAGGTTCAGAAAAGCACAATTCCCAATTGTTGAAAGATCAACAAATTCTCTCTTAATGCATGAATAATAATAATAAAGTAAGAAACTGATGGCTGTCAGGATAGTTGAACATGCCTTTGAAATTAAACATTTACTGACTGGTAAAAATCCTATTCAGGTATTGGTTACTGCTATTGTTCATTCTGGACCAGGAAAAGGCTCTACCGTATTGGTAGGACTGGTACAGTTGATGTTTCTCCTCTGAAAAGAGTTAGTTAATCAAGCAATTTGGTTAATATGCACTGGTGCTTGTGAAGCTGCATTCCGTAACATCAAAACAATTACTGAATGACTTAATCAATGCAGCCAAGGTATCATCAAACTCCTGTGCTACCAAGCAGAAGGATGAACTTGAAAGAAATGCAAAATCTAATCATTAATATGTATTTAAATGTGAAAGAAAAATATTTATAGAAAACACAGATTCAGCCAATAGCCTCGGTAGCTCTGATAGCACCTAAGCGCTCTTGTCGGAATTTTCTAGTACTATTCCTCATAATTACTTCTGATTTTCAAGACATAACGTTAAATTCCCTCCAGTAAGGCATTGGTAGATGTGAACTGGATAGCTTTGACTTCAAATAATTTCATGGAATGAAATGTCATAGTGTTAAACCATGCGAAATATGGGGCCAAAATTATTACCAAAACGTGAGCGTACACGACAAGGCCTTATGCGGAAAGTGGATTTTTTATAGTTTATATGGCATATCGTACTAAAATACTGAAAAATCTGAAAGAACTGTCTTGTTCGTTACGATAACCAGAGCAAACAAAACTCCATGCTTGACTATCAACATTTACAGAAAATATATTTGAAGATGCCTCTTGTTGGAAATCCATAACCACCAGTGACAATTTGTGGCTACATTTGCTGTTCAACGAGTTATATCTGTTATAAGGAGCTCGAATGAGGCCATTTTAGGAATGAACAAAGCCATTAATGTGAGAACTTTTCTGTTCTGCTCGAAAAACCAGCAGTCACTTGTTGAATTTCAGTGTTTCTATGCTTGGTTATTCGACTGCAGTTGTGTTGATTTAATTTTGTATGCATGAGGACACAGATTTCTTATATAAATATTCCAGAGAGCTCAAAGACAGAACACTATTTCGACCAAATTGTTTATGGAATTTTGAACGTGGAATCGTCAATCTGAAATTGATTCTGAGGTAATTTTCGACAAGTAACGGGTGTTTTTCAAGAGGTATAGAACTTTAAGTTGGCACTACTGTTGAGGATAGCGACCGATTTGACAGCCGAGAAGTGATTTATTCTCAGTTTGGTTTTTCAATTCATCGTATCAGTGAATTAATTAAAATTAAATGGTTGAATGGAACCAAAACGAGATTGCCGTTATTCCCGATTTTCATAAGCGAATTTTGTTTAGTTATGAAGCGCACTTCTGGTTGAATGGCTACGTGAACAAACAAAACTGCCGCATTTGGAGTGAAGATAATCCTTAAGTGTATGTCAAAACACCGTTACATCCAGAAAAACTGACTGTTTG
Organism: Henosepilachna vigintioctopunctata; assembly: GCA_030704895.1. Classification (NCBI taxonomy): domain Eukaryota; kingdom Metazoa; phylum Arthropoda; class Insecta; order Coleoptera; family Coccinellidae; genus Henosepilachna; species Henosepilachna vigintioctopunctata. Next base: position 1,653,867 of record JARQZJ010000130.1, on the reverse strand, counting down.
TTGCGCTTTATGGGCTGATGGAATCATTGGTCCGTACGTTTTCAAAAACGATTATGGCCAGAACGTTACAGTCAATGGTGATCTGTATAGAGCCATGATTACTAACTTTTTCATTAATGAATTGAAAAACCATGATGTCCAGAAGCTGCGGTTTCAACAAGACGGCGCAACATGTCACACAACTCGTGCCACAATTGATTTATTGAAAGGCACGTTTGGTGACCGCCTAATTTTACGTTTTGGACCTTTGAATTGGCCTCCGAGATCTTGTGATTGAACACCGCTAGACTACTTTCTGTGCGGCTGTGTAAAGTCATTGGTCTATGCGGATAAGCCACAAACGCTTGACCATTTGAAAGAAAATATTCGCCGTGTTATTGCCGATATACGGCCACAAATGTTGGAAAAAGTCATCGAAAATTGGACGTCCAGATTGGACTACATCCGAGCCAGCCGTGGCGGTCATATGCCAGAAATCACATTTAAAATGTAATGCCACAAGATTACCTTTAGAATAAGAAGAAATTCTTGTCAATCGAATGATCCATCGTTGTTTTATTGCAATTCAAAGTTTTATACCTCGAAAAAAAACACCCTTTACATACGAGTATATAATATTATGATCGACTTACTCTCAGATACCCTAAACTCTCAGGCGTTAAATTATTTTACAACAATTCACTGGTATAGGCCATATTTTCGAAGGGGTAGTTCGAGACATATTAACAATATACTTTTTTGATACACTCAATTTTATATCCGGCTTCAATATTCTGAACTACAGTAACGTACTAACAATTTCGAAAATATATTTGAAAAATTATCGTTACTGATAATAAATTTAAATTCCGAAATTGAAGATCAATGCCAATATATAAATAGAGTAACTGTTTGTCTACAAGTAAAATAGTCATAAAAAATGGGGAATATTGCAGGAATTCTCCTATTATACCAGCAGCATCTAAGAGTTTGGTTTGTAATAATAATAATAATAATAGGACATTTATTCCCAACAGATAAACATCCAATTACAGAGAAAAAATTACAAAAAAAATTACAATTTACAAAAAATTGCAAAATTGTACACAAATAATAATAAATAAAAAAAGAAATTAACAAGAAAAAAAAATCAAAAATAGGGAGTATAAGCTAATATATACAACGAAAAATTAATTCAAAATAAATTGAAATAACCAGATAACTAAAAACAAAAATGAAATATTGTCCATTACAAAGTTACGTATGGTCAGCAGAAGTTGACCATTTAGTAACGAAATATGTTTGATAAATAAAAATAAAATTAAAATCGATTGCGTTAGTATTATCTAGTAAACAAATAAAATAACTAAAATTAAAATAATATTTATAACTAAGACATATGTGGACAACAGAAGTTCAGGAAAATATCAGGACATCCCAATTCGCTGTTCTGAGTGGCATGCCAAGATAACTGCTAGCCGATCAAAATAGATATTACATCGACCGCAACAAACATCATAAAGATTACATATAAAATTGATAGGAGAACGTGACATAACATTTGATCTGCTGTAAGTGACATAAAATGTATTATTCCGCCTCAGACCAGGCCTTGGTACGCGAATATTTATTTTGCTGAGAAGAAATGGTGAGTCAATCGAATTCTGCAAAATTTTGAAGAGAAATGTTAGGCCGAACCGTTCACGCCTCAACTTCAATAATTCAATTCCCAAACTATCGATTAGAATAGAATGGTCGAAGCCTCTAGAAGGATATTGTCCATAACATCTGAAGTACATATACTTCAAACATTTCCTCTGAACTGCCTCCAAGTCGACAATAGAATTAATGTACACAGGAGACCAAATTATAGACGCATATTCCAGTTTACTGCGAATAAAGGAGTAGTAAAGCGTTTTCATTGTGTCAAGATTAACAAAGTTGCCCCAATTTCTAACCAAATGACCCAGCATCCTAGAAGCAGAAGCCGTAATGCAAGTTATATGTTTAGAGGAGGACAGCTTACAGTCGAAAAGTACCCCCAGATCCTTAAACTCAACACATCTATCTAGAATTTGACCTTCCAATGTATAACTATGATGAATTGGAAACAATTTTCGAGAAAATGATACAATTTTACATTTACTGATATTCAGTTTCAGCCCATTGCTGTTACACCACAAATTAACAGCGTCAAGGGAAGACTGTAATCTGACACAATCATGACGATCGTTAATAGCAGCAAATATTTTCAAATCATCTGCGAAAAGCAGATGCATGCAGTTAAGCTGTGAAGAAAGATCGTTTATATATATAATAAACAACAATGGACCCAAGTTGGACCCCTGTGGCACACCAGACGAGGCAGAATAGAGTGCAGATTCATTATCACCATGTTCAACATATTGAAAACGATCCGAAAAATATGACTGCATCAAATTTAACAACTGTGATGAAAAACCTATAGCTTTAAATTTTGACAACAGTATTCTATGATCGATCTGGTCGAAGGCCTTCTGGATATCTGTGTAAATAACATCCATCTGGCCACGGTCATTTAATGTTTCTGACAAGGAATGAGTTATGCATGCCAAATTAGTAACAGTTGATCGATTCTTCATAAACCCATGCTGGTGTGGTGAGACAAGTGTGCGAACTGAACGGTATATAGAGTCATATAGAATGATTTCAAATATTTTAGCAAAATTGCACAAAATTGCTATGGGTCTATAATTAGTTATGAGAGCAGCATAACCGGATTTCAAAACTGGACAAATTTTTGTAACTTTCCAAATCTTTGGAATAAGCATATTTCTTAAAATAATATTGAAAATTAGGGATAAAGGTTTAGCGAAAGAATGAATACAGTCCTTAACTAAAAAACTAGGAATATGATCAACGCCAGATGTAAATTTATTTTTGAGCTTCTTTGATGCTCTGATTATATCATCCTCGGATATAACAGGAAGAGAAATTGAATTGTGATTTGGGTGAAGAATATCATACTTCTCAGGGGAGAATTGTACGTTGGAGGTAGTGAAGACGCTTGAAAAGAAAGTGGAAAATCTGTCAAAAATGCTCTGAGAATTATTTAGTTCAACATCTTCGTATTTCATAATACCAGGAATGCGGGATTTAAATTTCTTTATTTGTACAAATGACCAGAAGCTATTGGATCCTCACAGATTCTGTCCTCTATGCATCGAATATAGTTTGTACAGGAAGCTTCTATATCTCGTTTGATTTTGCCACGCAGGATTCTGAACTGATCGTAATAAATATCGTATCTGTGTTTCTTATATAAGCCATGAAAACGATTCTTCAATCGTATGTCAGATATTATGTCGTGTGTGAACCAAGGAGGATAACGGTGATATTTAGAAGTATGAAGTGGTACACAAGTGTCAAAGATGTTATTGAGTTTGGTATACATTACTTTACAAGCCAAGTCACAATCATTCATTTGACGAATGATCGACCAATCGACAGAATTAATCAACTGATACATGAGGGGAAAATTGGCTTTCTTAAAATTATAAGCTTTTTCATCATGGTTATGAATAAAATTTGGACTAGTATTTTTCGATGTTAAAGTGAATGAATATGCTAGAGCAGGGTGATGAGCATCTTCCTTAACTAGAGGATGAGCATCATGAGCTACATTGCAAGAGAAGTTGGCGAATATCAAATTTAAAAATCTATTATTTATATTAGAAATACTATTGTATTGCTGAATATCCAAAAAACCACACATATTGCTCAAAGCCTCACATTTTCTATCACCCGGTCCCGAGCCATAAGCTGATACGTTGAAGTCACCACAAATCAATATATTGTGGTGGGTAAACAGAGTAATGAAAGATTAGAGGGAATCGACAAATCGTTGAAATTCCTCAAAAGTGACAGTTGGAGGTACATAAATGCTAAAAACTAGTAACTTAAAACTAAAACAACTAATATTACATACTACTATATCTATAGTGGGAAATAAGTCTCTTATTGATTTGATATCAATACAAGTGGCTTGTAAGCTACTTTCAACGGCAATAAGTGAACCCCCACCCTTAGATAATCCCGTAAGGGTCAAGTCGCGATCGCACCTAAATACCATATAATGGCAGGAGAATAGTTCCTAGCTGCATACCGTATCCGTAAGCCAAGATTCGGTTGAGCATATAATGTCATATTCAAACAGCGAAATATTGTTGAAAAATGTAGTAACCTTGGAATTGAGACCACGAACATTCTGATAATACGCCTCAAAACTATTTCTACGACTATGGGGTGGGGTTAGTGGTTTAAATTCATGATCTTAGGAGTACCGTTCACATATTTAATTGATATATCTTTTTCACCTTTCCTGAGTCTTTCATTAAGTGATGTTTTCAATTGTTTATAATATTCCACCTGCTGTGGAGTTCTGTCAATGGATAGAGAAACACTTTTGAAACGAGCAGTTGCTTTGATATCTTTGACCTTTCTTATTATAGTACTTACATCACCGACAGAATTCATAAGAACCTTGATAGGCCTATTCTTTCCTGCAGTTCTTCTCCCCAAACGAAGCACTTTGATCTCATCCACTTTTAACGACGGTATCGCCAATTTACACATGTCGACGACATCAACTCTATCAGCAGATATTCGTTCCTGAGATGACGCATGATTCTGCTCAGCTAATCCAAACACAATTTATTGATGTAATTTATATTGATATAGTTTATATTGATGTAATAAAATATTTTTCATTTATACATTTCATTTATAGATTTGAGTTTTTCCAGACATAACTGGTGATTATTTTACTTCGAATATTTCAACTAAACCAACGCACATAATATTTTTCATTGCGCACTTCAATTCAACTATCACAGGAAATAGCGAATGCGTTCTGTACAAATTTTTTTGAGCGCATTTTCTTCAGAAACTTGACAAAATTAGATAATAAGCAATAAAAATTTTTTTATTTAACATTTAGTGACCTTTCCATACCTATTGTGTTTCTTGAAAACACTACCTTATTTTAGGAAATCATGAAATAACCTGTTTTAGCTAGAGGTAGTTACTTATGTGGCTGCCTCTAGAGACCAAATTATAGGAAGTCAAGGTGCTTTTAACGCAGTTTGATATGACTGAAAGTAATAGATGGAGAAGTTGATAGTTGAGGTCGTGTTCGTGGAATCTTTATACTGACTTCTTTCTCTGGGATATGTCTAGGTTTTGCTGTGAGAGAAAAGCTATCAGAAGCGAAGACAATTCTATCTGTCAAAAAAAGATGGTTTCATTGACAATTTCATGGAAATTCATCTATCTGATAGGTGTCTTACAGATCCATCCCATGTTTTGATGAAAATATTGAATGAAAATGATGTAAATTCAAAAAGAATGAAAACCTTTATACGTACTCCCAGTAAATTGTTGATCGTGGTTGATAATTATTGATGATCGCACCGGCTACCTCTAAAATTTGGGAGAAGTATATAATTTCACCTGATTCATGCACAATATAGACAGTGAAACTAGATAATTCTATTTAAAATTTCCATTCAATACCTGTGGATTCAAAAAACAAAAGAATTTAGATGAACGATCTTTCTTATCCTGAATCCTGTTGTTCTCTGCGTGTTCAGAACGCATATTTTCACTTTCCACGTAAAAGATGGAATCCAAATCTTCAAAGTCACTCGAAATTTGGTAGAACCCAACTCAGGGGATATGTTGAAGCCCTAATTTGAAACTCCAAGGGATGTAGCTAAAATATATTCCATATATATAATATTAATAATGAAATGAATTTATTGAGAAACATTCTCAACATTGAAGAATTACATTCATTTCAATTGATACAATAATTACAACTAAGAAGAATGCTCTCAAAAGGACTGAATTCAGTTTTGAGTCTGATCCTCCATTCAGCCCTTCCAAAATTACCTTAAAAATATTGAACATTTGAGACAATTTCACGTGGTGAAGAACATTTGTGTTAAAAAAAAAATAAAAACATATGATACAAAAAATTGATTCATACATTATTGCCTACATTTGAATCATCGAAATACTCTGTCACACAATAGTATGCCTTTGTTAAGAGCAGAGAATTAACTCTCCTCTTAAACAAATGAGCTTTCGAAATTCGATGTTAAATGGTTGAAAATTTTAATACTCTGATAATAGAGAGAGTGCTCAAATTTAGGTGTTTTATGCATAGGAATAAGTGGTACATCCCTGTTCCTTCTTGAATACTCATGATTTCTATTCAATTTAATAAACCTATCTTCATTTTCTTCAACATACAACAAACATCTATAAATATATAGAAACGGTAAGGTGAGTATGTAATTATTAAAGAAGATAGGTTTACAAGATGTTCGTTGATGAATAGTGAATATTAATTGAAGTATTCGCTTCTGTGTAATAAACACCCTATAAACACCCTATTACACTTCTGTGTAATAAACACCCTATGAGGCTATAGAGCAGCCCCACAGCAGAATATTATAATTTAGATGACAATATACAAGACTGTAATACACATTCATAACACAGTTTCTAGGTACGATGTTCTTAATTCTAGAGATTGCAAAAAATGAGGTACTCAATTTTTTACATAAGACCTCAATGTGTGATGTCCATCTCGAATATCTGTCTACATATATTCCAAGAAACTTTGTTGATTGGGATGATGATATAGTGTTGTCCCCATATTTAACATCCAAGGTACTAATTCCATTGCCCTTCAGACAAAAATTAACACATACAGTTTTGTCAACGTTAACCATCAGATTGTTCATTCGACACCAACTTACAAACTCCCTCACAATGCATTCACATGCCTCCAGAAGTTCTTCAGGAGTCCTGCCAGAAACGACCCGGTCACCAAAAACCGGGACAACTTCGCAGGCAAATCGTTCATAAACAATATGAATAGAAGAGGTCGAGCACAGAGCCTTGCGGCACCTCAAGAGCAATGTCATGTTGCTGAGAATAACTCTCGCCTATTTTCACTACCATTGTTCTCTCTTCAAGATAACTACGCAACCAATTCAGAAAAACACCTCTAAAACCTAAATTGTAGCATTTATCAAGTATAAGTTCAAAAGATAAACAGGTTTGGATAAACAAGTGTTCATCCAAACACTCGTAGACGGATTCGAAAAACTCAACTGCAGCTGATTGAGTTGAGTGGCCGCTTCTGAATCCATGTTGCGCTGAGTCAATTATTTTGAATCTATTGAGAAAACTCATCATTCTGGCGAAAAAAATTTCCTCTATCACCTTGGAAAACACGCTCAAAATGGATATTGGGCATAATTACAAATTTCACTTACGGTTCTATTCTCAAATACTGGAATTACTATGGATTGCTAAGGATATTGGGGAACTTTGCAGTAGTGATGGAAACACTGCAGAGATATGCAAGGTGCTCGCCAATAATTCCACTAATTCCTTTCAAAACTTTGGCCGATATGGAATCAACACCGACGCTTTTTTTATTGCTTAAGGCTTCAATGGTATCCTTAACAATAAAATTCATGAGAGCAATTTCATTAAATACAGTTTATGAAATTCATTCTGGTCTATTTCGTAGATTTATCTTCTGTTTTGTTTAAAACAGTCAACTCTTTCAATCAAAAAATTGAAAGCTAAGGAAACTAGTTATCTGTAAAAAAAAACACCAATTTGTGTCTATGCAACAAATCGAGAAAATGAAAAAATAAATGACTTGACTTAGGTACTTATTGAAATTGAATCAACAGAAAAAGAATTTAATAAGTATTAAACAAATAATGAAGGAAGGATTGAAAAGTTGGAAAAGGCTGTTCTTTTAGTGGAGACCATTTTAAGATTTCATGCGAAATTGAAAATGTAATCTAAGGTTCACAGATTCTGTTCAAGAGAAAAATATTCGATGAAATAATCAATATTTCGAAAGAGTTTCCGCTTACAAGCGCACTCAAAATTCACAACGATAAAATATATTATATTTAACAATCAGAAAAACTTATTAGTAGCAATAATCGCTCAGAATCCAATAACGGAATGAATCTATAACGGGAATATCATGCGTACTTACATCAGTGCATTTCGAAATACGATTATTTCATAAGAGACGGCCTCAACAATTATCTCTCCAACCAGTGCACAGTATTTTAAAATTTTCACCATCTTAGTAATTATTGAAAAGAAATTTTTCAAACGAAAATTTTTCTTGCTTTCTCAAATTAACGCCTAAGCAATGATTTATGTAGTTACTCAATTCAGGCACTAAGAGCCTCAAATTAAACAGGCCGTTTTGTTCCCTTTTTCTTCTCGACATGCATTTATAATTCATTCGAAAATGTTGTTGTCACTTTCCTGTATTTCTTGAAATTTCATTAGTATTTGTGGTGCCATCAAAATAACTTTGCAATTTCACTCTTATAACGGGTGTTTTTTTTTAGAGGTATAGAACTTTATGTTGGCATTACTGTTGAAAATGGCGACCGATTCAACAGCTGAGAAGTGATTTATTCTCGGTTTGGCTTGGCAGTTCATCGTGAATAGACTCACGCCTGAACAACGCTTGCAAATATTGCAATTTCATTTCGAAAATAATGATTCTGTGCTGAATACGTATCGCGCACTACAAGAAGCGCACTTCTGGTTGAATGGCTACGTCAACAAACAAAACTGCCGCATTTGGAGTGAAGATAATCAACAAGTGTCTGTCAAAACACCGTCACATCCAGTAAAACTGACTGTTTGGTGCGCTTTATGGGGTGGTGGAATCATTGGTCCGTACTTTTTCAAAAACGATGATGGCCAGAACGTTACAGTCAATGGTGATCGGTATAGAGCCATGATTACTAACTCTTTCATTCCTGAATTGAACAACTATGATGTTCAAGAGCTGAGGTTTCATCAAGACGGCGCAACATGTCACACATCTTGTGCCACAATCGATTTATTGAAAGACACGTTTGGTGACCGCCTAATTTCAGGTTTTGGACCTGTGAATTGGCCTCCAAGATCTTGTGATTTAACACCACCAGACTACTTTCTGTGGGGCTGTGTGAAGTCATTGGTCTATGCGGATAAGCCACAAACGCTTGACCATTTGGCCGTGAGAAGAACAATAATATTGAAGAACAATTGAAGACAATATTGGCCGTGTTATTGCCGATATACGGCCAAAAATGTTGGAAAAAGTCATCGAAAATTGGACGTCCAAATTGGACTACATCCGAGCCAGCGGTGGCGGTCATATGCCAGAAATCATATCCAAATGTAATGCCACAAGACTATCTTTCGAATAAAAAAATTCTTTCAAATCGAATGATCCATCGTTGCCTTATTGCAATTTAAAGTTCTCTAAACTATTCTGTACCTCTAAAAAAACACCCTTCATATTTGAATATGTGCATGGAACAATTTTCGGAAAAGTGAATAAGTTTCACAGAAGATGCTGCTAGAGTAAACTTGGATGAGCATATTCCAAAATGAAACGATAGTATCCGGAAGTAATTTAATTAAAACAGCATCATACAATTAACTTGAGGATTTCTGAATGTTGGGTAATATAAAATGAATAGGTATTACGAAGTCCTTCAATCTGTTCTATCTAATTTGTGATAAAGTTTTTATCTGAACATTTCCTGCCGCTGAAAAACCATTTCAAATAATCCCTACTCATATATGGGCATAATCTTGAAAACGATACTGGAATTTCTGTATACCCAAACAAAAATGTCCATTTCTTATCTCCTCTGTAAAAACCTGAAAATGGAAGGTAGTTAATAAAGATGATAAAATAAAAAGACCTTCTGAACTCTCCAACACATTTGCAGTTTATCGGACAAAAATGTGTTCCTTTTCCCAGAGAAAACAACCGTCCTCGAGTGATTTTCCAGATAGTTTTCTAGGAACTGGACCTTTCTACCACATTTAAAATTAGTTCCTGGTTTTGAAATAATTGTATTATTGTGCTCTTTCGATAGATTTCGTAACAATAAAAGTAAATGTTTCCTTTTCTACGTCTCTGTCTCTAAATTAGCTGTTTTCTCGCAGACATTTCTCAAGAGAAGTTGGTTAACAAAAAAATTTTATAGATGTTGAAACAGAATGCTAACTCAACTCAAAAGAGTGTTCATTTTCATCATCAATTAGTTGATGCCGCTGGTTTCAGTTAAATCAGATTTAAAGGGTTCGATTATTTTCATATCTAGAATAGAAAAATTTTCATTGATTTGTCAAAATTTGCCTTATATAATCACTAAAGTCTTCATTGTTTATCCAATGCGATCGAATTCTTCCCTGTTTCCACAAGGATAGAATTCGAAACTGGAATATCTTTCTCCAACTCCAAATCTGCTCTCAAGTGCAAATCAGAAAGCTTAGATCAGTTTCAATGATCCACTTTCAATCATACTCAAACTTCTAGCTTTTCTCACCGTAACAATATTTGAAACGTAAACACTTTGAGTTTGGAATCTAATTAGACTTCTATTGCTTTGATACTTTTTTTTGAAAATGAATATCCTTAACAACACAATGATGGGAAATGGTTTAACGCTTCCTATTATTTGAAATCCTTAATATTTCTGTTATTTTCAATTTTTTTATTGTATATTTAAAACGAAGCAATATTTGCGAAACAAGAATGCGCCAGAATGAAACCGAGCTTTGAGTTTTAGTCGTCTTATGAGAATTTAATTTCTAGCTGTGGTGTTCCTCAAAGAGAACTAGAGACTGAACTATCTGTCTCGGGAAATTTTCCGATCAGATACTGACAAAACAAAAATCTAAAGAAAATTTTCGACAAAATTTATTCCGTGAAATATTCACTTATATACGCATATGACAAATTTAAAGTGGGAGTTCAAACTTCCTAAGCCAAGCCACCCCTTACATACACCTCCGGTACTGGCTTGTTCGAACCAATTCATTTCGAACCAATGTTCGAAATGAAAAATGTTTAGTATAAAAAATAAAATGAATAAATTTATCTAATGAAAAATGTCTTATAAAATCTGCTTTCTTTCGAGCAAATTTGCTTCACTCTGGGATCTTTGGACAGTCTTCCTGGTCTTTTAATTTCAATTGAACAATTTTAATTCAATAAGAAAAACCTTGTAATCATTCACGTTAGGTGTCAACATTCGGTTGACGCTTAAATTGTAACTAATAATTCTGTCTGTTTTTATAATTGAATAGTAATTTATAATAACTATTTTCTGAGATAAATTATTTCGTATTTATGCGTTTCATCAATAATTCATAGAGAACCCATGAGTATTTCATCCTTTTCCAAGGCTGTTGCGTGAAAATATGAGAAATGTCGATAATGAAGCGCAAAAACAAGTATCGACATTCTTGACAGATCCTCAGGGATCTGAATATTTCTTCTTTTATAAGGACTTTTTTCATGTTTCTGGCAGTGATGGTTGGAACTTCGAACTATGCTACTTGGAAATTAAAGAGTTCGGGAGCTACTTTTCAACGGTGGTTTGAAACGAGTCATTGAAATCATGCTTTCCTTGGACTAGTGTTGGGACATACTAGACAGGCTAGGACACTACCAGAAAAAGAACATATTGCTCATCGATGTTCTCTGCTTCGGTTACAACGTAATTCATCCATAATATAATAAAGTCTTCATCAAATGAGAGATCTTTTGGCGTGTATGACGTTCCAGTATTAGACCTGAAACACAATGCACATATCGTAGTTTGAAATTCTAAATTCGTCGGTCTCGGAGGAAAATTTTTCTTAACTATTTAAGATTATACCTAAACATGAAAAGTTGGTCCGGTAAATGTTGAAACTAACGATTTATCACGATCTGGAACGTGTTCTCGAAGAGCTGTGGAAAGCATTGTATTCCCACTCGAGATAATTCGAGGAGGGGAGCAAGTTGTTGACTGATTTCTGACATGATTTTAGGTCCCCTATATACGTGATGAGTGATACTTTGAATTATTTCAAGTAGAATGGCCAAATGATTGTGTGAACACAAAAATAATTTCTAAAAACTCGAAAACCATACAAGTTCGTCTATATGAGAGGTGGTATGAAGATATGGCTTAATCCTTATTTAAAGAATCGTAAAATGACAGTTCATCTCAATGAGACGTTTTCAGCCGAGCTGGATCTCACTTTGGGGGTGACACAAGATAGTGTTCTTGTTACACTATTATTCTTATCATTGATAAATGGTCTATCAGATTACATTGCTGAAGGAAATGAATGTTTGTCAAGTTTAGTTGATGGTGCAACCTAATCGTCTGGTCATAATCTTCGAGAAAACAACATAGCATTTAACAAGTCTCATAGGATAAACCTTTGCTGTGGTTAGCTCAAATTGACTCCATTTATCAGAAATATATACGATATTATTAATTCTAGAACAGCTGAAAAAAGTGTCCAGGATACATTTTGCAACCATTCAATATTGAGTCTCGTGTTTAATTATAATACATCAGAGTGGGAAGAAGCAATCTGAACGTTATACATTAGAGACAATAAAAAGTTACAACCTAGTCCAGAATTGATTTCGTCATAGCTTCTCCTCCAAGTCACTAAGCAGAAACACAAATATACAATATATTATACCGACAAAAACAAGTTGAAAACACTAAATTAAAAATAACACACTCATCCTAAGTTTAACAAAATATCTCGAAAACTCTACATGTTTCTCATATGTTTCGGGTGGATAACCCATTACCGAGAGAATACTCAAGAGAATACAAAATTATTCTTTAGGGTTAACCACTCGAAACATATGTAGAGTGTTCAATATATTTAGCGTAACTTGAGCCAAATCTGTTTATTTCAATTAATTATTTTTAATATAATGTTTCACCAAGAGATAAGCGATGCCTCCGTGTCATTCATTAAAAATTCAAGCAATGCTATTGGATTAACCACTTGAAACATATGTTGAGTTTTGATATATTTTGTGAAACCTAAGCCAAGTGTAATAATTTTAATTGATTGTTTTAAACATAATGTTTCAGCAAGAGATAAGCCAAACCTCGTAGTCATTCATTGAAAAAGATGTTAATTTGAGTTCTGCCCTTTTCAGGAGTCGCCTAAATGAGGCAAGAAGGCGACTGAAAAAACGGTCTGAAAAAAAGCCTGAAGAATATTCCATTGAGTAATGTTTTAGAGAATATTGAAGAATTTCTTAATTTTTTACATTCGGTAGTTCCATATGTCATGAACGTTTTATTGATTTTTGACCTTTGTAACTCCTTATTTTTTTTGCATAATATGAATACATATATATATATATATATATATATATATATATATATATATATATATATATATATATATATATACATAAAAATTGATACATATATTGAATGAGAGATCATGATGCAGGTTTCTATCAACACTTGATGGTTTCTTATCGCTCTGTACTTCCTTCAAAGAGAAACGAAACTTTGACGTTATATTACTTGCGAATATAGGTGTCAATATATGTGAATATATATAAGTCAGATATTTATTGGAAAGGAATCATTTTTCGAGTTTCCACAATAACAGGTTTCGCTTTTGGACAGACATTTTTAACATCGAGACCTCTACTGAAGGCAATGCGCAAAGAAGACGAGGTATTCCAAACTTTCACTGCTGGACTCCTGAACAAAAAAGCAAAGGAGTGAGCACTATGCGAAAAGACTCAATTGCAGCCCGGAAACTCTAACAAGCAACAGGTGATGAATAATATACAACATAAAAACCCATACAGGTGACTGGAATGATATTTGGGGTATAATAACAAAGTTAGAATTTCAAAGGTGCTAAAATACTAAGTGTATTCCAACAGAAAATATCGAGACAAATTAACAAAATGCTGGAGATATTTAGTATAAACTGCACAACAACACGCATCCAAACTTATAGGAAATAGAATAAGCAATACTTATTGTTCAAACTGATTTCCTTCAACTTCAATCAAATCATGTGTGCCTATCATTTATGAGATTCTTCATAAAAACCCGCCATGTGTGGTACTTCGAAAATAAAATAGAGAAAAAATTTAAATTCATTCCTAGCTCTTCTTTGCAATTTTTTAGCGGCACTCATTTGCAATGAATTGCATTATAATAAAGGGTGAAGGTAACCTCCATAATAGCAGATTTACAAATTAATCCGTTGTATAAACCAATTGCTATTCAGAAAGACATCCTACTTGCTTTTAAACATAACGTATTTGTTTTTCTATATTCATTGAACTCGATGAGAATATTTGACTTGAATTTCACCAAACGAAGGTTAATAATATAGAAGAGAATGAGTGAAGTTACAAATAATGGATTAATGCAAAATTAATATACGTTATTTAAACGAAGGTTTGCTTCGTATATAGAATCCAAAAGCAGGTTGAAAGCTGATGTAGACGGAAATGAAAATTGTTTTCAACTCAGTAGGACAATTTGAAATGAACGTTGTTGCTGAACGGCCATTAGGCTTATATGTGAGTACCCAGCATAAAATTCGAAATTGGAACGAGTGGCTATTCCAACTTTCTATTATTAATTAATTTTTCATTCGATTTTTTTCACTAAAATTTTCAAGTACATACAGGATGCTTTTTCGTTTTCATTCCCCAATTGATACTGGAATATGTTCTTCAGTGATAAATAGCTATGAATTTTAATGAAATTATATTGTGAACTTGGTTTCCCCATTTCTCGATGTTTTTTGCTATGAATGAATGAAGATTTTCTCAGAATACCACATTTATAATGCAAGTATTCGATATGATACAGAATTGAAGTTTCCTCCGGCACATGTGTCATATTCAGATTGCGTTCTTGTAAAATATGAGTTTTTTCACAAAGAAAAGTTTATTCATATTGTCTTTCTCGCCTAGAAATGTTCATATTTGGAAGTCAATATTCTCTCAGAAATTGACGCAATATAGTTGTCATATACATATTTCCGGACATATTTGATACAGTAAAAATATTTGGCAGAGGAGGGTGCTGAAATGATGAAATATTTTCGTTTTCATATTTTCATTATATTCAGAGCGAAATATTTACATAATGAGAAGTCTGGGTTCCACCCATTATTCTGAAAATTAAATGTCAACAATTGTTTGTTACTCAAATAAATAACTTCAGAATATGATAATTGGTTCTCTGATGTTTTCAATTCTAAAAACATCAGGAACCCAAGTATCCGCCAAAAAAAATTTTTGTTTCTGTTGTTGAAACTGGAAGTTTCATGAATTATATTATGCATCAACAACACATATTTCTAAAATATAAAGTCTGACTTTGTAGAGTCGTTTCGTTCGAGAAATGATTGACAAATATTTCTTCATAAGAAATTGATGATTTTTTATTCTCATTATCAAGTAAATCATAATATAGCGAATCATACCCCTTCCTCCCAAAGAAGATATAGATTCGATATCTGAATAGATCGAACAATCTATACTATAAAAATGAATCGCAAAATGTGTTGGTAAGCGCATAACTCAAAAACGCCTAGGCCAATTTTTACGGCGAGAAAAATTCGAATAATTTCCGGGAAAACCCTAAAAGCAGTCCCTTTCTATTTCGCATACAAACGTTTCTGAAAAACGTTTCTAACTAATATGTAGAGTCAACAGCTAGACCGATTTCACTATTTTTTTTTGTTGTGTTTCTTATTATCAGGGAAAAAATCTGAAAAATTGCGTGTTTAATTAGAAAATTTAATAGTATTCAATTATTAATGTAAGTAAGAAATACTCATTAATTATCAAAACGAGGATTTAAGAAAATTGAATATCTCATCACACATCTCGGTTAGTTCAGAGCTAGCACTAGTAAAATTAAAACTACAATTCAATATAAAATTTTGGTAAGTTTGAATAGACTAACATACATTACTAACTAATAGACAAACATAGCACGTGGTATATTTCATTATAAAGAAGAATACATAGTTTTCTTTAATTTACAGTTGAAATTTCGTTTTTAAAAGTGATAGCTATTAGATGTACAAACTTGATTCTCAGAACTCGCAAAGCAGCAAGTCGAAGACATAAAAGAGCCAATCAAATTGACGAACAACTCGAAGCTCGGAATGAAGTTGAAAGGAATCGAAATTAACAATATGAAAAGGTTGCGTTTAATTCCTGCATCGACCTGTATTCAATTAAAACGTTGGGATAGATTACAGTTCACAGAAAATCATTGCTATTGGACCAATGAACGTTGTGTGTCAATATTGCAAGGCACAATTCAATTGTTATTGATGAGAAAAAACTACCAATGATGCGACAAAATATTGCGCGAAGAGTGATTTCAAATAGACGCTATTGGTACAGCCACTGGAGCAACTATATTCATTGGTTTCCGGGAATGGACTATATTCTGAATATTTTTTGACTTCCATCCATCAACTATCTCATATATTTGAGATTACCTAAATACCTCAATGATGAAATATATGGAACGAGTACTTGATACGAGATTAGGAACATGCCGTTCAACTATAGAAACGACAGGTTAATAATTTTTAATACATCAAACGTGTTAATATAGGAATTTTTTGATGCTTCGACTGATTTGAAATAACAGGAACTCTTGCAGTATCTTCGTAAGTGAGTAAGTCCCTTGCTCCACACGGGGTAAATATTTAAAACAAGATAGTGTAGCACGAATAGTAGAACATGCATTTCCGACTTTTTGAAAAATATTCAGAGAAAAATAAATGGGCGTACAAAGTTAGCCGGGTCAGTTAGTATATTATAAAATATTGATCGAACATGTTTGGTCATACGTACCTTTAGAGAAAAAAACAATTTTATAGGATCAAATTCTTAATTTTTCTAGAATTTGGTCTAAATTACTTAGGAGAGGTCATTTCATGAGTTTATGATGTATTTGAACTGTCACTTAGAAACCTATCTTATGAAGAAACATCGGAAGCACTAAAACAAAATTCAAGAATATAATCTTCTGATGATAACGAAATATTCAAATAGTTGAAGCAGCCGAAATGGAATTACATGAATTATTTTATAATGACTAACTAGTTAACAATTCACAATTTGTATTTGTAGAAACTCATCTCAGCATTTTCAGTAAGATTCAACATAAAGGTACAAATATCAAAAAATTCGAAATAATTTCAACTTTTTGATAAATGTTCAATTGATTTCTCTCATGAGCCTTGGTGAAATATTTTTGGTGGTATCGTTCAATCATTTATCGTATCGATAGTTAAATCCAATTAATTCTATTCCCCATGTTAGTGAATGCTCAAATATATGTTCATTCCTTCTTTCCGAAGATGTCTCCACATGCCACAAGTTTGTCCAATTTCGAATCGAACTGTGATAAAACTTTCAGTTTCAATCTAAATAACCGAATGCTAGGCTATGAAAATAATATCAGATTTCAGAAACAATTTTCATTTTCTGGGCCTAGCTTCACGTATATATATATATATGTAATATGTTTTCTCTATAGAAACAAAAACCATAGTTGTTGCTCTGAAAAAAGATATTTTCTTTGAATGAGATTGAATTCTCGCTTAACTCTTGGTGAAACATAATTGAATATTAAAATAAATTAAACTCTTGGCTTAATGTTTCACGATTTATTTAACAATATGTATAGTCAACATGTTTCGAGCGTTAGCTCATTTTCAAGACTGAAGAGTCTTGAAAATCAAATTAAGAGTCATCATGACTTCTTCATTTACATATATATATATATATATATATATATATATATATATATATATATATATATATATATATATATATATATATATATATAGAATGGTTTGAAATCTTTTGATCTATTTGACTTGGAAGGGTTTCAACAATGTCAAATTCTTCATATAAATATATATATATATATATATATATTTATATGAAAAATTTGACATTGTTGAAACCCTTCCAAGTCAAATAGATCATAAGCAAAAAGATTTCAAACTATTCTTCCTAATTGGCAAACGGTTCAATTCATACTCAATGAATATCTGCAGATTGATGAATGCAAACATTTTATTTTCACAGTTTTATTTTAAGTTAACTTATCCTACTCAAATTTCATGAAGTATCTGATATGCTAGATGAAGCTGTCCTCTTTAATTTACAAGGTACTTTTATTGAGTTACTCGTAGTACCTCCTATCTATGATTATGGAAAACTAAGGAACAAATATCATACATTTTGTGGGCATTCACGAAAAATAATTTCTTATCGATGTTTCAACACAACTTTTATCCTTGAAATGGTAACATAATGTTGAAATACATTACAGTTATTTGAATGAAACAATATCCTAAGAACAATTAAAAACCACATAAAAGTTCTCAAAATTATGAAGAAACTTTCTGTTTTTTAATGTTCTGCCTTTCATTTAAACAATTTTTCCATCTTAAATTTCACAAATTCCCTTAGTTCTATAATAATATTCATGTTTCCATTGCAGAAGTGGAGCCGTAATAATCCTGGTACTCGAGGTTTTATGGGTGGTAACAGCGTTCCTCAACTTATTCTTCAGGTAAGGTGTGCTTCAAAAGAGCTAGCTTATAACTGCCCTATCATATTAATTCAAACAGATCAATGAATATTATCAATACAAACTAAAATATTATCATACAAATGCTTAAATAAATTCGTATGAAATTTTTCTGATTCAACGTTTACAATTTTCTTCGTCATTGACATAAACAACTGATCATTTTTATTATATCAAAAAAATTGTCTTGACAATATCATTAGCCTACAAACTACAATAATTTTGATCTAAATGCTATATCAATAACAGTATTTGAATATAAATAACCTCATAGTCAATTAAGTACGCATTTCAAATAATTTTCATTATTTATCATAACGATATTGAATTCTCCTGTGAAGTTCTCTATAAACGGAATTAAAATCATTTTTTTCAATTGTAGAAAATTCTCTCTTCTTTGTATTCTATTACGGCAAACTCAATATTCTCAATGAGGATGAGAAAGAGATATTTAGAAATGAAATAATCAAATGATTATTTAATATTCAAAATAATTAAATAATAATTTTACTACGTAGTTTATTAATCAGAGGATGTTACATTAACCAACAAAAATGAGAATGAAAACAGAGTCTCATCAGTAAAGTGTACTGAAAAAATATTCAAACTAAATCCTAAAAGATATTGAATTCTTTTTTCGTTAATATAATTGAATGATGCACACAGGATGGTAAAGTTAAATGTTTACCTATTATTTGATATGCTGTATAAGACTGGAATTAAACTCGGAGGTCGATAGATAGAGTCCGAAAATGCCACGTCTGAAGTGGTGCATGTTCTCATAGTTTGTATTACTAATCCTCTAAGTCTCCCACAACTAACCCAACATCATGAAGTGATAGTGAAACCAGATTTTCTTCGAAAATACGGTAATAGTGTTAAAATGTTCGTATCAAGCTAGTCATGTTCTACCGAAGTTTTGTTTCAGGCGTTATATTTGGAACTCGTTTCATTAGTTATATTAATTCAGTGCAAAAAATTTGTTGTTATTTTTTACACAGCTCGAGATTATTCGTGTCATGGCTTTTATCCATCACCATTCAACACATCCAAAACTAATTTTCACAAAATGTTTACTTCTCGAATTTTTCACTCAAAATGATGCCAGGTTTTCAAATAGAAATTTATTCAAATAAGTTTCAGATTACTCATTTACAGAGCCTCCCATCAAAGAAATATATTTTTCCAGGAAAAAGAAAGATATATTATCGCAACGACCAACAATGATACTGATTTCAATAGGACCCTGATCACCACCAGAACTTGTTCGTTTCCAACATAATTATACAGATCGTTATTTTCCTAGACTTAAATCTGGTTGAGCGCTTGAAATGGATACAAACTTGAAGGCGTTAGCTTCAAGCTGATCAGTACTTGATGGACTGATCAGGAGATGCTAAAAATGATTGCAGTGCACTTCTTGTAGTTTCGAGAAATCCAAAGCTGATGTATGCCACGTGACGTTATCCCGAAACAAAAGTACCTCTAGAATCTGTCGGTTATTTTTTTTGCATCGCTGGGCACATTCTATTTCGTCGATACATCCCTGCTATCACCATAATTGATGTACAAAGAGTGGAGAACTACAATTCCGAACAGCTGTTTAACAACACGGAAGGAATCGAACCCAACAGAATCAGTGAACCGAAAACGTTACAGGGTCACTATACCATTCGGCTACTGAACCTCTAAATGTGATCAGAAACACTGTCAATCTGCTCGTTTAAATTCATAATTAATACCATAATGAGTATATGGTTTACCTTTATCCATAAAACTTGCTGTAAGTTTCTGTTATGTTCAAACCTCTGGTTTTTAGTCAACAGGAACAATTGCAACCATTTAGCACGCACCATTCGGAACTCATCTCGCGAGTCATCCTCATTTAAGAGCTTTCGTTATTCGTTCCGACATTTCTGTAATTTGTAAAACTTCAGCTTGTTGATCATTTACCAAAATGTCTCGAACTGCTGCAATGTTCAATTTCGCACTGGTGCTCAGAGGTCCTTGAAAGTCTTTTTATTTCTGACACGATATACATTATGCGAGCAATTTTTTATCGTCAAACTCTGAGGTCAATCTCAGAAAACTGTTTATCGTTATAACTTCTTATAAGCCATAGTTTTTTCGAGCATACACTGCGTAAGAGAAGGAAAAATCTCTTGCTCTGGCTTAGTGAATTTTACGAAATCATTCGAAAATGAAAGACTCTCACCTCTCCTAACATAAGAGTCGAATTCCGAATGTTAGCGAACTAAAGTCTCTCAAAATTGAAGATTTCTAATCATATTTCGGATATTTCGATATGTATGTGAATCACTTTTTTGTGAAGCCGAAACCCAGCCCCCCCTTTCCTCGAAGTCAAAAAGATTGGAAAAACTTTTTTCATAGCATTTAATTCATTATCCTAGATAAAAGACTGTATACGTATATTTATAAAATCTCAATATTAAAATAAATTAAACTCTTGGCTTAATGTTTCACGATTTATTCAACAATATGAATACTTAACATGTTTCGAGCGTTAGCTCATTTTCAAGACTCAATGACTCATGAGCTAACGCTTGAAACATGTTGACTATTCTTATTGATAAATAAATCGTGAAACACTGAGCCTAGAGTTTAATTTATTTTAATATTCAATTATGTTTCACCAAGAGTTAAGCGAGAATTCAATCTCAGTCATTTATACAATCATTAGTTTGATGTTATGAAAAATATTTTGTTCACATTTTCTTATCATTTTTATAATCTTGGATTCTGTAAATTTTCACGATTTGGATGATAAATTCAATGGAATTATGACCGCATTAGTTCAAAAGAAATTCACTTCCTTGCCTTATCATCATTCTCGTACTCAACTATTTTCATAAACATCCTTCAAACACGAGAATTTAATTGAAATAAATGAAAAAACCAGATTTCGTTGTCGGTTATTCCCATGATGAAAAGTAGACTACCCTTTTAACTAAAACAACCCCCTAGGAAGCAATATTGTCCAATTAAAACATAAAGGCCAGCTATAATTCCAGTGTGTAGAACATAAAAATTGCATATTAATTATTGACTTCCTAGATGAGAAAAGTCAGCCGAAATTAGAACTTAGAAAATGAGGTGTGCAGGTCTTTACAGGTTCACATTAAATATTTATGATTATAAGTCATAGTAATGCCAAGGTTGAAATGGTTGGAGGTTGAGAATAAAAAGACTTAATTGTTCAGTTCATCTGAAAAATCGTTTTATTTCAATATTGTAGAACGTGTATATAATAATTTCAACATGGTTTATTATGGGGACACATGTAGAGCGAGATGTAAAAAGACGTAGGACAGATATTGATTACCAAGGAACAAATGATTTTAAAGTTATAGTAATACTTAGTGAAGTATAGTATTCCCAACATATATACATCCAATTAGAAAAAATGAATAAGAAATTGAAAACAAATTATTGAAAATTAGGAAAATTGAAAGAAAGAAGAAGTACCTATAAGCGAATATATAGGACGAAAATAAAATTAAAATAAATTCAAATAGTAATATACAATAACCAAATGAAACAAACTAAAAAAAAATATATTATCAATTAAAAATTCACACTTAGTAAACAGAAGTTAATGAAATATACCTGATACAGTTAACGAAGATTAAATCGAAATCAATTGCAAGAGTAATATACAGTAACCGAATAAAACAAACAAATTAAGAAATCATATACAACAGAAGTGAATGAAAATATCATGATATTCGCTGTTATGAGTAGCTTGTCAAAATCACTCACAATTAATTAAAATGAACAAAAGCGCACATTCATTGTCACAAATTCAAACAGCGATTATATGATCGTCTCCATGTACCGGATATACCAGAGGTTTCAGATATATATATATATATATATATATATATATATATATATATATATATATATATATATATATATATATATATATATATATATATATATATATATATATATATATATATATATATATATATATATATATATATATATATATATATATATATATATATATATATATATATATATATATATATATATATATATATATATATATATATATATATATATATATAAAAACAGCTTCCCATGGGTGTTCCAAAAACTTGTTGATGGCGTATACTATCAAGTTTTGATAGTACAAGTTTTTGGGACACCCATGGGAAGCTGTCTTTCCCCAATTATCGCACAATATATAATGGACGATCTTTTCAATTCATGTATACCTAATTTTTCCTTTGAAATACCCTTCCCAAAAAAATTCGTCGACGATATAATTTGCGCTGTACACTCAAATAAAATCGATGAAATATTTGAAACATTCAATGCCTTTCATTCTTCGATGAAATTCACCGTCGAAACAGAAAATAATAATAGCATTCCATTTCTAGATACTTTATTGATGAGAAAAAATAACAGCATGATGTTAGACTGTTCAATACCATCCATTCAGAACGAAAAAGAATTCACAGTGGAGTTCAAAAGACGTATAAAAATATGTCATCCCGAATTGTACCAGAACAATATATCAATATTCAGGAGAATTCTGCTTTAATATAATTATCCACTTAAACTGATCAATAAATTATTGAGAGCTGGCAGCAATATAACGGAAACAAACCAGGAAATTATCTACAACAACATCCCAGAAAATCTACCATTCGGTGTTTTACCGCATATACACAATCTAACACTCAAACTTATCAAATTATTCCATAATAAAATAAAAATTGCATCAAAAAATATATTATCACATTTTCATTTCTCACTCGCACAAAACATTCGCTAGAATTGAAATTCAAATCAAATGTAGTCAACAAAATTCCTTGTCAAAATTGCGATTCTGTGAATATAGTTCAAACATCCCAAAATTTTTATTCAAGGATCTTTTCTCATAAGAGTGATTGCCGAAATACCAACAAGACGAATTCCTCGGCAGTATCGTTTAAGTAACGTTTTCTGCAGGGAACAAAACAAAACCAGGCTACAAATGTGCAGGCAAACTTGAGTCAATGTTGCATTTCGAGACTTTTCACGTTTTTATTGTCCTACAGTGAACCAAATAGAGGATGTCAATAAAAAAATTCAATGCCTTCAACTGAATGTTGCTGGCTTATGTGAAGAAGATATGTGCGAGATTGATTTATATCTGCAGAAAGGCGTTATAGTTATGAATATTTTTTGAATTGTGTAAAAATAAACATGCAAAAGTTAATGCTAAAGAACTATGAAAGCAACGAAGCCAGCACTCTTTTGAAAGCCCATAACAATTCACAAATGTATTCACATTGCAGTTTGCGAAATAGTGCAATATTGCATTGATTTTGCGTTAGTTTTGCATCAGCTGAACTCACATGGTCAGTTCACATCAACTAAACAGTCATTGCAGTTGAAAAAGAACAGAAGTGCAACCTTTTTCGAAAAATTAACTGAGTTCTTCAAAAATAACCCCCGACATTGTTATTAATTAATTGTTATTAATAATCAGCTTACACTGTTAGCCGAATATGCGCATACCTTATTTCTAATTCAAAAGTCGGTGCTTAGGGTTATGCTGAATATTGGGCGCAGAGACTCTTGTCGGGGAAAGTTTAAAGGTAAGGGTTTCTTAACTAGGTATGGCCTCCATATTTACAGACTCCTAATATTTGTTAACCAGAATCCTCAGTATTTTAAGAACTATAGTAATCTAAATTATACACAAACAGTTTTTCCATTTATGTATCCTATGCATAGCAGTAGTTTATATGAACAAAATTCAATTTACATGGCCATGAAACTATTCAATTGCCTACCTGGCCATTTTCGAAAAATTACTGAATATATAATTCATTAATATTCAAAAATTAGTATAGTACAGTATAGTATTTATACAGTATAAATAGTATAGTGAATGTAGTATAGTATTCAAGAAAAAAATTTATAAATCAATATTAAGTTGTGAATCGTATTTCTTGAACGAATTTTTCATTTTTTGTAAGTTATCTACATAGTGGCACATATTTGTTTTCTTTCACGTTTTTCTTATTAAGGTGAAATGTATTTTATTTTTCTCTTTATTTATGAAAATAAAGCTTTTTCTATTGTATTCTATTCTATGTTAGTCGATATCGCTAATAAATACAGTTTTTCCAACTGTATACATAGTTACTACTAGCCGATATGGGCTAGTACACCAATGGTGTTCATTTGGCGTGAAAACGTGCGGCGAGGTGTGAGAAAGTTCATTACAGTACAAAAGCCTGCAGTTTGAAGAATCTTATTTGAAGTAGTGAGTGCATTAAACTTTTCCAAGTAGCTCCAATCATGCCGGCAACATCAAAATGGTCATTTAACTCATTCGCTCAATAATCAAACTGCACTGGCTCTGGACCGAAATATTTCATGTTTCAATTCTATGAAAATAGTTTAGGTTTTTTTCCAGATAAGGAATTGAAATGAACACTTTTGGCTTGAGTTTCACTGAATATATTGAAAACTCTACATAAGTTTCGGGTGATCAACCCATCATCCAGATTATACAATAGTACAGTATGCAATATAACGAATAATATTGTATACTCTTTATGATGCGTTAATCACCCAACACTTATGTAGAGTTTTTAATATATTCAGTGAAACTTAAGTCATATGTGTTAATTTTAATCAATTTTTTCAACATATTTCGCCAAGAGGTAAGCGAAACCTCTGTGCCATCTATTTTTTCAGGAGTATTTCAGTGTTTTCAGAGCTATTCACTGCCATTCACTGCTTTTTATTGTCTAGAATCACAACTATGGCAGTCAATTAAATTATCTTTCAATGAAAATACCGTATGTGTTTATGTTCTTTATTATTTTCTACAGCCAAGAAATGTGTCAGGCTTGTTTCTCGGACGGTCAACTTTTCGAGAGTGTTCTAGTAATGATCACATGACTCTGAAATTCATGAAGAAAATACGTTCAAATTCACTAAAGTTGGTCCAAAATTCAGAAAAGTTTCAGGGGTAAGATCACCGGTTGTGCCCCTCCAATATTTTTCTTAAGAGTTGTTACAATATCCTATTTTGTGTCTTATCTATAACGTCAAATCTATAGCCTCGCCACAAATGGTATCATTTTCACTTGTCACAAAATAATATAATATTTATTCAATTGAGAAAACTACACTCAGACAACAGCCATTTTATTCCCAGCAGCATTTTGCCCTGAAAATAAAATTGTATTCGTTATTTCTTTGGTCGTTCACTTTCGTCAACTAATCGGATAACGAGATATCTGAATTAAATTGAAACGGAACAGTTGAAACAAAGAACATAATACACCCCAGAGAATGAACTCGACTATTCACTAATTTTCTGTATAATTAGAAATGTGGCCCTTGAACTACAAAACGGTTGTTATCCGTTTCATCTCAGTTTCTATTTATATCTACCAACATGTACGCCTTTTTTTCAATTATTGTTAATCTCTTGGATGATTGTGTATCTGACTTATTGCGGAATATAATCGTATTTATTAATTTTTCATCTAAATAAAATTACTTTTTTGTAAATTCTCATGAATTCAAGATGCGCAACGAAAAATATAATTTCGTTTCCAGCTGTCTTGTTTATAAAATAACATTGACTTTATTT
Source organism: Henosepilachna vigintioctopunctata (assembly GCA_030704895.1). Taxonomy (NCBI): domain Eukaryota; kingdom Metazoa; phylum Arthropoda; class Insecta; order Coleoptera; family Coccinellidae; genus Henosepilachna; species Henosepilachna vigintioctopunctata. Next base: position 1,627,728 of record JARQZJ010000130.1, on the reverse strand, counting down.
AAGTTTTCTTTCCATAATGGAATATCTCCCCAAGTAAACATATATTTATTCTTCCGAAAAACTTCATTTCAAAAGTTTCATGGAGGGAAAATCTAATAGACACCATCTGGCAAAATTTATTCCGATTCTTTTCTGTTCTCTTCCTTGAATTTGCGGCTCATGAGCACACCTGATTCTGTTCGAAACACTTGGACTTATCTTCTGGCTAATCTTTGAACTTTCATAAACGTATTGTGCATATATTGTATATATATATATATATATATATATATATATATATATATATATATATATATATATATATATATATATATATATTTTCAGTGTTTAATTGGGATTGCAGTCTAGGACAGGAAAATCAGTTACCTCTTTAGTATTTTCCAAGCTTTCGAAAATGTTTATTTTCTTCTTCAGGGCTAAAATAGTACAAAAATTAACAGTTTATATAGCAAGGCACTATAAAAAGTTTTTTCTTGCAATTACTGTGAAGTGAGTCCGAAAGTACATTAGTTTTTTGAATTTTGAAAATAAGTACAAGTGTTCCCAAATGCATTGGGTTTGAATGTTACTGCATTTTACGTGCTAGGTAGTTGAAGGAAGCGACGAATATGACTGTATTTCTCAATTTCGCTTTTCAAGTGGAGTGTTCCCAGATGTTTTTAAAGGCGTTTCTTAAAATGCATAACGTTGTCCGAAGTTTTTATGACTAACGAAAAGAGAATGAATATGTTTTATGTATTTAGAATGGATTTTTTGGTTTTTCAAAATTCAAAAAACCAATGTACTTTCGGACTAACTTCACAGTAATTGTAAGCAAAAACTTTTTATAGTGCCTTGCTATATAAACTGTTAATTTTTGTACTATTTTAGCCCTGAAGAAGAAAATAAACATTTTCGAAAGCTTGGAAAATACTAAAGAGGTAACTGATTTTCCTGTCCTAGACTGCAATCCCAATTAAACACTGAAAATACATATCTACAGTCGTTAAACATTCAACTATATATATATATATATATATATATATATATATATATATATATATATATATATATATATATATATATATTTGAAAAGAATTTTACAGGTATTAAGATAAAAGATAAAAGACTTACGGTATGAACCTGAAATCGTTTTTGACAGCCGTTTACATATGTTTCAAGCTTATTGGCTCTCGTCAGAACGGCGTAGTTCAAGTTTTAGACGTACAAACTTGAATGTTAATTAAAAACGCAACACAAAACTGGCTGATATTGATTCAGTCTTCAAAACGGAGTCAAATGAACTCTACCAAAGATATTTTAATCAACATCCAAGTTTGTACATCTAAAACTTGAAGTACGCCGTTCTGACGAGAGCCAATAAGCTTGAAACATATGTAAACGGCTGTAACAAACAATTTCAGGTTCAGACCGTAAGTCTTTTATAATATCTGTATAATTCTTCTCAAATTATATTTATTGTTCATTGTACAAATTCTCAGAAGGTATAAATATCGTTTCACTGGCTGATTTTGATTCAGTCTTCAAAACGGAGTCAAATGAACTCTACCAAAGATATTCAATCCCAAGCCAAAATGAAGTCGATTCCTTACACAGAATTTTTGTGTTGCTTTTTGTAATTTTTTTTTCTCGTTTTAATTAACATCCAAGTTTGTACATCTAAAACTTGAACTACGCCGTTCTGACGAGAGCCAATAAGCATGAAATATATGTAAACGGCTGTCACAAACAATTTCAGGTTCATACCGTAAGTCTTTTAGTTGTTTAGTTGAAATTTAGTTTAGTTTGTAAGTTGACACGTGTTTCGAGCTTATTGGCTCTCCTCAGAACGGCGTAGCCAAGTTCAAGGTGTACGAACCTGGAGATGGAATCCACAACAAAAGAACACACCTGCAAAGGAAGTCTCCACTGCTAGGCTTCTACGTGAACTCTCCGGGTTTGGAGATTTGGTCAACGTATCGCCAATGTGGCGACTATTTATCCTTTACGGAATCTTCAACCGACTAAGTAAATGAGGAGTGAAGAATTTTCTTGCAGTGAAAAGTACGAATGACAAAAACACAATTATCGGTATAGCCCGCAACTCAACTGGAAGCAGCCGTTGACACGTGTTTCGAGCTTATTGGCTCTCCTCAGAACGGCGTAGCCAAGTTCAAGGTGTACGAACCTGGAGATGGAATCCACAACAAAAGAACACACCTGCAAAGGAAGTCTCCACTGCTAGGCTTCCACGTGAACTCTCCGGGTTTGGAGATTTGTTCTCCGGGTTTGGAGTTGCGGGCTATACCGATAATTGTGTTTTTGTCATTCGTCCTTTTCACCGCAAGAAAATTCTTCACTCCTTATTTACTTAGTCGGTTGAAGATTCCGTAAAGGATAAATAGTCGCCACATTGGCGATACGTTGACCAAATCTCCAAACCCGGAGAGTTCACGTAGAAGCCTAGCAGTGGAGACTTCCTTTGCAGGTGTGTTCTTTTGTAGTGGATTCCATCTCCAGGTTCGTACACCTTGAACTTGGCTACGCCGTTCTGAGGAGAGCCAATAAGCTCGAAACACGTGTCAACGGCTGCTTCCAATTGAGTTGCGGGCTATACCGATAATTGTGTTTTTGTCATTCGTACTTTTCACCGCAAGAAAATTCTTCACTCCTCATTTACTTAGTCGGTTGAAGATTCCGTAAAGGATAAATAGTCGCCACATTGGCGATACATTGACCTATTTGACGAAAATTCTCCATTTATAATTCAGTTATTTTGGAATTTTTTTTAATAGCGAATGACTCTAGATGAATGTTTGAAACTGAAACAAGAATTTGTTCAATAAATACAATATTAACTCAAGTCTAAAATATAACAAACCTGAAACAAGAATCGAGAATTAAATGTCGATTGAATATTAATCTTGAGCTCTGCGTCCACCAAATATACAAACAGAATAGGAGGTTAAAATAATATGTCGCGCCTCAAATGTTGTCAGACAGTTCACAGAATAATATAACAATCACAGAATGATAAAAGGTACAAGGATTACAGAATTTCTAATATGGTCTCTACCGTAACATAATACACTAAAATACCAAAACGTCAGTGCATAGTGCACTAGATGGCGTTACATATATATATATATATATATATATATATATATATATATATATATATATATATATATATATATATATATATATATATATATATATATATATATATATAACTACAATCTTTCTAACAAATAATCAAACCTAAATTATTCTATTCACAATAAATAAGATCGTATTCAGTTAAAACTGATCTTCCATACGACCTTCTCACCACAATCTCAATTAGAAAAAGGAGAAGTTCCATTAATCTGGCATGCTATCTTGCCGCAACAAAAAGGAAGAAATCAAAACAGAAAATCAACAAAAAATTATCGCCACCGTGCTTTATTCGCCAGACCTATTGGCTATGAGACAAATAGCTCCTCAATTCCGCAGCAAATCTTACCAAACATAAACTCACTTCAAATTTTTGAAGCAAAACATTCATAGTCCTGCATATGTCGTATGTAAAGCTCTTCTGAAAAATGGCAGTACGATGTTGTGGGGGGGGTGAGCAGTCCTCTGCTTTTTACATTCAACGTATGCACATCCGAACGGAATCTGATTTTATTATAAAGATACGGAGGTGTCTTATACTTTATAATTTTAAAATACAACATCGCCGAATGAAGCCTACGCCGATTCTCCATGGTGAGCCATCGAGATACCCGCAGTTTATACGTCACTCTGTCAAATTTGCGTATACCCCAAATGAACTTCAAACAGCTACGCTGGATCATCCCAACACGTTTAGCATCGAACCTTGTCAAAAATCGACCATAAACAACATCGCAGTAATTGAAATGGGACAGAACCCATGCATCACAAAGAGTTTGTTTCAAACTATGTGGCAATATGTGTCTATGTGGAAACAACATTTTTAATTCAACAAAGGCAGCCTTCAAACATTTATTTATATGGTCGCTAAACTTGAGTTTATTATCCATAATCAAGCCCAAATTCTTGACACTTCTTACTGGTGTTGAAACATCATTACCTATACTGATTTCTAGCTGTGTATGACACGTCGTATCATTTAAAATGATCAATTTTGTTTCACCAGCATTTATATTGAATCCATGCTTCCTGGAATTGGACAGAACAATTTGTATATCAGAATTAATTCTTCGTGAAGCCAACTCAGACTCCTCAACTAGGAACGAATGATACAATTGTACATCGTCAGCATACATGTGACACCTAGATGTTGTTACACCCTCTATCAGAGAACTCGTATATATGCTGAAGAGAAGTGGTCCCAATATAGAACCCTGAGGAACACCACGATTTATCTCTTTCACCTGGGACTTTCCCATTGAAGTCGGCACATATTGTCTTCTTCTCAGCAGATAAGACGATACACAATTAATAGCGCCGTTGGAGAATCCACAGTAATGCAGGATGGCCGTCATCAGCTGATAAACAATCATGTCAAAGGCTCGAGAATAATCAATCAAAATCAAAGCTGTGGCATATACCTTATCAATTGCTCTAACTATATTATCAGTGATGTCGAGTAGTGCAGTAACAAACCCACAGCCCTCTCTGAAACCTGACTGATTTACAGGTAAAATACTGTGTCTCTCCAAATGAACCTGTATCTGATCGTACATTATTTTCTCCATAACCTTAGATAGTGTGGGCAATATACTTATTCCTCGTAATTCACTGAACAGAATTATATATATATATATATATATATATATATATATATATATATATATATATATATATATATATATAAGAAAATGAACACTAGAACATTCATTTGAAAAATTGAAATTAATCAAGAGAATGTTATAGCAGAGCTAGATATGTGAACGTGTACGATGTGATGTCTCCATTATCCTTCAAGGGATAAATGTTAGAGAAATATTGAAATCGATGCCACACCTGATGGAAGTGCGAGACATATATGTTTCGTTCTGCAAGGAACTCGTCAGTCGCACCACGTCCATCGAAGTGAGGCAACGATTTCAACCTCCAAGCATCTTCTTGTGACTTCAAGTGGAAGATCGTAGAGTAATGAATACTCTACAATTCCATCTATAGAAATCAGTAGAAAACACCTCTCTCAGATTACAGAGCCACCAAGCATCGAAATTTCACATATCTTCTATACCCGTAGGTATCTACTAAATTGCAATGTCTATTTGACAAATATCATCGAACGATGTTTTTAAATGTCAATAGATTGCGTTAGTAGTACGCTCGCGTTTATTCCCGTATTTCAGGGGCCAATTCGGCGATATTTTTAAGGAAATGAAATTTTTTGTGCTTATGGCACTGAATGAAATATTTAAGAAAATGAACACTAATACATTAATTTGAAAATTTTCAAATGAATGTTCTAGTGTTCATTTTCTTAAATATTTCATTCAGTGCCATAAGCACAAAAAATTTCATTTCCTTAAAAATATCGCCGAATTGGCCCCTGAAATACGGGAATAAACGCGAGCGTACTACTAACGCAATCTATTGACATTTAAAAACATCGTTCGATGATATTTGTCAAATAGACATTGCAATTTAGTAGATACCTACGGGTATAGAAGATATGTGAAATTTCGATGCTTGGTGGCTCTGTAATCTGAGAGAGGTGTTTTCTACTGATTTCTATAGATGGAATTGTAGAGTATTCATTACTCTACGATCTTCCACTTGAAGTCACAAGAAGATGCTTGGAGGTTGAAATCGTTGCCTCACTTCGATGGACGTGGTGCGACTGACGAGTTCCTTGCAGAACGAAACATATATGTCTCGCACTTCCATCAGGTGTGGCATCGATTTCAATATTTCTCTAACATTTATCCCTTGAAGGATAATGGAGACATCACATCGTACACGTTCACATATCTAGCTCTGCTATAACATTCTCTTGATTAATTTCAATTTTTCAAATGAATGTTCTAGTGTTCATTTTCTTAAATATTTCATTCAGTGCCATAAGCACAAAAAATTTCATTTCCTTATATATATATATATATATTTATATATATATATATATATATATATATATATATATATATATATATATATATATATATATATATATATATATATATATATATATATATATATATATATATATATATATATATATATATATATATATATATATATATATATATATATATATATATATATATATATATATATATATATATATATATATATATATATATATATAATATATATATATATATATATATATAATACGATTCAATGTTCATGTTTCAATGATTCGAATAAGAATTGTGCTGTAAATCAGTTAACGAACAAGAAAATTAGATTATGTATTTCCAACGGAGTCAGGTGGTCTGCTGCGTGAAGAATCGGAATAAATTTTGTCAGATAGAGAATCTTGAATTTTTTTGTCTGTAAACTTTCGAAAGCATTTCACCGAAAATAAATGTATGCATGCCCAATCTTATATTTGAATATACCTTGAAACTCTTCTCCGCCAGCAACATTTTCTTAAAAATACACTTTTTCCTCGAATTTCATTGTTCTTCAAATAAGTAATGGTCATCATTACTTTTTCAATTGAGAAAAGCATTGTTTCAACATAAATTTTATTGGATTCCATTCGGAATCAACCTTTGGTTTCTGGTCTTTTCTATATAATATACAGTATCAAATCTGATTAACAAATAGCTCAATAATAAAATAACGTGAAATAAAATGAATAAATGAGCCGATTAAAATGAAATGTCTTCCCTAAGTATTTATCACTGAAAGATGTACTCAACAAAGATTTCTCGCAGCAGTACCCATATAGTTGAAGGAGGTTATAGGAGTACTGAGAACAAGTAACAAATTTAATTATTTCGATAATTCTAGGTTCTTATTCTCTTTCGGTAACAGGTTTACAGAAGAAATTTTCTTCTGAAATGACTGAAAAATGATCATTGAATTCGCATATACATATATATATATATATATATATATATATATATATATATATATATATATATATATATATATATATATATATATATATATATATATATATATATATATATAATTATTATTATTATTTCGATTATTCCCCATGAGGAGAGCGACTGAACTTGAATTCGCAATCATTAGGAATTTTGCTTTAGGTAAAAGAAAAACTTTAGGTAAGACAAGTGATTCCAATGAACGTGCTATATTTTTTGAAAATTGAATTTTACATAGTTGAGATTACATATACTCATCCAGGAATTTTATATTTAAATATTCATTTTCTGGTTTTTGTGTGTGAAATCGATGTTAAAGCAGGAAGGAATGAGCTTTGATTGAGTTGTGTTATTTGATGATTGTTAAATATCTGTTCTTTCATTTATTGTGTTATCATTCAGAAGTTCTACGACTTTTCGAAACGCACTTAATTTTTACTCTACAAAGTGAAATGTCCGTTTTAGTTGACAACATTTGTGTTGTGGCAGCTCCTTGGGAGTTTTATTTGAAATATTTCGATATTTCGATTGAGAGTACATACTGAGAGTTTCAATCTAAATATACACTAATACAACTCATCTCTTTCGAGAGTGAACATTCCATGCGCTTCGAAGCACATTTGACTGGTAGGAAATACCATTGAGGGCTATTTATCCTATTGTCGAAACTATCAGTGGGATGCATCCAAACAATCTAGTTTCGATGTCCTTTCTGAGATCCTCTGCATTTTAATGAGGTCCGGAATTATCTTCCATGTGCCTCTACGTCGTCGATTTGCACATTGTTCTGCTTTTTACAATTTTGCCCCATTATCCTTCTAGGGGTAATTGTTAAGGGCAAGGCGTCGGCAGTTACTGCTTGGCTGATCACGTTCACACAGCGTCCGGCAGATCATGCCGACGATCGTGATGATGTCCTTTCCTTTTGTGAAATAAAACACTCAGTTTTTTTTTTTTTTATTAACATCTATATATATTTAACTTTATAACAATTCATTTACAGGGAAGTACAAAAATTTTATAAGTATTGTTATAATATTATTTCAGCCTAATCAAACAATTTTTACTGAAGTTTTCTGAAACTTTATCACTTATTATACATATTTTGCAAGTTTTTATGGTGTTAGCATAATTTTCATATTCTTGTTGAACGACCTACGACCTTTTGTGAAATAAAACACTCAGTGAGATTCAACAATTTATCAATATTTGTTTGTTAATTTCTGTAGTTGTATAAATAGTCATCGTCATCCAATTATGGACTTCCCCACATTTTTATGCGTGTCCGTTCACAATTGTACGTCGATGCTTATTCATATTTTTCGAATCTATTTTATATGAAATCTATTTTATTTCGTCGATGATTATATCATGTATGAGTTTGTGTTTAATTCTGAATGGTATGGATGATGCATTCTGTTTTATTATGTTTTTTGTGAAATGTGAATTTTGTGCTTGATTTTCAAAAAAGTTGAGAGTTTGTTTTCTAATTTCTGATTTTATTTTTGTTATTTCTAAGGATTTGTGTAGTGTATCTATAGGTGTGTTTTTTGGAGCCCTCAGTATATTTCTAAGAATTCTGTTTTGGAATATTTGGATTTTTTCATAATTGTATTTATATGTTCTGTTCCATATGGGACATGCATATAATACAATTGGTCTGACTGCTGCTTTGTAAATTAAGGTTTTCGCTTTTGTTGAGAGTACTGATGTTTTTTTTATAAGTGGATTTAGTATTTTCGCTGCTATGTAAGCTTTATTCAATTGACTGTTTATATGTGGAGTGAATGTGAGTTTTTTGTCTAGGAGGACACCCAAATATTTAGTTTCGTTTGTGTTTCGAATATTTTCGTTATACATTTTTAAATTTATGTTTGGTTTATCTTTTATTTTTATAGTGAAATGTGTTATGTTCGTTTTTTCTGCATTTATCCTAATTTTCCATTTGTCAAAAAATTTTTCAAGGATGATCACATGTTTTTGAATATTTTTTATATTTTGATCAATTTTCCAACTCTCTGAAAGAACTGCTGTATCATCAGCAAAAAGTGCTAATTGTGTTTTTTCGAATTTCGGTATATCATTGATATAATAATTAAACAGAAGTGGAGATAATATTGCTCCTTGGGGTACGCCTGCTGTAATAATTTTTTTATTCGAAAGTGATGATTTAACTTTCACTTGAAAAGTTCTGTTTTTGAGAAATTTCGAAATTATATTGATGATATACAATGGAAATTTCGCGTTTATCATTTTATAGAGCAGTGCCTTGTGCCACACAGTGTCGAAAGCCTTTTCTATGTCTAATGTTAACATAGATGTAGATTTGTTTTGATTGAAATTGATTGTAATTTTATTTATTATTCTCGCTAGTTGTAAGTTTGTGCTTTTGAATGATTGAAAGCCGAATTGTTCTGGAATAATTTCAAAGTTACTCTGTTTTTCGAATTTTTTCAATCGATTTTGAATAATTTTTTCGAAGACTTTTGACATTGTGTTCAACAGGCTTATTGGTCTATAATTTTGAGGAAATGTTGGATTTTTCCCTTTTTTTTGAATGGAAGTATAATTGCGTTTTTCCATTGATTCGGAAAATGTTGGTGTTCTAAACATGCATTATATAGTTTAGTTAGATGAACAATAGCTGTTTTTGGTATTTTTTTGAGCGTTTCATTGCTAATCCCATCTGGGCCAGGTGCTTTTTTATTAGGTAGACTTTTGATAATTCTGTAAAGTTCGTATGAGTTGGTGTGTTCTGAAATTGGTGTGTTTATTGTTTTTTGTAAAGTGTTTTTAACTAACTTGTTTACTGTTTTTTCGGTGCTGTGATTTGATAAGTTTTGTGTAAGTGAGTGTGTTTTTGCAAATGAATTGGCAATTGCATTTCCTTTATCGTTATCGGTTAATTTCATACCATCAACGCCGTGGATTGGTGGTATGATATTGTTGTTTGATTGTTTTTTCAGGGATTTTGCTATTTGCCACATTTTGTTCATATTGTTCGAAGATTCTCGAAGATCATCTTCCCAGCGCTTATTTTTTAACGAATTTATACTTTGATTTATGAATCTAGTTATTTCTGTTATTTGTTTTTTCAATTGTTTGTTATATTGATTTCGCATTTTTTTTCTGAGCTTGTTTTTTATTTGTATTAAAATTTTTAAGTTTTCTGGAATTTTGAATTCGTAATTTGTGTGGTTTTTTTCTGTATGGTTTTTGTACGTGTTATATATTATTTTTGTGAAAGACTGTATTTCATTTTCAATGCACTCAATTGAATTTAAGTTGGGCGATTTGAAATCAATTTGGCGATCGATTGATTTTTGAAAATTTTTCCAGTTTGTTGTATATTTTATTTTGTCGCGAGTGTGGTTTCGAATTAAATGATTTGATTGAATTTTGACTTGAATAGGTAAATGATCCGAATCAAGCTCATTTATCGTTGAGATATCAGATATTTTTATATTTTTGGCTAAAGCAAAATCTATTGTCGATGGTATGCACTCTGGATTATATGGATAATGTGTTTGTGAATTATCGGGGTAGTGAATAGAAATATTGTTGTGATACCTTAAGAAGTTGTTGATCTTTTTACCTGATGCATTTGTGTACCTGCAATTCCAGTTTGGGTGTTTCGCATTGAAATCTCCTACCAAAACCAGTTTGTTAATCCTTTTGTAGATATTTGAAAAATCTTCAATATTTATTTTTGAACTAGGTGAAATGTAGGTATTGCAGATGATATAATCGTCAACTCGTAAAAATTGAGTTTCAACATTATTTATAGACTCGTTTACTTCAGAAATATTCAAATATGATTTATAGTATGCCAGTAAACCATAATACTTGCCATTTGGTTTATTGAAATAGCAGAAGTTTTTCAATTTTGGCGGTAGTATACTATTGAGTTTTGTTTCTTGTATAAGAATTATGTCAACGTCATGATCTTCAGAAAGATTCTCCAGTTCGTTGATTTCATTACGGAGGCTGTTAGCGTTCCACGAAATAATATTTAACAAATGTTTTTTGGTGTTTCTGGCCATTAAAAGTTATATTTTGAGCTAACTTCTTGCAATACCAGCAGCTTGTCTAGAGGAGACGAGGCTGCTGTTAGTTTGACTTTTAGTTCTCTTACGATTGATAACATTTGTTTTATGTTGCATAAGTTGTTCAATTCGTTAAGCTCTGAAAGCAAGGAATTAAAATCTGTCATGTTTGAATCTGAATCTTGAATGTTAGGTTGGACTCCGCTTTGTAGCCTCCACGTATGATTTAGATTTTAGTTGGGGGAATTGTGAATTATCATTTCGAAATTCTCTGGTATTTTGAGTTGCGCTCTGATATGTAATGTTTATGTTTTTTTGAGCTGGTATTTTTTTTGTTTCTTCACTTTGTGTACTTACATTGATTTTGTTTTGTGTTTTTTCAATATATGATGTATACGCCGGACATCGCGAATAATTTGCCGGATGTGGACCGTCACAATTCACACACTGTGGTGGGCACTGACCCTTTATGTTTTTACACTCACGTGTCCAATGGTTTCCGGTACACTTTACACATCGCGGTTTGAGGTTACAATTCGCACTTCCGTGTCCGAATCGCTGACATCTATAGCACTGGGTCACTTTCTTCTTTCTTGAAAATGGTTCCCAGGAGAGCTTGATGTTGTCGAGTTCTTGAATTGATTTGAATTCCTTCGGGTTCATTTTCTTATCGTATTTTATTAAATACGATGATGATTGTTCTTTCCGGCCTTTCAGTGTGATAACTTCATTCACGCCGGGGTTGATATCCTTTAGGTTTTCTAATAAGGATTTTTGGCTTAATCCTGGGGCTCCTTTCATCACTATTTTACGGTCTTTTTCTTCACGTAACGCATATGTGAAGAATTCGATATTATCTTTTGTGAGCTCTTGTGCTAATTTCTTGCTGGCTGCTACTGTGTGGGGAAATATTTTGACTTCCCCGTTGTTAAGATATTTCGCTGAGAAATTGTTAGCAATGATTTTCTTCAGTTGACGATGAAACCTTTGGTAACAATTTATTTTCGATTTTATTATAAGTGGTGGGAGTTTTTTCTCTCTTCCGGTGCTTTTTCTTTGATTGCTCTTTTAGAAATTTCTATATTTGTGTTTGAAATTTCACTTTTCACTTCCAATACACCGAAACGATTATATGTTTCAACATGACTTTTCTGTGAACTGGTAGAATTTCTTCTAGAGTTCTGTTTTCTGTGGACAGTTGTGAAGCCCTGATTGTCGGTTTCCATTTTCGTGCAAGATTTTTCTGATGGACTTTTACTCACATCAGAATATTCACCGTCTGTAGAGTCTCCGGCCTTGGAGCCCCTTGGGGACCGCGATCTGCCGCCGGACTCGTCGTCTGTATCAGATCTCGTTTTGAGTCTTCTCTTTTTTTTTCGATTTTTTGTCATCACTTCTAGTATTTTCGATGTCTGTTGGATGGGTTCGCACAATCTTGGCAAAATGTATTTCGGTATATCGTATACAATTTCTAGGAATGTCTCGGTAGTCACTGGTACCTGAAGCACGATGTTTATACCTCGAAAGCTAACACTCCAGTTTAATTAGATTAATTAATTAATTAGATTAATTAATTCATGATGTCCTTTCAAAACGTACTGCGTGCTTATTTTCTCAAAATACGGAAATACTTAGTGAACTACCCACATGAGCTCCCTCTATTGAGAAAACAAGATAAATTCAAAAATATGATATAGTGCTCGCGACAAGATCAGTTTTATCAAATACCTCAGATATTTAAGTAGTGTTTGGGAATGGTCTCAGGTCCTTATCGCTTCGATTCACACCCCAGCGGTCAATAAAAATTATTCTCTATAAAACTGTTATAGAGAATAATACACTTTGTTTTGAACTCTAAATTTATCATATTGCGACTGCGGTTTCGTAGAATTACTACATTTGCAAACACATCAATGAAGAAATTTTTTAAAATCTTGTTGTCATGTTTGAAAGAAATAACTGTTGGTTATTGAATTTTTCCACTATTTTACCCAAAATCACCGTTGAAAACACTGAGAAACAAAATTAAATTCGAAACAATTTTCCATGTTCTTGACCTGCGTAGTTATAAACGTAATAAATAATTATAGTCTTATAGTATTCATAATAAAACATATATTTGCAATTGAAAACTAATCAGCGTAAAATGGTCGTACTCAACAATCTCATGAAGATTTGATTCAAACATCCTCATCTCCAATATTACTATCCAATTAAAATTTGCTCTCAGACCAAAATTTACGAATGACCTTTGGAGTGCACGATTACGGAAGTTGGCTAACAGGATGATGGACATTGAATTAGTTTCCCGTAAGTGTTCAAAACCTCTAACCCCAGGAAGTTTAGATTGAAAATGTCAGTTTGTGTTGCATATGAAGTTCGTAAATTTAATGAACTTCCTCGAAATTTGTTAATTGATGACAAGTCGAAAATAAGACCAAAATATTTAAATGAATTTCAAATATATATAGAAATTTTGAAAGTTAATTTAGTGTGATTTATTGAAGCGAAGGAGCAATTTAATATGAAATGAAGGGTGTTTTTTTAGAATTATAGAAATTCAAATTGCAATAAAACAACGATGGGTCATTCGATTGAATAGAATTTTTTTATTCGAAAGATAATCTTGTGGCATTACATTTCAAATATGATTTCTGGCATATGACCGCCAGAATTTTCGAAGACTTTTTCCAACATTTGTGGCCGTATATCGGCAATAACACGGCGAATATTGTCTTCCAAATGGTCAAGCGTTTGTGGCTTATCTCCATAGACCAATTACTTTACATAGCCCCACAGAAAGAAGTCTAGCGGTGTTAAATCACAAGATCTTGGAGGCCAATTCACAGGTCCAAAATGTGAAATTAGGCGGTCACGTGTCTTTCAATAAATCGATGTGACATCATGGTTGTTCAATTCAGGAATGAAAAAGTTAGTATTCGTGACTCTATACCGATCACCATTGACTGTAACGTTCTGGCCATCATCGTTTTTGAAGAAGTATGACCAATGATTCCACCAGCCCATAAAGCGCACCAAACAGTCAGTTTTTCTGGATTTAACGGTGTTTGGACATACACTTGAGGATTATCTCCACTCCAAATGCGGCAGTTTTGTTTGTTGACGTAGCCATTCAACCAGAACTGCGCTTAAAATAAAATGGACGTAGTGCGCGATACGTATTCCGCACAGAACCATTATTCTCGAAATTAAATTGCACCATTTGCAAGCGTTGTTCAGGTGTGAGTCTATTCATGATGAATTGCCAAACCAGACTGAGAATAAATCACCTTTCAGCTGTTAAATCGGTCGCCATCTTCAACAGTAATACCAACTTGAAGTTCTATTCATCCAAAAAACACCCTATTATCAAAAATAAATAGCTAATTGCCACAAAATTGGTTAATATAAGTAACCGACGTATTCTTCATGCTGTGGAATCATTTTCAAGAAATGTGATGACATTGATAAAATTGAAACTCTTGATAATTGGTAGTCACCCCGGAACCTACGAAAAATGTGCTAAGCAATGTTGGGAAATTCAGCAAATTTTTCTGCATTTAACGTAATATTCAAGAAATTTCAGGTTGTTGAAAATTGGTAATTATCCTTGTACTCATTGCCTATGGAGCTTCGTCAATATCGTGATCAGTTATCCTTTGAAACAAAGCGTATGTTCTTAGGTTACATAACGTTAGTGGAAAAAATAAATAAACTGAAATAAGTAATATGAAAAAACAGTAACAATCTTGTTACTTGTTACAATCTTGTTCTGATCTCAGAATGAATCTAAAATAGAAAGTGTACGAATAAAAGCCGAAATAAATGTGACATGATACATTTAAAAACATGGACGTTCATTTCGAATTCGATTAACTTATAATTTATAGTTTTCGACTGACAGAGAAGAAATTATATATATATATATATATATATATATATATATATATATATATATATATATATATATATATATATATATAAGGACACGAAATTTTTTGTGCTTATGGCACTGAATGAAATATTTAAGAAAATGAACACTAGAACATTCATTCGAAAAATTCAAATCAATCAAGAGAATGTTATAGTAGAGCTAGATATTTGAACGTGTACGATGTGATGTCTCCATTATCCTTCAAGGAATAAATGTTAGAAAAATATTGAAATATAGAAAAAATATGTCTCTAACA
The DNA here is from genome assembly GCA_030704895.1 of Henosepilachna vigintioctopunctata. Lineage (NCBI taxonomy): Eukaryota > Metazoa > Arthropoda > Insecta > Coleoptera > Coccinellidae > Henosepilachna > Henosepilachna vigintioctopunctata. The sequence goes on along the minus strand of JARQZJ010000130.1, from coordinate 1,612,470 downwards.
TTTATCCCTTGAAGGATAATGGAGACATCACATCGTACACGTTCACGTACCTAGCTCTACTACAACATTCTCTTGATTGATTTGAATTTTTCGAATGAATGTTCTAGTGTTCATTTTCTTAAATATTTCATTCAGTGCCATAAGCACAAAAAATTTCATTTCCTTAAAAATATCGCCGAATAGGCCCCTGAAATACGGGAATAAACACGAGCGTACTACTAACGCAATCTATTGACATTTAAAAACATCGTTCCATGATATTTGTCAAATAGACATTGCAATTTAGTAGATACCTACGGGTATAGAAGATATGTGAAATTTCGATGCTTGGTGTGTCTATAATCTGAGAGGTGTTTTCTACTGATTCCCATAGATGAAATTGTGGAGTTCTCATAACTCTACGGTCTTCCACTTGGAGTCACAAGAAGATGCTTAGGGGTTGAAATCGTTGCCTCACTTCGATGGACGTGGTGCGACAGAGGAGTTTCTTGCAGAACGAAACATATATGTCTCGCACTTCCATCAGGTGTGGCATCGATTTCAATATTTCTCTAACATTTATCCCTTGAAGGATAATGGAGACATCACATCGTACACGTTCACATATCTAGCTCTACTATAAAATTCTCTTGATTGATTTGAATTTTTCGAATGAATGTTCTAGTGTTCATTTTCTTATATATATATATATATATATATATATATATATATATATATATATATATATATATATATATATATATATATATATATATATATATATATATATATATATATATATATATATATATATATATATATATATATATATATATATATCCTTTTCAATATAAGTTTTTATTGAAATCAAATATGTAAAAAGAAAGTAAGTTTATGATGTTGATATGTACAAATGCTTGAAACCTCATAATGAAATATTATTTCATCCTAAATTTACGAATAATGCAATTATTTTCCGGAATAAATGTCTATCACTGTCGGTGTTTAAGTCAAACTAATGATATTCTCCTTTTCAGCGTTACACAAATCATTCTCGAAAGTTTTGAAAGAAAAAGTGTCGTTTTCAAATTTATCCACCTGCAGGTATTCGAAAGTTCTCAAACTCCACGCAATTCATCAGGAAGATATTGTGCAGTCTCGGCAAATATTTTTTTCATTTTCTTTCGTTGCGCATTTTTCTGCTTGAGAAGACTATTACCAATCTACAATTCCATAATTTCTGTTTGTTGAAGGTTGTAGTCTGGAGCAATATTCTAACCCAGAATTCCATATATTATTATTTATATGCATATGCATATGAAGATGAGTAGTATCTTCTTCACTCTTTTTGAATCCGAAAATTCTACATCACGTGCCAATCCATGAACGCATTTCAAAAATTGCAATCTTCCGAGACTGTATCGTTAATCTGAGTAAGTGAAAGGTTTAGATAATTTTTACACACTTCAAATCAGAATTTTCTTTGTGAAAACTTAATTGACGAAACTACTCTTTCGATTTGGTTTTTGTTTTTCAAACAGACCCCTTTCTTTTTTTTGAATTGATTTGCTCAATATGAGGCACATTGCTCGTTCACTATTTCTTCTTGTCAGCATATCTCCAAACGGAAACATATTTGAGTAGCACTAGTTTTCCAATCAAAATGTTGTTTCAATATGGATGGAAAAATATCCGTTTTTTTGCATTGCCTTGCTATTTGTACTTCCCAATGAACAGTCTTTTTTTTTTCTTCAACAAAAACAATATCGAAATGTATCGAAATTATTCTCGCCTCAAATGAAAATTCATTTCTACTATTTCACACATGTGAGACGAACGGATATTAAAATTTAAAAAATTAAGAAATTGTCTCCAATTCGCTCAGCGGTAGATAAGGAAAATTTCAATCAATTTTTTGCATATCAGTTGAAAAATTTTTAAAACGTATCACTGTTTAATTTGAAACTTTTGGCTATAGTCCACAAAATATAATAGGCGTATATTTTGACTACCTGTGCGTCAATTCATTTTGAAGAGTTACGATAATTGTGTAATAGAATACAAATATAAGAACATTGTAACGTGTGAATTCCCCACACTACGCCGCCACTGAATTGTTGATTCAGTTGACTTTTTTATGTTTTTCGTCGCTGGATTCGATCGCGATAACCTGCGCATATCTAAAATGCAAATATAGTGGGCTAAATTCTCGTTTGCACGTTTCTTTTTCGTCAATTATCCATCTGAGAAGTAACATCGTAATCTTACACATAAGATTTGGTAGATTTCAATTACTTTGATTATATTATTATCTCAATACCAATTGGTTTAATTAATTATGTGGCGTCTAAACTGACGTCACCTCTGCTGGAGCTGTAAAACTACCTCCCATGGAGCTAAAAGTACCTTCGTTAGAGCTGTAATACAACCTTCGCTCCTGCTATCAAAGTATCTTCGCTGGAGCTCTCAAAGTACCTTGGCTCGATCGTCAATAAAACCTTGGCTAGAGCCTCAAAATTATCTGGATTCGAGCGTTAGAAACACGTCGCAGTAGCTTCAAGCTACATATAGCAAAAGACCATCTTGTGAATCCAGCATCTATGAAGTTATATAGATAAGTTATTTCCTTTTATAGTATATACGAAGAAATCTAGTAAATTCATACATTTCAGACCGAATGTGTGACCCCTCGTTTTCTGCGAAACGGGGGTTCTAACATTTGTATTTAATTATTGTACTTTACAATCATAGATATAGTGAGAGCCAGCGCCTTCCAAACCTAGGGAAAAGTTTGATAGTTGAAATTTTGTCACAGTATTTTCTCTAGCATAAGGTACAATGTTTAGTGGTTAGAAACCTTGACTAATATTGCCTTCGCCAGTTTTCAGGTAATGAGGTGCACAATAAATCAACGGTGCAAATGACTATTTGAAGTCAGTGTTTGAGAAGCCAGGCCCTTCTGAAGGATCTTACACTCCCCCAAACACAGTCTGAAGTCAATTCTCCTCAAGAGCGTATTACTCAATATACGACTGAATTTAAAAAAGCATTGATAACACTGGGGAACAATTTGTAACATAATTTCTGTTGACTTCGAATTTTAGGCTGTTTTAGAGGTAAATTGACATGCTGATTCCAAAACATTATTCAGTTTTTTCTTATCAGGTCATATTTTTTTCCACAGTTGTTGCGCATACTATTACGCTTCGAGAAACTGAACGTGAATTACAGAAAGCCCTACTGCACTTCTCTCGGCGGAACCTTTTCCGGAGCAAAGATTTTAAAGTTGACGATGATTCTGTTCGTAAAGGATTCAATCAGCATGAGTTGAATGACTTGGTACGATATTTGGGCCTATCAAAAAACGCGTCACCTACTTTCGATCGAGAGAAAGTGCATTTCTTCAGTTCTTTCGGAATTCTGATGGATTTGTGTATTGTCATAATATAGCTGGTTTGAAAAGAATTGGGAATTCTAGACAGGTCATTGACTTGTTGCAATATAACTTACACCAATTGATCATCTGTGTTAACTTTAAAATGGTATGTCTCCTTCTTGAACAGCAACACGGATATACCAAGTATCCCTGTTTTCTATGTAGGTAGGGCAGCAGAGCTCGGGAAAAGCATTGAGTGCAGTCAAAGTGCCACCAAGACCTGACCTGAAACCCGGTGATCCAAGCATTTTAACAATTGTTGACAGAAAAAGATAATATTTCCGCTTTTGCATATTAAACTAGGTCTCATGAAGCCATTTGTCAGAGCTTTGTCAACTGGAGGGGACTGTTTTATCATTTCGGCATTTCCTTGCTTGTCATATGACAAGATAAAGGCTGGTGTCTTCATGGGCCACAGATTCGGCAACTTATTAAAGATTAACGTTTCATTGAAACAATGACCGAACTTGAAAATAATGCTTGGTTGGCATTCAAAAGTAATGTCAAGGGCTTTCTTGGAAACACACGAGCCTAGAATTACGTCGAACTTGTTCAACAGCTCTTAGAAAGCTTTAAAGAGCTTGGCTGTAACATCAGTATCAAACTGCTTTTCTTGCATAGCCATCTTGCTAACTATCCAGAAAATCTTGGCGCTGTTAGTGATGAAAAGGGGTAGAATTTTGGTGATTCCACTAAGATTTGAAGGTCATGGAGGCAAGGTATCAATGAAGATGGGATGTCAGTAAGATAGCTGACTAATGTTGGAGCATCAAGCGAGACTGTCCCCAGATTGAACATTCTAGGAAAAGTTATGAGCGGAAATTTTTACTCTAATATCTTTTTCCATTTTTTTTATAAACACAATTTAATTTTTAATATAATAACATTTGAATGAATAAAATATTGTAATATGTTTGGTTAATACCCACTTTATTTTCCTCTGTATACCCATTTTGTATGACTTTTAGGGTGCAGAGAGGGTATCCTGCAGTTTAGAAACTTGACGTAATACAATAAATTGTATTACGTCATTTGACAATTTTGAATTCAGACACCAAAATTCAGTCAAAAACAAGTCACAGATCTAAAACAACAAAATTGCTGTCCCTAGTGACCATTTAGTAACCATAGTCCATAGTAACCATTTTCGAATAAATAATGAGATTTTCTAAGCATTTAAATTTTTACATATATTGACATAATATTATAACCTCTATCACGGCCACCTTTAATACAGGTCATGAACAGCGTAGTCCCTCGGTGTTGCCAAATTGTGCACAGTGGTATACTATCCTAGTCAGATGTTCCCAAGCTTTCAAGCATTATTATAATAATATTGTTAGTATTTATAACATATAGAATATTATATTGGGTATTGTGAGCACATATTCCTGTAACTGGAAAATGTAAAACATTTATTATTGCAAGAAAACAACGATGTTTTCGATAAAGCCCCACTGCGTGAAAAATACTTCTTTTAGTCAGTGGGATTCATTCACATGAAAAGTTGTCTAACCAAATTTATTGCATTATTTGAAAGCATAAGAACCTTGAAAGAAACGCTGTAGGAATTACTCAAATTAAATTATTTACCAAAGTATAAATCAATATTATATTTCTGATTGGCGCAACCAACAAACTACTTTATTAAAGTATTGAGCTTTCTTCGTTTATTTTTTGATTCAGTTTTCTCGTGTCCGTCTTCAATATTTTTTTTTGTGTATTCATTCAATGAGATATCCGAAAAAATGGAACACAGCATGATCAGAACATTTTTACTGTCTTCACCACATAAACAGCAACAATAATAATCTTTCAAGGCACATATGTGAAATAAGACATTTTCAATTAAATCTGTAGGTATATTCAGCACTCCCCGTTGCAAAAAATTAGAATATTATAAATAAAATTATGGATTACAAATATTCTGTTACGGGGAAAGTTTGGAATATGAAAAAAATTTTTGTTAGTAGTCCGTACTCAAAACACAACACAAATTCGATTCGAATAAATCGGTACACACAAAGCACTTCGTTTTTATAATTATGTTATCCACATAATTATTAAATGTGGATAATCATAAATATTTGATGTTATGTTATCCACAAACTATCAACAGTAGCACCTAAATAACACAATATAAAATTGATGAATAGAGGATTAGAACTGAAATCGTAAAATATTTAACTTCAATCTACGAAAGTCTTAGGCAACACAAAATTGATTTCGTTCCACTCAAATTTGTAAACAAACTAAACACAGTTCATTATAGCTGGATGTTGAGATTTCAACAAATTATCAACATCAACACTTGTATTACACTGTGCACAATTGAAAAATATAGAATTTATACCAAAAGCTCAAATTATTCAACTTCAAATTGCGAAAGTTTTGGGAAGCGTCTTATTTGCATTAGTATACCAACTCAACTAATGGCGGGATTTTTGCACCACTATCTCCTTTTAACAGATGTTCATTTCATGGCCTGCATTGAAGGTGGCCGTGCCTCTATCCTAGGTGTGGCAGACACTGGCTGTAAGTCTATGATATAATAATCTCACTTTTTCATGTATTTTCATTTTGGATATTGGATTTGCAACTTAGTACATTTTCCATCAAAAATTACAATTTTTAACTTTTCTAGAAAGAAAAATGCTTACCAACGTCAGTGACTCACCTGAGATTTTAACGCATACTTTGCTTTACTTACGATTTATTTTCATCCCAAAAACTTTTCGATACAGAGAGAACAGAAACAAGTCAAAATTTTTCTGATACAAAGAAAATATGTTCGATATTCGAAACCAAATAGAGAGATATCCTTAAATACTAGAGGAAGTAAAAAATCCATTATTAGTATATATAAGTAAAGAACTGAAATTATTTTTGTAACCAGAGAAATGATTTATTTGGTATTTTTTGTATGTCAGTAGTACGTTTGTACATTCTGGTTATTACTTTTTTAAATGAAAGGTATCTAGATACTAGAACCCCATTTGGCCAAATATCCTTTCTTTAGACCTTCTCCAAATCATCTTGATGGATGGGGCACCTTATCAAGCATGTACAGAAGTGGATAATCGGACTGTATTCAAAATAAGATTGACATTTTACCTCTGGCAATTTCATAAATAATGATTTCTCCAGATCCCCAGGCTAATTAATGGTGTGAACTCGGGATTAATGATAATAAATATATTTAGAAACAGTTTCCACTTCTGAATTCATTCCAGTACATCCAAGCACGAAATTTTCATAACTTCGTTCAGTTTGTTACATCTTATTTCAAAATTTCCTCTCAAATGCAGTTATGTTCAAATTATGGGGGATTTTTCGTCAAAATTCTCATAGACATGAATATCCTTAGTGATTAGTGTTGCTTGATGAGCAAGAAGTATCTCAGATTCAATTGACTTATTGTTAAGGTTTTTTGTTGTATTTCATTGGATAATGATAGTTTTTTTCGCTTATAAAGTTCATTGAATGTTCGACGATCTCTTGGTGAAACATTGTCTCAAAAAAAAAAAGACACTTGGCTTTGTTTGACAAAAATTATTTTTTCTGGGTATTACTCCATTCCCAAAGAAATTTTACTTTCTTTTTGAGGCAAAACAATTGCATACATCGATTCTGTGAAAAACATAAGTAAGCAGTCCCGTGGTGCAGTCTGTCGCTGTGCGATTTTCACGTTGATCCGACAAAGGTGTAGAACGTGGGTTCTACGATATTTTCTTATCTGAATTATTCACATTCAGATCATATTTACATAATATTTTGTCCTGCGTCAAACCGATCTATAAGTACGAAAAATTCCGATATTCTCGAAATTATTTTTTTCGGTTTTTTTAATGCATGACCAATAGTAGACCTTTGCGATAACATTTTCCATTAAGTGTAACTAACCGTGTCTAAATCCAAATTGCGAGCCACTTATATCTCTTGAACATCTTTTACTAATTCTCTGGGAACATCTTTTACTAATTCTCTGGGAAAAGATTTCAAGGAATATTCTCAAATATAGCTCATCAGGCTTATAAGTATGTGGTCTTATTTTCTTGGATTAGTCTTCTTCAAGAAGATAAAAGTTGAGTACAACTACCTCTTGTGACAGTAACCTGACTGGTATATGTTGTTAGAAACTTTATGTAGAACTGGGACGCCTCTTTCTCAAGGACCTTGAGTATCAATGGAGGCATTTCGTTTAGCCAAACCGATGTGTTATTTTCTGAATTACTCATAGCTTTTTAAATCTCATCTATATCTATTGCTGGGCTGATTGGAAAATTATTGTCGAGGACTATATGTTTGTTTGTTGTACTGTTAAAATTTTTCTCAGTTTTCTATATACCTACACCAGCAGACTCTTTCAGTTTTTTATGCAAATTGAAATAGTCATGTTGTTTTTGTAATTGTTCAATTTCGTAAGGATTTTCATTTAATTTTTATTATTTTTTTTCGGATTCAATAAATGGTTTTTGAAGATTCACAGTGTAGTTTAGATCCTGTGTTGAATTCAGCAGATACGCTTTTTGCAGCATCATTTCTCAATTCAATTTTGGCGTAAAACAACGTTTTTCAGTCCAGACCGAGTTCTTAGGATTTTTTTTTAACGAGTTGCAAATGTCTGTCAAATTGGGGTGTTCCTCCAGTATATTCAAATTCGCAAATTTTGTTGTTACACATATTGCATGAAATTTCAGTTGGCAAATATTATCAACTGTTATTTCTTTACACACATATGTACACTGGTCATTTTTTATTCAGTGTGAAATTAACAGAACATTGTGGGCATTTGTTCAGTCCGGTCGATATCTTCACATGTACTTTCAATATCAATACTATTGAAATTGATTGAATATTCGCCTGATCTCTCAAAGAGAGATTGTTCAATATATTGAATAGAAAAACTTGGCTCAGCTCCACAAAATTATATTGAATGCTTTACTATTGTTTCGGGTTATTACCCCATTTACCGAAATTTAGTGTGACATAGTTTAACATTGAAAATGGACCACACGCCAGAAAAATTATCAAGCAAGTTATATAATTTTGTATATGATTGCAATCGAAAAAAGAATATATGACTTTATTTGATAGTTCATTTTAATTTTTTCAAAAATCACAGAAATTGAGGAAAAGTAAAACACAATTGAGTACCATTAATATTAACTGACTCTAGTATCAGTATAATATATATATATATATATATATATATATATATATATATATATATATATATATATATATATATATATATATATATATATATATATCAATGTAATGAATGAAGCAATGGAATGAAGCTGCTTTGTTATCAAATCAAATATTTATCATTATTTGTTATCAAATCAATTATTTTCACAATTACGTTCATCAAAAGTCTATCGAAACTTCCTCAGGACTCATTTATATATATATATATATATATATATATATATATATATATATATATATATATATATATATATATATATATATATATATATATATATATATATATATATATATATATATATATATATATATATATATATATATATATATATATATATATATATATATATATATATATATATATATATATATATATATATATATATATATATATATATATATATATATATATATATATATATATATATATATATACATATATATATATATATATATATATATATATATATTTATATATATATATATATATTTATTTATTTTACAAATCTTGAACGATGTTTGAGAAGTTTAATTAATCGATTCTGTGAGAGTTAGGCTACGAATATCGAAAAAATCGTGTAGCTTCATATATAATATTAGACTTTTCCTGTTTTCTTCAAATGATTATAAATTTACTATTCTTAGCGGTTGTTCGCTATTAATTTCTTTCAAACACTCAGCTTCATATCTTAGGTTTTCCATCTCATTCTGGAAGTGATACTGAATACTTGAAAGGAGTGGTGAAATTCCAGAATTTATTTGTGACATTTTCTCTGTATTCAAAATGCAACAGAAAACCACGATCTCCGAAATCTCTGATGATTGAATGATTTTTAAGAACTCTTAGTAGATGAAAACTTCTGAATATTAATATTATAACTTTAGCTTCATTCCTATAATCCTACTATCATCATTATTTTCCTCTACTATTCGAGAAACATCTTGTCCTTCAACTGCAGCTCAGCAGATTATATTTAAATCATTCATCAAGTTGCTGAAACTGAAAAACTCTTTGAATAGCTCTTTAACACATAAATAAAGTTAAAGTTCGAAGAACTTGATCGTGTGAACTTATTTCAATAAATATAGAAATTTGCATTTTTTCTCAGTATTTTGTATATCAAATATCTGAAGTTGAGATCGTTTCCCTCAGACACCCTGTAGGTGAGATGAGGGTTCCATGGTGTTATATTTCTCGCAACGGATGCGAGATCCTGCTTTAGGCTCCTCGTATATTTCGTTACGTCACAGTGAGGGGATCTCAAATCCATATATTTCACTTACAAGCTAACATTTTCGGCTTCCCTAAAATATTATATCTAACCATATTATAATTCTTTCAGAGGGCAGGCTAGCTGCATTTTCTATTAGATGAATGTAAAATATAGTCGCCATATATTTGCAGGATGATATTTGCTTAGTACAAAATGAACGACAAGAAATGTCGGCCATTTCCCATAACTTATATTTAGACCTTCCTGAATGTTCTCATGAAACAGTCCGTATCTTATTTGATGCGGAATGTGTGGTCACATAGACTAAAAAATTATTAACCCATCAAACAAAACGCTTATTTGAGATGGATAAACATAATTTTAAAACCCAGGAAAATATCAAATTGATTCTTCAATTCAGTGTAATGGTTCAAAACTGAATGATTTACAATTTGATTCATGATTTCATCAAACTAGAATATGTAACATCTGACATTTTCAAGATGAATAACGTGAAAAAAAAGCAATGGACACCAAAGAAGTGTGAAACTGCACTTTATTCTGCCTCATTTTCTTATGTGAAAATATATCAAATCCTACAAAGTATTTCGCTTTATTCTTCTAATATCTGTTAGATTCCGAAATTTTTTGGAATCAATATTGTGAAACAGGACGGTATCAATAACTGTTGATTCGGGTTGAAAATTTTCCAACCTTCAAACGTGACCACTCCTTTTCACCCATCCGTTAACTTAGTCATTTGTTTTATCTTGCAAGGATTAGATAGGTCACAGTTGATTGTATTTTATTTTCAATAATAATACAATTTCAAAGACTTCATTGTATTTATTACCTCACTTATTCTTTTTCTCCATCTGTATTTTCATCAACTATTAATATTTTCTATTTTTTGTATTTGTATAATAATTTTAAATTTTTCTGTGATTGGATGTAGATGTAGTGGGAATAAATGAATTATCATTATTGCTTACGTATCGGAATTGTTCTAATTATATAACAAATTCCGAGTTGCAGAAAGAGTACATTTCCATCAGGAGCTATAGTATATGAGATTTCAATAGACTCCAGAAAAAATTTAATTGAAAATAATCTGTATAAGAAAAATATTATCGATTTTCCTATTCTATGTTACTTCATTTCGAGACATTTCAGAGAGGAAGTTTGGAATAATAACATAGAAGCAAATATTATCCATAGGTATCCCACCAAAATAAACTCATTTGTTGCTTCCAGTTTCCTCTTGCCGTTCCCGCAGTTAATTGAATTCGTTTCAGTTATTTATTTCAGTTACGTGGTGAGAATAAACCATCGAGATTAAATTATTCATCCCTTTTGCTCATGACTAATCCATTTTTAAATTTAGCTGAATAGTTTATTACTCACTCTACATTTTTATAGGGGTCGTGAAGCGTGTCTGCCATTTTGTCAACTTGATAGCTCGAAGATGTTGGTCTTTTTTCTTGCAATACTCTCGAACATTCCGTGAAAAATATGAACATAAAATATAATCATTTACCTCATTATTATTGGGTACAATATATAAATAATGAATATCTTCGTTATGAGAATGCATGATTATAATAAGAATATAATTTATTTCTTATCGCTGTAAATTCATAGAATTCACAGAATCATAGAAATGGTGGTATTTGCGAACATTTCATCAAAATTTAGCAACATTCTCCAGGTTAAAACGCCATAGACAAATTATAAGGAATTGAAACAGACAAAATCAAATTAATAAAAAATTTAATCAATGAGTGACATTTATAAATAAATGAATTAAAGTGTTAGAACAACAAAAATCATAAAACGAAGTACACTTTTAATCAGTCAGTATAATGCATTCAATTCCGAGAAGTTTTGTCATTTCTTGATGAGTGTATCAAACGATTGAAATTATATTGAAATGGAGTTCAACTATGTGTTTTGAATAATACTAAGCATTCAATTTCGTTCATTGAAATGCACCTTCAAATATGTTTTCAAGTGTCTAAACGGGTTCAATATTTATCAAGTACAAAGAAATAAAAATGGCAGCCTCATTCCAGTTCTGATAAAGCATTGTGTACTATGCTGTTCGAATTAATTGAAACAAAGGAAAAAAATAATGTTTTCGAAAAATCTCACCTTTAATGAAGTAAATACATAAAAAATAGCGTAAATTCTTCATATTAATATGAAGTATGTCCTCCTTTCGCAGAAATAACTTCTTGAACTCGTCTAGGCATCGATTCCTTTAGCGTAGCGCAGATTTTCCTCAATTCGTCATCATGAAACAACACCTGAATTGCACTCATAATCATTTTTGCTTTTGTAGTGCAATCCATTTTTGCCAGTAGATTCTTCAAAATATTCCATAAATTCTCAATGGGATTGAGATCAGGTGAATTCCCGGCCAATCGAGTACTTTTATTTCATTCTCACGCATAAAGCCCTACATTTGTTTGGAATTGAGGCAGGGATCCAGGTCTTCAGGTTTCCATGAATGGGACAATCCTGGTGCGCAATATTTCCATATATTTCACTGAATTCATCATCCCTGTTATAGGAGCTAATCGTCGAGTGCCATTGGTTGTGAAAAAACACCAAAACATTTGTTTCGAAAGATGTTTTACTGTTTGCTAGATGTGATCAGGCCGCAAAGTTTCCCCATCACTTCGTCTAACAACACTTGATTTGTAATATTGAACAAACAAATGTTCCTCATCACTAAAAACCACCTTCTTTTAGTCGTCCACAGTCCACGCACGGTACTTTTTGGCCCATGCCAAACGTTTCTTCATCATATTCTGGGTAAGTAGTTGCTTTCTTCTTGGTCTTCTTGCCTTAAGGTCAACCTCCAGCAGTTATTTCCTCACATTTGAGGTTCTCACCTCCACACCAGAAACCATTGAATTCCTTCGAAGATCAGTGCTTGTCTTTCTCGGATTAATTCTGTTATTTCTTATCAACAATTTGTCTGTTCTTGGAGTAGGTTTGCGTTTGCGGCCACAGTTTCCTTTTCTTTCTAGAGACGATTAGCCACTTTCATCATATGTTCTTAAAATGCTCGAAACGCTGGACTTTCCTACTCCGACATTTTCAGCTATATCTCTTACAGTTATTGATGTGTGTTCATTAAGCGTGATAATTTTGGAACGCTTCCTCGGAGTGATATCCATCTTTGGACGAAACAATACAGCACGTATCAAAATTGAAACTATCAACTGTCGCACCGGTAGGCTCACAACTGAATTGCTGTCGAGGTTAAACCGGTTAGAATGTAAATGATGGTCAAGGTCGAACCCTCACGTCACGCCAGGTAGTAAACAAGAAGATGTGAAGGTGTCTGAGCCAAACTGATACTCACATACTTACTACAGCAACTAAAACGAAGAAAAAAAAATGTTTGTCCCAATTAATTCGAACAGCATAGTAAGGACTAAATCAAATATATTAATTTGTTATATCTTTACTTATAGTATGAAATTTGAACACCTCAACTATCTTCTTCTGGTCCTTCCTTGGAAAAGTATCTCTACCTCTGATACATGTAAGATATATTTGTGTACACTTTCCATTTTCGAATATAATAATAGTTCCATTCACCCTAGACATTACAGGATTTGAGTGAACCATAATCAAATATTGCTTGTATTTCTCATTTCACTCTGAGAATGAAATGAGTGTTTATAAAATCCGAAAATTCAATCGAAAGATTATTACTCAGTAGATTGAAGTTATGTTCCACTAACAAGATTCAAAATTTTAATAATGGGTGGTGCAGAGGTAAAGAACGCGGAAAACGTTCGAGAAACTTCAGTTTTTGAATTCCTTTGTCAAGGATATTCGTATGAAATTCAGTGGAATTGATCTTATACAGATAAGTTCTTTGCAGAAAACCCATATAAAGTTTCAACCATCCACTCACAACTTCTCTCGTTAGAATTTAATAAAAATATGTTTTATACAGCAACGAGATCCGATTATTGTGAATTCAGCATTGAATTATCAGAAGTTCAGTTTGTTTCGGATGATGAAAAGTCAACACGAAAATAATAGTTCTTGAAAAGTTATATATACAAGGCATTAGATCAGTAGTTCCCAAACATATTTTTCTCGTGGACCACTTTCAAAATTTTACTGGTTTTGGTGGACCCCCTGCTGCTACATTTCTACCACATTCTTAAAGTTGCCAAAAAATAAAAATTGTGTCACTTCTGAGTTCTATCCCTATATTCCGATATGTAAAATAAAAACGAAAAATGGTACATTTTATAACACTTTATTTATTAAAAGAATAGAATTACAAGAAAAAATTAATAAGGTAATATAGGTTCAGGTCATAATTTTAATTAATGGGAAGGATGTATCTGATGGAGTGTCAGCAAACGATCAATGTTTGGCTTTATTTTTGTGAGCAATAACCGCAAATCCTTTCCCTCTGTGATGTTTAATTTGCTCCTTTTTTTGTTAAGAGGTTTGTAACGGCACTAAAACTCCTTTCGACAAGGTATGACGAGGGAAAAGCTATTAAAAATTTCCTTGCGATTTACCACAGTCCAGGATATTTTTCGGGTATTTCTGTTTGCAGCCAAAATGTTTGGTATCCTTTTCTAAATTTCACCTTCAGCTCCTCATTAGTGCTTAGCTCGAGCAGCTCCTCTTGTAATACAACATTGGCCACTTCCGTTTCATCAAATGGATTTATGATCCATGGTGGTATATCCATCGTCAGCATATCTTCAAACCTGGTTTTGAAGTAATCATGCAGGGCACTTAAATGTTGACTGTAGGTATGGATATCCTCATCAATACATTCTACCTGCGACAAGTTTGGAAATTGAGAGAATTCGCGCCGACTAATATTTTGCGTCATAAATTTCAATTTCCCAGGAAAAGCCGAAATTATCCCCTTTGTTTTTATTAAATTCAGGCTGTCCCCTTGTAACTGCAAGTTAATATCATTAATTTTTTTAAACAAATCTGTCAAATACGCAATGTCTGCTTTGAATTTGATCAAGTTTTGTTTTAAATCTGGATTTCTACTTTCTTAGAACTCTAATATGGAATCGAAAACAGAGTAAAATCTCGTTAAGCATGCACCTTTCGACAACCAGCATACTTCAGTATGTAAGAGCAGTCGTTGGAAGTCTTCATCATTTTCGTCGCACAATTGAGCAAATAAACGCGTATTCAATGCATTGCTTCTGATTTTGTTGACAGGTTTTATTACAAAATGAAGAGATTGGTTCAACCTGTCACTTAAATGTTTTGCCACAAGATGTTGTCGGTGGATTACGCAATGAATAGCTGTAAGTCCTGTTATAATTCTTTTGAGATGACTTATAAACCCACGATATCGCCCGACCATTGCAGGAGCTACGTCTGTTGCCACTGAAATAATGTTTGTAGATGGAATCGATTTTTCAGTAAAAAAATTACTCAGGACATTAAATATCGATTCGCCTTTAGTGTCAGTCTCCAAAGTTCTTTCAAATAGCAATTCTTCGTGAATTTCTTCCTCCATAATAAATCGGACATATGCCAATAGTAATGCTTCATTACCGGGTAACGTTGACTCGTCCACTTGTATAGAAAAATGAGTTTTTTGCAGATGATTGCACAAAAAGTTTTCGATATCAGAGCTCATTTCATCAATGCGTCCTCTCTCGTGAAAAAACAATTGAATAAAACGTGCTCTGTTTGTGTTCAAATCGAAAGAGGACAATTAAAATATCTGTAAGTTGCTAAGTTACCTAACTATACAAGCCGTTGTGATCAACCGACTAGTACACGTAAACAAAATACTTAAGTACTATAACAAAAAAAAGGTAGGTACTTACTTTTCTCCGGCACTAGCAAACACAGATATAAATTTTCAAAATTCCAGACACAAATGAATGAGTTTGCCTTTGGCATCAAGTATTTATAGTGGTGATCAAGTTCATGTCTGAACAAGCATTAAGCATTGTCGGGCGGATAGTGCTTTGCAAGTCTCTACACGAAATTGTACGTAATATCGAATACGCAAGTTTGGACAAGTAACAGTCGCTTGCCTTATTGAAATATTATCTGCTTAGTTAGGAACTTAAAACAATGTAGGTAGGCCCTTATAAAAACTATGCTTACATTTTTGCTCTTTACTATCAAAAGCAGATAAATTTTCGTGGACCCCCATTAACATCTTATGGACCCCCATTTTTTGTTCACGCCTACGTAGACCCCCAGCAAGTCTCCCGTGGACCCCCGGGGGTCCACCTGGACCACTTTGGGAATCACTGCATTAGATGAACATGCGGCGCAAATTCAAGATGATATTCTGAAAATAGTTAGTCGTATGATTACTTTTTAAAAATCCCCTTGTTTCGTACATAACTACGTATATAAGTAAGATGGCGTAAAACTATAAAACAATTTCAACAGTAACAATATTAAATTTCAAAAAGTACGCGTAAAGCTTCTCAATATACAATCATTATTCGAAATATTCCTTCACCACTTGGTCAAATATCAATATTCTCGCCATTTACTGCCGCATCCTTTCAAGCACAACAGGGTTGTTTCTAATTGAGTTACAACAGGCAATTATCCGCTTTCGCATATTTTGCGAATTCTTCACTGAGTAGCGCAAACTAATGGCAACATAGATCCCCAAAGAAATAATCTCAAGGGGTCTGAAGCCTGAGCAGACCCTTAGCGTGTTTCACCAGCGTAGTATCACAAATTATGATGTACCTGAAAAATATATTCATATATATATATATATATATGATTTATGTTGGATGCGCTTGATGACTTAAGATATCTTCACAAAAAACCGAGGCGTAACAACTTGCTTTTAGTTCTGTTTCCTCCAGTTGGTATCATCTGAGTATCTTGCTCAGTTATTTGGTCACCGTGATCGAGTCATTAATAAATATTAAGAAAATAAGTGTACCCAGAATGCTACCTTGAGGTAAACCACACTATATATTTAGAATCTTTGAAATTGAGTATTGAGTATTGAGAATGAATATTGAAAGAATTTCCGCAATTGCTTGGACATAATAAATTCAAAAAGTTTCGCAAAACGACGCCAATATACTTATGGTTCTATAGTTATTAATATCACGAGGATCTCCATTATTATAGACTGGTGTAATGACTGCTTGTTTAAGCTGATTTGAGACGATGCTGTATTTCGGTGAATTGTTAATTACAAATAAGATAGGTTTAGCAGTCATGCCAATACATTCTTCAATTATTGTTATAAAAATACCATCAACTCCACTGCTGCTCTTATTCTTTAGCAAGATGCATGTTTTTCGAATTTCTTAGAATCTTTGTCTTCCTCGTTGAATGTTAAATATGCGAGTGATGAGTATTTTGAACTGTTGATACATGTTTGTTATTAAAATTCCTCATTTTATTTCTTGAGAAACTGTATCCATTGCTAAAACAATCAGTGTCATGAATAGATAAATGCCAATTGATGTTTGCTATATACATTGACATAATTCAAATTTTACAAGGATATCATGGAGGATCTTCCTTTATTATCTTCAGCACGAGCATTGGTGTAGTCTTCGATCAGAAGCTTTCCTTCATTCCACACATCACCCAATTCTCAGAGTTCGACACC